>OX608082.1:47737680-48054833 GCA_951509765.1 Sphenella marginata
TTTAATTTGCCCAACACTGCGGTGGTGACAGGTGGGATATTAAATAGGGTCTTTAGCTGCTTATCAATGAGAATACGTCGGTTCTCAAACCGATTTTTAAGCGCTTCCCAGGCTAGAGAGAAGTTCCCATCACAAAGAGTGTACTGCTTAACGATAGCGCCCGCTTTTCCGCGTGTTTTATTCCTAAGATGAAAAAGCTTCTGTGCTGGAGTCAGTTTGGGATGGTTCAAATATACTGCCGTGAACATATCACGGAAAGCGGGCCAGTCTTCGTAGCTACCGTAAAATATTTCGGTATCGCAGGGGCTTACCTTGATGCACGGCATCGAATTTGGCGGGAAAGGGGTGGAGAGAGATTGACGTGAAGTGATATCGGTTTCAAGTAAAGCACGTTGAAGAATTTTGATCTGGTCTAATATGTGCGCCTTGCAGATATAAAATGAATCAGAACACAGTTGGAATTTCTTATTGGCTTCTTCTTGAAAATCCGCATTTTCCCCACTCAATTCTTCCAGACAGACTTTTTCAAATGAATCTCTTAACATCTCCCACCGGCTATTAAGATCCTGTAATTTGACCTCTAACAGGGTGTCCGTTTGGTCGGCTGGTTCCTCATTCTCAAAATTTGTACAGAGCTTAATTAAGTTATTCGAATCGAATATAAATTTGGACATAATTGTTGTTGAGAGAGCCATGGTGGTGAGATTCAGGGAAACAGATATGGGTGTTTCCACGGTCGCGAACAGTACGTTCGTACGCTTTTGTGGGCCAAAAAACAAAGTAAACATAGGTTTTTGTTGTTTTTTGTTTGCTACTTCGATAGCATTTTGGAAGGTCAATTTTAGGTGCAAGAGGCAGGTTTGTTCGATTTTTAGTTTAGACTGTGGGGGCAATAAACATGTGGTCGCGAACGTACGCAAAATGGAAGTGACTTTTTTGTGCAACTGGAAAAATTCAAAATTCAGCGAAATGGAATGGATTTTTTCAAAACGGTTGATAACATATTGAAGTGGCATAAAGTGACTTTCTTTACGTTTATTTCGCGTTAAAAAATCTTCAGTACATTTTTATATATACGCTTAAATACCGGTCGCGAACGTACGGGTCGCGAACGTACGATTTTTCCATACACTTTCTTTTCCTCTTTTCGGCATAATGTTTTACAAATTTTATGAATTGGAACACTTAATTCACAAGTTTAAATCTTATATGTTGTATTTATAAAGAAAGAAGATAGCATAAATTATTAGACTCTACTGAAATCCCGCGACTCACAACGAAAGACTCGAAAATGGCTTGCATAACATAAAGTCTACTCACTATAATGTATGGTTGTAAAATTTATGAATAACTTCATTAAAATTATTCAAAACCCTATGCTCCATTATTAACCATGCACCATTCAAAAGTTTTGACGTGAAAAACTAGTAATTCACGGGTGAATGCTGGATGACACCGTTCAAGAATTCTAGGCAATTTTTTTTTTTTTACAAAATTGTTTTTTATTCCAACGACATGATAATAGCCAAAGACTCAAATTATGGAGTAAAACACGACATCAGTTTTATTTATTATTATTAATATACATACATATCTATATAATGAAATATTATTAAATATCTTTATATTGTGAATATGCCGTACGAGCTACACGTAACTTCAAGTTTTCGTCACAGGAAATTGAATGTATCATTCTGATACCTGGAATGCTTGGTATATTCGTCCATTTTTGACTTAAAGTTGGGGATATCTCTGCGATTGAATCAGCTCCAATATACTTAAGTTCAACTCCAGTGATATGCTCTTTTGCACAATTAAAAAAAGATAATGCATCATTTAAAATAAGATTTTTTGTTCTTGTTAGTTGCCAGACTTTTCTTTTCAAAACTGCTCCAACACCATCAACTGCACCCTTGCCATGAGATGTTGCAAAATAGTTCCACTCAAACTTTTTGCATTTGAATTGAGTCAGCAAATCTGGAAGACTCCGAACTATATACTTATTTTTAAATTGGCAGCTACTTCCATCCGAGAAAAAGGAAATGTCTTGGAATTCGCCATGTTGCCTTTTTATCTCTTGCACAAGATGTGTTATAAACACGTAAACATCGATTTTGCTGTGAGTTAAACTGTCACTTATTATTGAAAACGACTTAGTTTGGTCAGACATCCAAGCGACGCATGTAAAAATAGAAACTTGCTTATAACTAAAATGCGCACTCTGAATTTCGTTTTGGCAGATCAGCCTATAATTCTCTGCGAAATCTACTTGTATAACAAGTACTCCAGGTGGGATATTTTTCCTTATAGATTCGAAATAGCTTTGCTGTGCTCGCTTCACAAAAAAGTGTTCCTTGAAAAGTGGAAGTTGAACTTGTATCTCGTGTAGCAAGTCAGATAACGGAGCAACAGTGTAATTCAGTGTTACACGATCATCCACTTTCCGCCACTGCTTCCATTTGACGTTCTGGTCCATTTTAGAAAGGTATTTCAAGGGAATGATCTCTTTAATTTCGGCTGCACACTTTTCGCAACCGTTGGTCATGCAGTATTCATTTTCTATATTGCAACACGCTAATCTGAGGAATTTTTCGAAGTCTTCAGATATAGGGTCCATAGCGTTCGATAAACTTTTCAATAAATAGTTAAAATTGGCATGATAAATGCATACACACATGTTATGTGGCATTTTGCTCGACAGCTGGACACTTCTGGGACGACATTCAAAAAACTGTGTTTTACTTACGGTTTTCCCGATTACTTGCGCTTTGTAGATCTCGTAAGCCTCAGAAACTGTTATCACCATATAACGTTTAGCAACAATTTTCCCATCTAATATTAGCGTTTCTCTTTTTCCAGCAGCCTGAACGCTGATATCGTCTTGCAGAAAAAAGTCTCCAACCAACTCTATCTCTGAGTTGATGTTCTCTTCAAGAGTATTTTGAGTTGTACTATTTTTTGGCAAATACTTTTTATAAAGTATATTAACAACTTCTTTTTTTCTTACTTCATTTTTTGGTAAAGCATTTTCTGCTTTTTTTACAGCTTTGGATAAAGTTTGTTTGCACGTATAGTTTGTAACATTTCCTTGTTGTCTAGAATCAATTTTATTTTTTTGACGGTATATTTTCAACCGCTCACGTTCTTTTTCTTTAAGCTCCCTTATCAGCTTAGTGTTTTTCCTCAACTTCGTTAATTTTTCCCTTCGTCTCTTCATTCGTTCAGCTGCTTTCTCACGGTACTGCTTAAGTTTTGTGGGATCACTCATAATATTTTGCAAATACCGCTTATGCTTTGCTTTTTGCGATTCCGTAGGAGCTTTACCCATCTTTATTATCTAAGAGATATATGTACATATATTTTTTAAAACTATTAAAATATTAGTTCCCGAGTTATTCTGTACTTACTTTTATAATATTCTAATAATTTTTTTTCCAAATACTTTTATATTTCCTGTAAATTGAGTTTTCGCTTGTTGACCGTTTTGTATGAAAATCATTCAAACTAAATTTTTTCGTAAATAAATTTCAATACGCGAGATGACTCACCACAACTGCTAACACGATGGCTAGAAAAAAAAAAGCACAAAGTACATAATATCAAAGTGAACAGGCCAAAAATATATCAAAATGCAAAACGGTCGCGAACGTACGCAACTTTGAGAATTAAAAAAAAAGGTTTGGTAAACCCTTCACGAGAAGTAGTTTTGGTTTTCAATTAAGTGCACTGAACTGGCTTTAGCAATGTAGTTCTAGACATTTCCTTACACTCCTTAAGAAGTGGTAACAAAAAATGTATTTTTTTGGTCGCGAACGTACGATTCAGGAATAGGTAAAACTTTCAATAAAATCTTACCGTTAATGCATGGTGGTTCACTCTTCTTTCATTTTAATAGTCTTAATTGATATTCATGTGGGTATTTCGTTGCAAAAATGGATCTCTAGTATAACTCGTACATGTGAAAAAAATTAAAAGAAACAAGCCTTTAAAACTGGCTGGAAATGAAAAAAAAAATTTTTCGGGTTTCAAACCAAATTTTTCATAAAAATATTGAAACTAACTTTCAAACCTTTATTTTTTATAAAAATTTGGATTATTTTGTATAACAGGGTTAAAAAAGAATTTATTTTTATCAACATTTAAAATTTTTGCTCTGGTTGACCATTCTACGGAAATGCTCATATGAGATTTTAGTTTGCAAGTCGATAATATTAATGAAAGGGATATTATTGTATGATTTTTTTTTTTCAGTGCACTGCGCCTTGTAAATGTGCACAAATGACGTCGGCAGCGCTTTACAATAAACCCAACTCGCACAAAATATTACAAATGATGGGGGAGAAATATAAAATAAACTCTAAATTTTCTCTGAAGATTATTGTTGGTGATATGGAGATGCCTTGCAGGGGCGTTACAGAGTATGGAGGGACTTAAAATAATAAGCCGAGAGAGATTTCTTAAATTTGAAATTTGA
Source organism: Sphenella marginata (assembly GCA_951509765.1). NCBI lineage: Eukaryota > Metazoa > Arthropoda > Insecta > Diptera > Tephritidae > Sphenella > Sphenella marginata. Next base: position 47,742,155 of record OX608082.1, read on the forward strand.
TGAGATGAAAAAGTACTAAGTACTAGGCAGCTGATTTAACAATTCCAATAATTGGTTAAAAATAAGGCGTAAATGATTTTAAATCAGTATTTGTTGCTATTTATATTGAATATTTATTATAGCATTCATAAATGATATAATTTTCAACACCACGTAGCACTGAACCAAAATGGTGCGTTGGGATATTGCTGTTGTTTTTCGTAAACAAGTGCCTAACTGCTAATATTTTGCTTGAAAAACAATATGAGGGTGGGTTTAAATGTATGTATATACATATATTGTAGATATGTATATTCGCGAAACTATGCCGTTTTCTATGTAGGCTTTCTTCACCAACTATCAAATTGACAATAATGAATATTCACTTGTTGAATATCTTATAACTTTAAACGACTTATTCTTGTATATTTGTATATTTGTATCTTTGTATATTTGTATATCCACTACTATCTCCCGAACGACTTCACCGATTTTAATGAAATTTGGTACACAGGTACTATGCTTTGTTTTAAGATTTTCTACTTTGGTGTTGCCACTTGGGGTGGTCCACAGGGTTGCCACCTATATAGCTTTTTTTTAAATATAAAGCAATATATGGCAATATGAGTATCAAATGAAAGGTATTTTAGGCCTTATACCAACCAAAATATTTTCGAGTAGGATTGCCACCTAGGGTTGCCACCTGAACGAATTTTATTTATGCCTTCAGATATAGACCGCTATCTCCCGAACGACTTCACCGATTTTAATGAAATTTGGTACACAGGTACTATGCTTTGTTTTAAGATTTTCTACTTTGGTGTTGCCACTTGGGGTGGTCCACAGGGTTGCCACCTATATCACTTTTTTTTAAAATATAAAGCAATATATGGCAATATGGGTATCAAATGAAAGGTATTTTAGGCCTTATACCAACCAAAATATTTTCGAATAGGATTGCCACCTAGGGTTGCCACCTGAACGCACTTTATTTATTCCTTCAGATATCGACCATTATCTCGGGAACTGCTAAACCGATTTCGATAAAATTTGGTAGATGGATAGTATGCTTCCTTCTTAGATTTTCTACTTGGATGTTGCCACTAAATGAAGCTTAGAGGGTTGCCACCTTTCCGATTCTTTTTTAAATATATGGCAATATGGGTATCAAATGAAAGGTATTTCAGGGCGTATACCAACCAGAATATTTAATACACAACAGGTGTCGCCAATGTATGTTAAGTGACTTTTTGTGGTTAGTGTTCGATATTTTGGAAATCTATTTTGGAAATTTATTCTCTTGATAAGTAAGATTATGCGGCAAATTTGAAAAATACCGAGCAAGTCTCGGTCACTCAGGTACTGATTTTTTATGTATGTACATTTATGTATTTATATATATATAATGAAATGGGACTGAGACGGGATTTACGTATGTACTTTTATGCAGGAGGGTATTTAGCGCTACAATAAGGCGCAAATATAACCTCAAATATGTATGTATGTATGTCGGTTCGCGCCGACAAATCTAGCACTTTCCATATATTTACAAATGAACATATATAAATGCCGGTCTCGGGTAACGGTATTTGTGCCGTTCAAATAAAACTGGTCAATTTGACGACTCACCTGGACATGATTTGGCAAAAATATACAATATTACAATATCCCTCGTTGCGCCAGGAATTGCGATGGCGATAAATGAATTTAGTGGGTTTTCTCCTGTCCCTCGTTGCGCCAGGAGTTTCGATGGCGAGAATGTTGTACCGTCCCTCGTTGGGCAGCCGGCAGTGAAACTATGAACTATAATGCACTTTTTGTTTTGTTAAAATGGTTTAGTTAACGCTTTATTTAAATACTTTTACTTTTACTTTATATTTATTTAGTTCTTACTTAAATTTCGTTTTAATTTTCGCGCAATTTTTTAGTTTCACTTTTTCTTCTTATTTTTTTTTTTTTTTGATGGTGCTGCCGTTGCTGTCCAAATGTAGAAAGAACAAGAAGGGGTGTGTTCAGCTAGCTAACGCAAATCTAAGGCCAGTGTTGTTCACGCGTGGTTGTTTAGGGAAATTTTGTGCGTTGCCAATTTACTGATTCAAATTTGGCTCGAAAGCAGTGTTGCCAGGATACAAAATTTTTTGGAGCTAGATTCGATGAAAAAAAGAGCTAGAAAAGAGCTAGATTTATTCAAGAAAATCCAAAACATGTAAAAAAAAAGAGCTAAAGAGCACTTAAGTATTTTTTATGTAAGTTTTTACATTTATTTCATATTTAACTTTAACAATGTTTAAAACGTATAATTAACTCAAAAAAAAAAGATAAAAATAAGGTACAAAAAGTTCATTGATAATACTATTCTTAACATACATTTTATTTACCAAGAAGAGCCAAGCCATGTGTGCAGAGCGCTAGATTTCGAAATCGATGATTTCGTCTTCAGAAGATGAATTATTATTATTGCTATTTTCATATATATCAGTATTTTTCATTAATTTTAAGAGATCATTGCTTATTTCAAAGTCATTACAGCATTTATTCAGTCTCTTGAGACCACTTCTTATTGTCAGAAGCGAATTTAACATATCTAGATTCATTTTGTTTCTTCGTTTGTTTTTTACGAAATTCATAACGGAAAACGTTCTTTCAACTTCAGCATTGCTAAGCGGGAGTAAAAGTAGTGTAAAAACAAAATCAGCAAGCTCTTCAAAAGGGTTTTCATTCAACGCATTTCTAAACTGTTTTACCTCAGACCAAAAGCTTAAAGTTGAACTCACATCATTCCAATTTGTGAGATAGATATTTTTCCACTGCATTTCTATTCTAGTTATTTCATCAACGCTATACTTGTTGCTTTCATTTTTGAAATAAGAAAATACCTCAGGCTTTAGAATTCTTAATGTGCTTTCAACCGAAAAGAAATCTATTTTTTTTAGCGTTTCTATATTTTGTGGCAAACGTTGTCTTAACTGTTCAATCAATTTAGTAAGAAAAACGCGACATATATGGCGTATCTTTTCCTCAGTATAATCATCTATGCATTTATCTTCTTTTTTTTTGCGCATGTATTCTTCAAATGTATAATGAAAATAAGGTCGGGGTGTCAAAAACTTCGTAACATCTGAAGTTAAGGGATCAAAATTATCAGATTGTGAGACTATAAAGTTGCACAAGCTAGAAAGCAAATGTACGACGTCAGAAAACAGTTTAGTAGGATCTGCTACGTTACTCTCGAATAGCTTGTTTACTTTCTGTACTTCATATAAAATAGGTTTTAAAAATTGTAGATATGCCAAATTCTCATCATTGTACATTTTTGAAAGAATTTTAGCTTTGTGACACGATTCCCTCAAAGAAGCAATACCGAAATGGGTTTTAAGCTCCAACCATTGCTCAACTATTCGCTTAATAGCTGGTTCTACAGATAACCACCGCGTATCACATGCTCGTGCAATTTTTAGTGGCTGGAGTCCATCGTTTATTGCAGAGAATAAAGATTCGTAATGCTTTTGTCGGGATACTGATTTTGAAAACCAGTTATAAGTTTCGCTAACAATAAACTCAATTTCGTTCGGCATACTTGCGGATGCAGCAGACACAGCTAATTGTATTGAGTGGCATATACATGGAATAAGTTTAATGTCAGGATTGAGCTCTTTTAGCTGCGTTATAACACCGTTATTAACGCCTACCATTACACTAGCATTGTCCAACCGCAAGGCCAACCGTGTTTTTGAAACTTAACTTGTATTCCTTCACTGTATTTGCTATTGCTAAAACAATGCCATTAGCTGTGCCATCATCCAACTCTGCCAGTGTTAAAAACGCATTCACTATAGCTTTATTTTTTGTGCTATAGTACCTTACTACAATTCCAACGTATTTTTTTATGGTAATGTCAGTTGCCTCATCAACAATTAAACTAAATTTGCTGCCGGTCATATCATCCATAAGTATTTTTTTAAAATAGGGATACAAAACTTTTTTGATCACGGCGCTGCACTTTGTTCGACGCAATGTTACATTTTGAGCAATATTGCTATCAGGAAAAATATGGTTTTGTACACTCGTTAAATGATCCACCACTCTTATTGATGAATGTGCGGCTATATACAAAGAATTGGATAATTCCGCGATACACGTCTCTTTGCTGGCTGATTGCAATTTCATTGTAGCTTGTGTGCCACTTAGAAACGGACCTACTGCATTTAAGTGCTTACTTGTTTTAGCATGCCTAATAAGTCCATGCAACTTCGGCTTTAATTTGCTATGGCAGTGTTTGCATGTCAGAAAATTACCAGTCTGTACAATCCAATTTTTTAAGCGCTTATCCTTTAACCAAAGGGCCCGTGGCTTCTGTTCGTATGTTCTGGAAAAATAGCAAATATAATAAGTACTGACTTACCTACATGCATATGTATATGCAGATAGGAACGCACGCAAAAAACACTAACTTTATTTTCAGATTTCTTTCTTATAGAATGGGCACTTATTAAAATTACCTTGGCCGTTTACTGGAACAAATTTTATCAGATGGATCACTGTCGCCTTCTTCGCTTTCACTCCCTTCCTCGCTTCCCATGTCTTCCTCGCTTTCACTGCTATCCTCGCTTTCTTCTGCTGCTGGCGCTTTCCTTTTTATTAAACTACAAAGGAAATCGTTTAAATATAAGGAAAGTGTTTTTTTCACACAATTTACTTACCTTTCCATTTTGATGCTTGTTCGAAAAATAAACGTATGACATTTAGGAATGTTACTCGACAAATCGATTTATTTTTTTTTTATCGGTTAGGGAAACTGAGTTGCCACATGGTACACAAAGAAACTAATATAATAATTTCGACGACGTTTATAAAAGAAATAAAAACGGTCTTAGTTTCACAATAAAATTTGTTAAATTAAATTTGGAGCCAAAAAAGAGCTGAAAATGAAAAAAAAGGACTAGAAAAAGAGCTAGGAGCTAAAACCGAAATTTGGAGCTAGACGCCAAAAAAAAGAGCTAGATCTAGCTCCAAAAGCACCAAAATGGCAACACTGCTCGAAAGGGCCAATGTTAAATCCAGGTGGGATTTTAATGGTGGAGAATGAGAGAGAGAGGTTTTACAACTCACGTGAATAGAGAGATGAAGGTTTCCAAATAGAAGCGATATAAGATGTTTTTTTTTTCAATTTAATATTAACAAAGTTTATTCAAAAGATTTAGTCTACGTGTAGATCACTTTAACCTTCAATGGTTTACAATGTTTAGCAAAATATATGTCGTTATATATTTGGTATATAATTCTAACCTTCAATGGTTTACTGGCCTTAGTACTATACAATATTTAAGTTTATAGTTACGTTAATTCAATGGTTTTACTATAGACGTAGTAAAACGAGATCCTTTAAGTAAATTCACTTGTTTAATAAAAGAGATGGGGAAAAAGCGAGGAAGATACTTATTGTGGCTGCAACTGCTGATACTTGATGATGGTAAAGATGATCTGCTTTGCTGGCTGCCGAATGTGAAAAAAGAAAGATATCAGAGGCGCTCAGCGCATATATAGGCAAGACTGGAAGCCGGTTCCAATGTACAGGAAAGTTCCTGGACAGTCCATGAATACAGTCAATAAGCGAATATGAAGATAAATTGTAGGGTTGCATGGGAGGTGCGTGGTGAGCTTAAGGACGGTGTCACTTAAGCGTCACCGCGATTTAAGTAACGCAGGTCACTTAAACAAAAATATTTCTTTTAAATATAACCCGAATATATTTTAATTATTCCGAAGAGACAGCTTATACGACACTTCTACTTGCAGGTATGAAAAACCGAAAAAAAACTAGAGTAAAACAAGTGAAACTGCGGCGATTTGCTTTTAAATAACTCTTTTGAAATTTTCGCACAGTTAAAGTGATCTGGGCCCATAACCTATTGAGTAAAACACGATTTTTGTATAACAGTACAATTCAGTTTTTAATAAGAAAAATAATTAAAGAAAAATAATTAAAGAAAAACAATTATCAGATCCGCAAAAGCTGCGTGCAAGTAGAAGAATGTATCAAAAAATTAGAATGAACAAAAAATTTATTTTGACAGCTTTGCCATGTAACTAAAATATACATACAATTTTAACATTTACAATGTCGTTAAGTAAACAGCACATAATTTAAAGTTTTTAGTAAATATTTAAATAATAATACTATGCCCATATTATTATTATTAAAAAGAAGGCATTTAAGTACTTGCGTATGTTTTATCCAGACCTGTACAATTACAAACTACACAATAAATCGAATTAAATGCAAGGGTGGCGATAACAATGGCTGCAATAAATTTTACATAGGGACAACGAAAATAATAATAGGCACGAGAATACACAAACATGAAATGAAAGCAAAAAACAACAGCACTGGCACTACACTTGGCGATGAACAATCACACTGCTGATTTAATAATGAGAGAACATTGATTGGAAAGTAAAAAGGAGAATGATGTTGGTAAGTCTACACATATAACAGGCGGCCACCGCGGTGTTTAGGTAGTGTTGCCGGCCTACCAAACCGAAGGTCCGGGTTCGAGCCCTGGTACAGGTTACATCAAAAAGTGGTTTGAAAAAGTTTTTTCAAAACGGGGTCGCCCCTCGGCAGTGATTTGGCAAACTCTCCGAGTGTATTTCTGCCATGAAAGGCTTCTCAGCAAAAATTCATCTGCTTTGTAGATGCCGTTCGGAGTCGGCGAAAAACCGTAGGTCCCGCCAATTTGTAGGAAAAATTTTCAAAGCGGCACACCACAAATTGGAAGAGAAGCTCGGCGCAAAAATCTCCTAGGAGGTTGATGATATAACTGTTGTATATCGCGCCATATATATATATACAAGGTGGCGCAAAAGTAATCTTCCTATCAGAAAATGCTATAAATTTTGCGATTGACCCCTAAACAATGTTACGCTACACTGCTCCAGAACGCGGAATATTGCTGACTATATATTTGACCAATAATCGGTCGGTGACTTTGGCACAACGTGAATTTCGTCGCAGATTTCCTGGCCGTCCAACGCCTACTGGTCAACGAGTTCTTTTTGCTGCAACTTGATGAATTGGGATTGGAAAACATGTGGTTCCAACAAGACGGTGCAACAGCACACACTGCACGTGCCACAACCGATATGCTGAAGGATGCATTTCCCGGGCGCTTAATCTCCCGTTTTGGCGATTTGCCTGCTGATCAACGAGTTATTTTTGCCGCAACTTGATAAATTGGGATTGAAAAACATGTGGTTCCAACAAGACGGTGCAGCAGCACACACTGCACGTGCCACAACCGATATCCGGAAGGATGCATTTCCCGGGCGCCTAATCTCCCGTTATGGCGATTTGCACTGGCCAGCAAGTTCGCCTGATTTGACCGCTCCAGACTGCTTTTTGTGGGGCTTTTTGAAGTCGCGGTTTTATGTCAACAAGCCTCAGACTGTTGCAGCTCTTAAAGACAATATCCGTCAAGAATGTGAGGACCTATCGCCGGAACTTTTTTCCAAAGTGATGGAAAATGCCATCAAAAGGGCTCAAATGACAATCAACTGTGGCGAAGGCCATTTACATGACATCATATTCTCGACTTGCTGTAAAAAAATTTAAAAGACCAAATAAAAATAATATACAAGAAGAATCAAAGTTTTTAATTTTTTTTTTTTAATTACAGCCAAAAAACATAGGAAGCTTACTTTTGCGCCACCCTGTATATGCACATATAACAGCAGCTGACCAACGTTATAAGCCGCGAAGAACACGTGGACAATACAAACAGCGCCTACACACAGCTGTAATTAGAAAAAGCAGACAGTGATGAAAAATTATGTTGACAATTAGCTTTCGTGAAATATGCTTTGCATAATACTCGTACATGAATATACATAAATAACTAAATTATTGCGACTTATTGTATGAATGTTTCAATGACGTAACTGTTATAAGAAATATGATAAAAAGGTCCCATTTAACCATTAATACTGATGTATTAAAATATTGGTTATAATTAACCATTACCGTAAGACATATTTTATATTGGTCTACACAACAATTATAAATGAGAGAAACATTTTTTGGTTAACAATAACCATTATTGTAGGTAATATGATTTTTTTGGTTATCGGTAGCGAAAAAAATCAAACAATATAAAACAACTTGAGTTGCTGGAGTGGCATGACCAATGTCTGCAAGTTCCTCGACGAAAAATTTACCACTATTCAGCAAAAATAGTTTGCTACCGATAACCAAAAAATTTATTACTTGCGATAAGGGTTATTGGTAACCAAAAAATTTTTTGGTTGACTTAATGGTTATTCGTAACCAAAAAGCAGAAAAGAAAAAAAAGAGAAAACTTTATCGGGACGTCACAGGGCATCATAGCTTATTTGTTAGAGTATTCTTACAGTGGCTTTGGTGCAGGCGCTGGTTCGTATCCCAGTGTCCAAAAGGGGTCTGATAATAAGTGGGGACACTCTGAAACATGTAATCCCATCCATCGCTGTGTGACAAATTTCTCTAATATCTTTTTTGCCTTAAAAATTTAAAATGATAATTGACTAAAAATTTTTATCTGGTCTTTAGTTCACAAGTTTACAAAAAATTGTAAAATAAACAGACCATAAAAACCAACAACAAAAGCTTTTTGTTTTCCTTTCAACAATGTCGACCGAAAAAGCTCCAACCCAGTAAAAAAAATTTATTATAATAATATAAGTAATTAGGTGTTCTTCGCCCAATTCCACAAACTCAAATATATTGTGTTGCCTTACCGGTGCTTGCGTTTGTGGCCAGTTAGATTTTACAAAAAACGGTTTAGGTATTTTTGAGTTATGACAAATACTTTTCTTATTTTATAATTAGTACAGATACAACACCGCTTGTAACAAAAGCAACTTTTTTAGGATCATTTGTTATATACTTATTCATCCGTATTCTGGTTATAAATGCAATATTTATATCTTTTATAGGAAATCGGTTTGAGCGACCACAACTAAATCAATCTAAGCAAGCTTTGTGTAATATGTTAAGGCAGCGTCAACCCTCATTTAGTCAAAACAGCTCAACGCCTTATACCGCTGTTCAACAACATCAACAGTTGAGACAGGCACAAGGAATACAGACGCAAAGTCCTATCGGTTCGGTTCCTCAGCAGTTTGTTAGAGGAGGAATGCGAGGAATAGCAACGGCACAGAATCAGCTTACAAGTGGCATGAATGGGGTAAATATATCTCAGAACTTAAACCAAAATGTGATTATATCTGCACAGCAAGGTAGCTCACAGAGTATGAATACTCAATCTAATAATCAAATGGCAATGACATCGAGTTCAGGTATCATTCAAAACTCATCTAATAACCAAAATAGCCAAATGAATATTCAAACTCAATCTGAATTAATAGGGTCAGGAAACGTTTTACAGCAAACTATGGTACCGGGCAATTCGAACCAGAGCTTGATTAATCAGACTGGGAACCCATTTCACGGTTTTAATCAATATCAACAGCAAGGAATATTACCTAATAGTGGAGGCAGTCAGCCATCTAGCATGATGTCCTCATACAATCAAATTGGCCAGAGAAACAACTCTTCAGACTACCTTCAACCCAGGGGAAGCAATACCATATCGAATAATAGAGCACAGTTTATTAGCCAGACTCCTAACGTAACCATGGGAAATATAATTGGACAAAACAGTATTCCGCCTTATTCCAGGCAACAAGCATCAAGTGGGAAACCAACCGTGGTTTCAACACAACAACAGTTTCAACAACAGCAAAGAATACATCATCAAATGATGCAAATTCAGAGTAAGCGCACTTAATTTTTGGTTTATTATACTATCTACTAGTAGATAGCAAAAAATCATCTGATTAATCTCTAAAGAGAGCGATCCAGCATCGATCCCTTTAGTGCAGGCATCGGCATTCTCATACATGCAAACAATTCATTTCGTGAATGTGTGTGTCACACATATAGGCGAGCACAATTACACAAATTTGCTCATAGTTCGGCTTTACGCATATATATATTTTTACGTGGGTGACTATCTAATAATGGCTGCTCAATTGATTACTAAGGTTTTGCATGACAATTTCAATATATTCTGACAAATGTAACGCACATCTCGAACAACTGAAATAAATAAAAAAGACTGTACCTAGTTCATCTTAGCAACTAAAAACAATAATTTTTTTTTTAATTTTTGTGTTTTTTTTTTAATTTTTTTTGGGGTTTTTTTAGTTTTTTTAAATGTTAAAATGTAAAAAAGCTGCCCGCTCAGTGATTGAGCTTTTTCCAATGAAGAAAGCTTTTAGAAATCATTTGCCATTTCCTCATAAAAGGATTTTTTTAGTTTAATTAAATAGTTTTCCCTGTCCTTTCCCGAATAGCTTTCTAAATCCTTGTGACAGGATCTATAATGCCTTTCTAAATTAAACGACTTAATGCCCATTAGCCTTTTACATACTAAGCAGACAGCTTCCCCGTCTAAATTTTCTGCAAAGAAAAATCGCATTTCCCACTCTAAATTAATATTTTCCATAATTGAGTTCGTAAACATACAGGGATACATCAAACATATGTAGGCACCCACGTAAGCAAGAAAAATCGATGCGCATAAACGACAACGTTCTTGTTTGCATGAAAGTTGGATAGGAACTGATCATCACCCCTATCATGGATTTCAATTACGTTCCCGTTCTACGCTCCGCCGAAATCGAAAATTGGTATCATCCGTTTAAATTGGATTGAAAGAAGAAGAGGAAGAGCTATAAATCTTTCGAAATCAGCTGTTTGCCTTGAAATGTGTGGAATTGGAACATAACAATGAAAAATACACAAATTAGTGCTTTTGAATTAAAAGTACAATTGTATTATTTATTAACTTTATTCCATAAATTAACTAATTACATATGTATTGAGCATTATGTAATAAATTTAGTGAAATTTTATACATAGATCAATTGATTGATTACAGCAGACGTCGGAGGACCAACAAAAAGCAAGAGGACACTGTTGGTGGATGTTACCATGTCGTCAGTAGGAGGTGGCTGGCATTTGCAATAGAGTTGATGCTAGAAGAGTCTGCTTCTTCAAACAGGCACGCAGATACACACATACGCCGAGCAATCATTAGACATGTCAGGATTAAGTCTGACCGCAGATGGTACTTTTCGCTGGATGAAGACATTCGCGGCCCCGGAACTGACAAAGGAGTTTACCGAGTATGTGTTGGTGGTGTGGAGTGGCTGCCGGTGCACGTTTGGTTAGTTTTAATGGTGTTACTAAAATTGTTAGATTGGTGTTTTGAATGTTAGTCCAATTTTTGGTAATTGTTTACAACCGGTGCCGAGTGCTAATGGGCGTCCAAAAATATTGAAAATATTAGATCTCCGGAGTCGGATTCACATTCCGGGCATCGAAACGCGTCTTTTGATACCCCTTCCCACAATTTGGACAAATATTAGCACTCGGCACCGGTCGCAAACAATTACCCTGCAAACATATCAAAAACCTCATTAGAGCACAAAAACAAAATATAGCGAGCGTTTTACAACTTTTACATACGAGTTTTACTTATATTTTAAGAGTCTTAACAAAAAATCGCGGAAAGTAATCTAATATTGTTTGCAAAATAAAAAACAAGCAGCTCTCCGTCAACAAAATTGCAACTGAGAAAAACGGAGCTACGCTCGAAGTCCATGATAGGCAGAATTGTAAGTTTCGAAGTTGAACTGAACGGAAACGGAACGCATGATACCAAAGTTGCCAAGCGGAGAAAATTTCGATCCAAGTCGAAATGCATGATAGGGGTGCATATTTTTGGATTTGTGTTGCTAGCTCTCGCTACTGCGCTCGCATGTACGTGTGAAACACTTACGCTCTTGCCCAGCTCAGTGAGCTATGGGCTGCCGATGCCTGCTTTAGTGTACAGTTGGCTATAATTTAATTTGGGTAGCATGTTCATAGGGGTGTAAGTAAGTTAAAGTTTTTATATACTTATAGCAGTTAATATCCGGTGTAAAGTGGATAGTCATTTTCGTACCCATTCGGTTATAAACGGGTACAATTAGTCTCTCCATAGGGCATGCTCAAACAGTTCAGCCCATACAAAATGATCAGAACAGGTATTAGCCGAATCCTAATCGCTTTTTTTGCAGTTGTTATATTAGTGATAGGCATGCCAACACCGTCTCAATTTGTCCTTGTACTAGTGCGCGACCAAATACATGCTTGCCACATTGTTTGATTCGTAAAGTAAAAATCTGGGATTTCTGACTGAAAATATGTATATTTAAATGCGCATATACAAATTTAACAATTTCTGTTGATGATGACTACAGATAGGTTTTTAGAACGCGAATAGCTAAAAAAAGTTAAATATTAGAAAGGTGAAATAATAACACTGGTTTACAGCCAACATGCACCAGAGACGCCATAGTGAAATTCCTATGTAAAATCACCTCCTAATTCCGAAAATCAATGTTATTTTTACTTGAATGGTACCGTTTTTGATATATTTACGATTTACCGTTATTTCAAAAAATAAAAAAGATGGCTCCACTTAATCGTGTATATCTCAAGAACAAATTGAGCTATTCGAAAACGGTTTGAAAAATTTCAAAGCATATAAAATTTACTATAATCAGTACATACAACACTTTTTGCTAGGTCCTGCAGATTCAAACATAGTGAACAATCATTACGGATTTTTAAAATTTTTTTTGTAAAAATATAAAAAAAATTGTACTTTGCGAGGAAGCATCTCGAAAACTTTTTGTTTTTTTGCAGATATTTTTTCCCCCCTCTAAGCTCTGTTTTATTACAAAAAAAAAAGCTATCAGTGAACAAAATCGATGAACTAATACAAAAGTTATAAGCATTCAAGTAATGCTTAAGTACCCTACTAATAATAGCATATGTACATATGGTTCTGTCTTAACTCTATGATCTTATTTTATAATTGAAAAAGTTATGTGTCTTGTTTTGACGCTTATTTAGATTAGGATCGGTTTCTCTTATGAGAAACCAACAGTAGTCGCCCATCATAGCGACATCCCAGAATCCTTGATACCGACTTTCAATCACTTTCATTTGCTGGTGAAACCTTTCTCGTCACTTTCGTCGCCAAGATTTTGCGGGAAAAAATTTAAGTGGGAGTGTAAGAAATGAATTTTTAAAGACATATTTAGGTTAGGTTAGGTTTGAGTGGCTGCCATACCGGCACACTTAGGCCAGTTGTAGTAGGCCCGTTGTGATACCACAGAAAGACACCGTTACTCCTCATCCTCGAACCACTTTGTTGACTTGATATAGGTCATCAAGTCCCTGACGTCCAGCTCCGCTACTTGGCGAAGGTTTACTAGATAGGAGGCTCCCAGATAGCGCCGTCTGACCTCGGTTAAGGCGGGACAGGCGCAGATTAGGTGTTCGACTGTTTCCTCCTCTTCATCCTCTTTACAGCTTCTGCAACACCGACGATAGGGCACTCCCATTCTCTCCGCGTGTTTGCCTATGAGGCAATGTCCGGTTAGTACCCCTATTACTTTGGATATTTCATCCCTTCTTAGAGTGTAGATTCGACGAGATTTCTTCGGATCCCATTTTGGCCAGGTCTGCTTAGATATCTGGCAACCTGCTGTTTGCAGCCATCTTTTTTTGGCTTGGTCGTAGATGTATTCTTTCAGCAGTAGCTTGCATGTGGCGAAGGGCATCCCTAAGCGTTCTTTATCTGGAAGAACCTGCTCGGTCGTGCCCTGCCTGGCAAGTTCGTCTGCCTTGCAGTTTCCCTCGATGTCCCTGTGCCCCGGGACCCAAATGAGGTTCACACAGTTCTGTTGGGCCATCTCCTGCAGAGATCGGCGACAGTTTAGCGTGAGTTCAGAATTGAACGAGTACGAGCCGAGAGCTTTGATGGCCGCCTGGCTATCACTAAAAATAAAAATTTCTTTGCCGATAGCGTCATTCCCTATCTTTTTAGCTGCTTCCCATATTGCCGAGACTTCAGCCTGGAAGACACTGCAGTGATCCGGTAGTCTGAAAGACAGTTCGAGGTTTTGGTCCTTTGAGTAGACCCCTCCTCCCACTCTACCGTTTAATTTAGAGCCGTCGGTGTATACGGACACACCGCCTTTCGCCGTGAAGCAATTATTAGGCTCCTCCCAGTCTTCCCTCCTGGGAATACGTATATTGAAGTAACGGTCATCAGCTGTTGTTGTCGCACAGCGATCCGTTCTTGTTGGAAGAAAACTGTATTGGTTCAGTATGCTAGAATGCCCCGTGGTTTTTGTGCTCCAGCAGGACGCTTCCCTCAAACGCAGGGCTGATGCTGCCGCTGCTTGGTATCCTGCAAGGTCTACAGGCAGTTCGTCAAGGATGACCTGAAGAGCTTCACTCGGTGCAGTCCTCAGGGCCCCACTGATACTGATCATACTGGACCTGTGGACCTTGTCAAGTAAGTTTCTGTATGACGCCTTGCTCAGGGCAGGCCACCATACTACGACTCCGTAGAGAAGTATGGGTCGTATAATCGCAGTGTAAATCCATTTGCAAGTTTTGGGACCGAGTCCCCATTTCTTCCCAATCGCTCTTTTACACGTGTATAATGCTATGTAAGCTTTGTTTTGACGCTGAACGACATTCTCTTTCCAGTTCAGCTTTTTGTCTAGAATTACGCCTAGGAATTTCGCCTTATCGGCTAGTTCAAGGCGCACCCCGTTTAGTTCTGGTAGAGCTAGGGGTGGTATTTTGTACCGTTTGGTGTATAGAACAAGTTCCACCTTCTCCGAGTTGACGCTTAGCCCGCATCGAGAGGACCATGAGGCTACCTCCCGTAGAGCTGCCTGCATCAGGTCGCATAAAGTTTGTGGGAACTTGCCTCTGTATGCAATGGCCAGATCGTCCGCGTAAGCCACAACCTTCCCGCCTCCCCAGCAGGTATCTCTTAGCAGCGAGTTCACTGTGAGGTTCCATAGGAGCGGCGAGAGGACACCTCCTTGTGGTGTGCCCCTTGTGACGTAGCGTTTCATCTCAACTTCCCCAAAGGATGAGAGTATTATCCTCCCTCTTAGAAGTTGATCGCTAAATCCCACCAGGGATGTATCTATACCCAAGTTTGTAAGGGCGATGTTAACGGCTTCCGGGGTTATGTTGTTGAAAGCCCCTTCAATGTCCAGGTAGGATACCAGGCAATATTCTTTGTTTTCCAAAGATGATTCAATTACAGAGACTAGGCTGTGAAGCGCCGTTTCCGTTGATCTTCCCTTGGTGTACGCGTGTTGATAGCCCGATATTAGGTTGCTATCAATAGTGGTAGTGAGGTGGTCGCTGATTATCCTCTCCAGAGTCTTGAGTACAAAGGATGAGAGACTGATGGGTCTGTAGTCCTTTGGCTCGTAGTGAGAGGCCTTCCCTGCCTTAGGGATAAAGACCACAGTTGCGCTTTTCCATGCACTCGGAATGTGGCCGAGAGCTAGGCATGCTTTGTAAATATGACTTAACCATTTGGCTGTTGTGTCCAAGGTAGTGATAAGTTGTGCGGGGATGATCCCGTCAGGTCCGGCAGCTTTGAAAGGCTTAAAACTTTTCACTGCCCATTTTACCCTTTCCTCCGTTATGGGTATGTTCACCGCCCGGTTCGTTGCAGGTATTGTCGGTGCACTCTGCAAGTTTCCCGGGAAATGTGTATCCAAGAGCAGCTCTAGGGTTTCCCCTTCTGAGCTGGTCCAGGTGCCGTCAGATTTTCGCAAGAAACTCATAGCGGTTTGCGTCTTTGATAGTATGCACCTTAGTCTCGAAGTGTCCTCGACACTTTCAACACTAGTGCAGAAGTTCTTCCACGAAGTTCTTTTCGCCTGTCTTAGAGCCTTTTTATAGGTTCTTAATTTTTCCTTGTATTCCAGCCATTGGAGCTCGGTGTCGAGGCTCTTGGCTGTGTTGAATTGTTTCCTGCAGGATATGCGAAGTGAGTCCAAGTCTTGGGACCACCAATGAGGTTTACGCTTACCGCGCGCCGTTGGCACTGGGCAGGCTTGCTCCAGGGCATTCGAGAGTGCCGAGTTGAGGGTTGTGACCAGATCTTCCAGTTCCTCAGTTGATGAAGGAAATTGGGAGGGTAGTTCTGGTAGTTCCCTAGTTAGTATTTCGTTGTGTACCTCCCAGTTTGTGTTACGTAGGTTACGTCTCACAGTGGGTTGTTCCATTAAGAAGTCTAAAACTATTTCTATATATCGGTGATCAGAGAACGAGTGTTCATCAAGAACGCGCCATTTCCTGACCCACCTAGAAGTGCTTTCGCTACAAACAGTGAGGTCTATTACCTCTTTTCGGTTTTTAGTAATAAACGTTGGCTCATTGCCTACGTTGCAAACTACCAGGTTAGTTGTAAGCAGGTAATCAAAGAGTGACTCACCTCGATTGTTGATATCGGAACTCCCCCATTGGATGTGATGGGCATTCGCATCCATTCCGATGAGTAAGTGGCCGTTGCTGTGGTCGGTCACTAATTGCCTCACGTTGTTTTGTGGTGGAGGTTCCTCTGAGTCGTACGGCATGTAGACCGACGCAAAGGTTGACTTCGTGCCGCTGGCGGAGATAATGACCACCGTTGCGTCGCCGTTGCTAAAGTTAGGTAAGAGAAATGTGTTTAGCTCAGACTTAACCAAAATACAGGTTCTAATTTTACCTTTATCATCAGCTCGATACAGCTTGAATCCATTGGCCCCCAGACCGCAAACCCTTGAGTTATTGACCCAGGGCTCTTGGACGAGGACCACATCGACGTCGCCTTTAGAAAGGCGACTTATTAGAGCAGCTGACGCTGCTTTAGACTTGTGGAGGTTTATCTGGAGCACTCTCATCCCCATGAGGACTGTGCCCAGACTCCCCTTCCACCACCGTGACATCTAGGTCCTCCCCGTCGGACTCAAGCAGAGCATCCTCCATCGTCAAACTGCTCAGTGCGCCTGCGCAGTTTGACGTGGCGGAAGCCATGCTCTCCACGTCGGAAAGTTCCAGGTCTTCGGTCGCCTCTGTATCAGTGGCGCCCGTTACTCCAGCGCGCTGTGCGTCGCCACGATAGACGTGTATTACGACCTCCCCGATGCCGTAATACACCCGACCATTTCTTTGTTGAAGAGGCTCGATAGACTCCCTGTTGAGAGCCAGGACTACCTGCCTTCTAGGCCCTACCGCGTCCTCGACCAGAACGACACTCCAGTCCTGCGTCGGAAGAGCCGGATTCATCGCCTGCAGCATCCTGAGAATCCTCTCAGGCTCTGCAGGGACCGATGGAACCCATGCCCTTGCCCTCGGCCGGGCTGGAATGTCCCTCCAGTTGACGACCTCTAGTCTTGCTCCGGGGTAGACCTCACCCAGCCCTGCGACAGCCGCCCGGTATAGGTCGACCGTCCTCGAATCCTCGCAAGCGAGGACCTTGACCTGCCCCTGGTACCATCCCGCGTCGGACCCCCTCGGCGGAGTGCCCGGAGACTCCATCAGAACGTCGAGAACGGCGTTTCCGATTTCGTTCCGGACATACGGCCATCGGTCTCTGGGGATGGCCCCACGGGCATTGCCACGGTCCAGAATGCCTACAAGGATTCGGTCCTTGGCCACTTCCGCAAAACTGAGTTTAGCTACCCCAGTCGCATTTTGGTGCCGTTTCGGAGGAGGTTTCATTTCCTCATCCGATCTTTGGCGCTTATAGGGGGTCGAGCTTTCCCCAGTTGGTCCCAGATTGCGTCGGAACCGCGGTAGCAGAGCCTGCGCCCTTTCTATCGCGACCCTAGCATTCTCGGACAACGTGTCCAGCGCTACCCCCTGATATTTTTTTAGGACCCTCGCTGCTTTCTTCTTGTTCCGATGCGAAGGGTCCGAAGATAGGGGGCGACCCGTAGTTGCCATCGCAGCCGCCCCTTTCGTGGTGAGCCTTTCAGCTTCTCTCTCCCTCGGACCTGCGTGGCCAGGTCGTGAGACCTCAACCGCATTCGTCGGGAGAGTGGTAGCTGTGCCAGCGCTTAGTGGGGGTACAGCATCAGCAGGCCCAGCTGTGTTCGCTGTTGCCAGCGCAACTGTCGCTGCGGCCTTGCTGGTGCTGGCCCTCACCTCGTCGCCCGTGCTCAAAGAGGTTGCCCTCAGTATATCTTGGTTGGACCGACCCGTAGTTGCCATCGCAGTCGGTTCACCGGTTGGAAAATTTTTTGCGGCCTCCCTCTCCTCGAGCTGAGTGTGGCTTGGTCGTGAGACCTCTGCCACATCCCTTGCCGTGTGGAGACGGGTTGCCGTCCGTTCGCCTGATGAGCGGTCGGCATCAGCAGGGGGGAGCGAGCCCGTCGTTGCCGACGCAGATGCACTCGCCACCCTGTTGGTGCCGCCACCCCCCAGGTCGCCCTTAGTTGCTGCTTGGTGTGAGGTTGCCCTCACGCCCATCGTGTTTGTGCCGCTTTGGCGTGGCACTCTCGCCGTTGCCCTCCTCTGAGAGGAGGAGGACGAAGTTTTGTTTTGTTTTGAGTTATTGTTCATCTTGTTCGTACGACCACTTGCCGGACGAGGCCGGCTTGTGGTCAAGGATATAAGGTGGGGAAATGTCGTACGCCGCGGCAGAGCCCCATGCCGCGGTAAGACCATGGTTACTCTCTGAGGCGGCCCGGTGTCAGAGAGGCTCCGTACTAATACAGCCACGATTAACCTCCCGGCTGCAAACGTATCCAATGGGCACGGTGCCGCATAACACCCTGGATTGGGAGGGGGTAGATCTTGGTCATCGCGTTCCAGAGAGACTGGGATTGCCGTTTGATGGAGTTCCTTGTGGGAAGCCATCATCCGACAAGCCTAGTCCTGTGGCTCGCGACTAAGCCCTCGCACCACGTCAAGGTATATACCCTTAGCGAGGGAAAGACATATTTACTCCTGAAAGAAAATAAAAAAGTAAATTAGATAAATACATAAGTGACACATTAGTATATAATTTTCTTAGGCTGGATTTATCTTTCAATTCAGAACAAATTTTTTGTTAATATTTTTCCCGTTCTTGTTTGTTCGGAACTGGACGATGAATTCAGATTTATGGCTATATATTCTCATGTAAATTTATGTAATATATAATTTATTATAATATGTTTTTTTATTTACCCATTTCCGCATAGTTTTTGATTAAGTCGTTCACTATCATCTCGTAGTAAGGACTTTTGTGTTTGCCTAAAAAAGAAGTAACGACCTTTTCAAAAGAATCCCACGCTGCTGCCTCCACTGGTGACAATAGTTCTTTGAAATGGTTATTGGTCATCATTTTCCTTATTTGCGGTCCCACAAAAATGCCTTCCTTTATTTTTGCTTCTGAAATCTCTGGGAAGATTGTCTTCAAATGATGAAAAGCTTCGCCTTCTTTGTCCAAAACCTTCAAAAAGTTTTTGATAAGGCCGAGCTTGATGTGGAGCGGAGGTAGAATTATTTTTTCCTTCTTTATAAGTGGAGAGTATTTTATGTTATCTACCCCAACTTGAAACTCGATTCGTTCTGGCCAATCCTTTATGATGTAGTGGTCTTGACGAGCTCGGCTATCCCATTTGCATAGAAAGCAACAGTATTTTGTGTATCCACTTTGTAGACCACATAGCATTCCAACGACTTTAAGATCGGCACATATTTTCCAATCATGTTCTTCGTATTTGATTAACTTGAGCAATTTTTGCATTATCTCATATGTTTCCTTCGTATTTACTGCATGCGCGATCGGGATAGATGGCTTTTGGTTGCCAATATGCAATAATACGGCCAATATACAATAATACGGCCTTTAAACTTAATTTATTGCCGTCTATGAACAATCGCCACTCTTTTGAATCATATGGTTCACCAAATTGTTTGAATAGACCAGCAATGTCTTTGCAGTAACAAACACTGTCCTCCTTCGTATAGTACTTGGAAAATTCTTCGTGACGAGTTCTATAATATGTTACCTTAACATCGGATGAAACAAATTTAAATTGTTGCATTCGAGAGGCGTGTAGTTCGGCCTTTTCCTTTGACAATTCCAAATCCCATATCCAATCATTGAGTTGTGCTTGTGACAAAGAATTTCTTTCGTTTTCCGTTTGAAATTCAGTACAACATGATGCCGCGTAATCAGATACTACTGTTGACAATGAAACTGGAGCCGGAACTAAAGTTAAATTTGATTCTGGCAATGTCGCTTCTGTTGAAATTAGTTCTGGTAATGACACTGTAGATACGCTCGCATAGGTTACTTTTCTGGACTTTCCAACCCCAAGTACTTTTGTAGTACAAATATAGCAGTCCGTTGAATGGCAAGTTGGTTCCCTCCACTTCATTGGTGTAATAAATTTCACACGTCGCCTAAATAGATAGTTTCAGAAATTAGTCAGCTATGCATTAAAAGGGAACAAATTCCTAATTTTTACAACGTACCTTTTTGTTCCGGTTTCCGAAGAAATCAATTCGACTCGGCATGTGGTGCACACAGTGTTCGGTGTCCATGGTTTTTCATTGTTTTTAGGCTCAATTCCAAAACACTTATAGTATGTAACTTTCAAAGGATTTGAAAACACACGTCTCATACTTTTAACAATAAATTGACCGCAGATGAAACAGAACATATCTGGATCATTTGTACACTCAAACTCTCGCGCCCTTTTATTCATTTTTTATTTTTAAGTAAATGACGGGTTATAAACTGCAATTATAAACTGAACAGTATCCGGCGAGCCTTGCAGAACAAGGCGCATGTACTCTTATTTATATTTAGATCCAGTAAAAATTCAAGCCTACCTAAACAAAAAGGTTCCCTAGTTCTCTATGCTCTTGTTTAAAATGTACCTAGGTTTGAGAAAACGACACTAACAGCTTTTTGTATCCAATAACTTTTCGAAAATCTACCTGCTAACTAACTGATATACGAATACTAACACATATGTACCAGTAGGGTACTTAAGCATTAAATGGATATATTTACTTGAATGCTTATAACTTTTGTATTAGTTCATCGATTTTGTTTACTGATAGCTTGTTTTTTTTGTAATAAAACAGAGCTTAGAGGGGGGAAAAAATATCTGCAAAAAAACAAAAAGTTTTCGAGATGCTTCCTCGCAAAGTACAATTTTTTTTATATCTTTACAAAAAAAATTTAAAAAATCCGTAATGATTGTTCACTATGTTTGAATCTGCAGGACCTGGCAAAAAGTGTTGTAAGTACTGATTATAGTAAATTTTATAAGCTTTCAAATTTTTCAAGCCAAGCGAATAGCTCAATTTGTTCTTGAGATATACACGATTAAGTGGAGCCATCTTTTTTGTTTTTTGAAATAACGGTAAATCGTAAATATCTCAAAAACGGTACCACTCAAGTAAAATTAACTTTGATTTTCGGAATTAGGAGGTGATTTTACATAGGAATTTCACTATGGCGTCTCTGGTGCAGAAAAAAAGTTGGAATTTGTGATCCAGTGTAATAGTAAAAAAAAATTATTTATTTAATTCGAAAAAGTATTTATTCGACATCAAGTACACATTAATTGGTATGTATAAATTTACGCATTTATGATTACATGAATACCACTATTATTTATTCCCCCAACATTTCAGTCACGTTAATTCGCACCCCAAAAGCGAATTAATGTCAGAGACATAAAGACGCTTGCCAAAAGCGAACTAAGGTCAATATTTTTAGCGAACTAACGTCATTGACATTAATTCGCATTAAGAAAGCGAACTAAATTCAGTAAATTTTTTTTATATTTTCACATTAATACACATTTGAAAAATGTTAACTTAAGGCGGCTTCTTTTCTAGACAAAATGGGACCCTGGTTTTCATTTTTCATTATCACCTGAAACTAAAGACTATTATATCATGAATCGGGATTTAAAAAAAAAGCGCCGCAGGTGAATTTGGAATAAAAAATCGCTCGATTTTATATTCCAAATTTTCATTTTTGATTATCACCTGAAACTTAGACTATTTGGAATAAAAAATCGCGCGAAAATTCATTAATTTCAAGTGATAATAAAAAATGAAAATTTGGAATATAAAATCGCGCGATTCATGATATGTTGTTGTTGTTGTTGTAGCACTACTTGCCCTGCCTAGGTAGTCAGTATCTACCTGACCCAAAATTGTCATCGAACTCTTCTAACGGAAGTCCTAGAAACCTAGCGGCTTCAACAGGGGAGGACCAGAGGGATATGGGTGTTAGAAGAGTATGCTCGGTTGAGCAGACAAAAAGATGGTTTGTGTTATGAGGGGAGAAGCCGCATGCCGGACAAACATTAGGCAAGTCGGGGTTCAGTCTGGATAGGTAAGAGTTTAACCTATTACAATATCCAGACCGGAGTTGAGTCAGCATCACCCTAGTCTCCCTAGGCAGCTCGCGCTCCTCTTCGGCAACATGTGGTGTTGTTGCCTGAAGAACGGCGTTCACCGGGAGAGAGCCAACAAAGGAATTTACCGAATTCGTGTGGATGAGGGTGAGAGGCTGCCGGTGCACCTTAGGATCAAACGGCGTGGAAATCAGGTGCCGGATCTCATCGTAGTGTTTGCGTAGATGGCTCCTTATGCTCCTGGGGGGCGGATTCTCGTTGACCAGGCGTCTGTTCGGATGCTGCGGTTTGCAACAGTTGAACAGGAATTGACTGGTCAACATCTCGCTATGCTCTTTAACGACGACCATTTTCGCTTCATTATGAAGGTGATGCTCAGGAGACATAAGAAGACACCCAGTGGCGGTACGAAGGGCGGTGTTTTGGCAGACCTTTAGCCTCGTCCAGTGTGTGTCTGCTAGCCCCGGCGACCATATTGGCGTCGCGTAGCTCAGTACCGGCTGGCCAATTGCTTTATATGTAGCTAGTAATGTTTCTTTGTCTTTACCCCAAGTGCTGCTAGCTAGGGACTTGAGGATTTTGTTACGGCTTTGGACTTTATTGGCAATTGCGGTTACATGAGCGCCGTATTTGAACATGTTATCAAACGTCACCCCTAAGATTTTGGGGTGTGAGACAGTTGGTAGCATGACACTATCAACGTAGACGTCTAATTCCATGTTCACTTGCGTTGTCCACGTCGTGAATAGGGTGGCCGAGGACTTATTCGGTGACAATGCCAGGTTTCTCCCGGCAAAGAATTCGGACACGGCTGGGAGGTAAGAGTTTATGCGAGAGCAGAGTTCTTCAACAGAGGGGCCAGTAGCCAAAATCGTACAATCGTCGGCGTAAGAGACGATCGAGACACCCTCTGGTGGGGGGAGAAGTTTCGATATATAATAGTGAAACAAAAACGGGGATAGGACACCACCCTGTGGCACCCATTGTTTAACTATTCCGGGTTTTGATCTGGCTCCTCTGAACTCAACCGACGATTGACGACCACTCAGGTAGTTGGCAGTCCAACGTTTAAGACAGGGAGGAAGGGACGAGTCTTCAATGTCTTTCATTAGTTGCGCATGGTTGACCGTGTCAAAAGCTTTGGCCAGGTCAAGCGCAACTAGCACTGTCCTGTGGTTTGGACGCTTTTGGTTTAATCCGTCCCCTATCTGAGTGGTTATGGCGTTCAGCGCGGTGGTGGTGCTGTGATTTTTGCGAAATCCATGCTGATGTTCGGCGAGCCGCAGGTTTGCGGTGCAGTACGGCAACAAGATAGATTCCAACACCTTCACTACTGGCGAGATATCGGGCGATATGACTCCCCTACGGCAGCTGGCTTGCCAGGCTTTAGTAGTGGGACCACCTTTGCTTGTCTCCATCTTTCAGGAAAGGTTAAAAATGTGTGTAAGGTATCTTATGCCTTCGTCGCCGAGGTGTTTCAGCATCAGCATGGAAATGCCATCGGGGCCAATATATTTGGTGTCCTTAGATCTCCGAATTGCCTCATGAACTTCTGTTGTGGAGATGGCAATGGGCGCATCGCTGTTTTTGTGTTTGTGCGCTTCCCTGGTGGCTCAGCGAATCTCTTTATTCAACGGAGTATGCATTACAAATTGTCGGCAGAAGGCGCTCGCTCATCTTTTTGGCTTCGACTGAACCTTATCACCGAAGGCGATGGATATTTTGTCGTTAGGTTTAGTCGGGTTGGACAAAGATTTCACCGTAGACCATAATTTGCCAACTCCAGCCGAGAGGTTACAAGACCTTAGGTGCTCCTCCCACTTAGCGCGTTTGTGTTGATCTACTAAGCGTCTGATTTCCGCATTAAGATCCCTTATTTGAGGATCCGTAGGGTCAAGGCGTCTTATATGGTCACGTTCATTTGCCAGGGCCGCTGCCTCTGCGGGGAAGAATGGACGCACTTCCTTTATTCTACCTGACGGAATGTGTTGATGGGAGGCTGAAATTAGGGCCATACGAAACGCCTTTCCCCTTTTCGTACGTCAGACGGGGTGGGAAGAGCAGCGAAGGCGCTCTCTGTGGTTTTGAGAAAACTCTCCCAGTCGGCTTTATTGAAGTTAGTGAATGTGCGATTCTCAGCGGTGACAAAGTCGGTGGGGCGATCGATAGAGAGCACTATGGGTAGGTGGTCTGAAGCAAGCATCAGCATCAGACGCCATTCAACGCAGTTTATTAGGCCAGCGCTGACTATGGTGATGTCTGGCGAGCTAGAGCAGTTTACCGCCTTTCTAGTGGGGGCATCCCCATTTACCGTGCAGAACGTCGAATCATCTATTTGGTCAGCCAGCTCCTGTCCCCTACCATCGGCCTGCAAGCTCGAGTGCCACAGGTTGTGGTGTGCGTTGAAGTCACCAAGGATGACGCGGTTCTCGCCCCTGAGTAACGCACGAATGTCAGGGTGGTAATCCCTGGGACAACAGGTGACAGGAGGTATGTAAATGTTTATGATTTCAAGGTCGACATCGCCTGACCGGACAACCATACCTTGACGTTCTAAGGTGGTGTCCCTCGGGTCGATGTCAGGCTCAAATAGACGATACTGCACAGATTGATGCGTGATGAATGCCAGACCACCCCCAAGCCATCTCGCACGGTCACAACGGTGTTGTTGTTGTTGTTTTAACAACAAAATCACTCCCCGAAGGTTTTGGGGAGTGTTGTCGAAATAACAGTCCTTGGCCGGATATGAATCCGGTACGCTCCGGTACTCCCTTGCGGTACTGCCCGACTGTCGTGAGAGCGATTTGTTATGACCAGTGCAACCTTCTAGGTCATGTCATCCCTCCTTCCGAAAGGAAAGAGAAAATGGGTAATGAGAGGTGGGAGGCATCATATCCGTAGATCAACCATCGAGTTGCACATCATTACCTTTGTGCATATTGGTCGCCTCTTACGACCGGTATGCCTACCGCGGGCATATTCTAAGCCCCAACCCGCAGGGGCGCTAAGGCCCAACCCGCAGGTGGTACATTGTACATTGTACCCGTTGCAGGTCTGAAGAGACGACCTTCCACCTAACTTAGTCTCCTGAATCGCCGCGATCTTGATGTTCAGTCGCTTCATTAAATTTGTCACTTCAACAATTTTACCAGTTAGGCCGTTGCAATTAAATTACAGGATACCGAAATGCGAAGGGGGAGTAGAGTTGATGCTGGGGGTCAAGGACTGGTGCGTATGCCTAGGTGGTAATAGGCTGGGTCGCGCACTACGGCGCAATCTTGAAGTCGAAGGAATCGCGTTACCAGAAGGTAGAGGCGAGTCGGACGACGTTGAAGGTTGCGAAGCTCGACAGCATGGCGCAACGTACGTATCAGTCCTAAGGTTCCTGTTCGCGAGTCCAGAGCATATAAGCAGGTGACACAGGCCAAGGCAGTTATTGCACTTGACTGATGCCAAAGGCGTATATAATCTTAACCGACAAACAGTGCACGTAGTATAAGGCACCAGGAGCTGATGGTTGTGGCTTATACTCGTGCTGATGCTGGAAGAAGAGGGGCTGACCGAGGGGGTGGGGGAGAGCGGACGCTCAGCATTGCTCAAATCCACTTGGGAAATGCTACGTAGGGAGTAGCTGTGAGCTGCTGGGTGAGATGTTGACGCCTGGGGGCGTGAGCGGCCGCTCGGAAGGTCTACTTGCTGATGTGCATTGTTAATGCTAGTCGTGGAGACTGATGTGACAGAGTCAGACACATGAAGTCGTAGGACGTGAACAGCAAGGGGCCACAAAAGTTCTATAAAAACTAGCGGGTCTATGAGTAGAGGGATTTAGTCCGGAGCAACTAGTTAGATGCAACCATCTGTTACAATTGGAGCATTGTACTGAATGTGAACGTTTCATATAAATTTTCTTCCAGCATATACAGCAGATCCATTCTAGGTCCGGGGTTGGATTCAATACCAGCCCGGAGCAGGAGAGTCTTGAGCAGTCCCGCTGCAAGGATAACTGACGGTTTAGGCAGGGGGGTAGTGAAATAACAGCCCTTGGTCGGGGAAACCCCGAGTCATTCCGGTACGTAGAACGGGCTGTTGTGGGAATGCGATTCATGATATAATATTCTTTAGTTTCAGATGATAATAAAAAATGAAAATTCCGCCTGTGGTGCTTTTTTTTAAATCCCAATTCATGATATAATAGTCTTTAGTTTCAGGTGATAATAAAACATCTTCTTCTTTAAGTGGCATTAACCGTCTAAACGATTTTATCCGGCCAACAGAGCTGTTGACTTTTATTGGCGAGATTTTTTACGTTGGCGGGCCCAAACCCAAACATCGCGCGTTTTTATTCGAAAGTTCCGCTGCATCGAATCACAAACCCGAATGTCTCAATGTCATTAATTCGCATGTCCAAAGCGAACTAAGGTCAAAATATTATACGAATTAACGGCACTGACATTAATTCGTTTTTGACCATGCGTCTTAATGTCACTGACATTAATTTGCTATTTCGTCTGGATATAGTTTTAGGTTTTATCAACAGCAAATGTTGGTCGCTGAGACGATTTCTGAATGTAGGTTTTATGTTCTTAAAAAAAATATAATAATAATTTTAATATCAAACACAGCGCGTAGCTCTTTTTCGGCACCGACAAAGTTCGTGCCGTTATCAGAAAACATATCGCACTTGTTACGTTAAAGTGTAACAACTCAAAATTACCAAATTTTAGTTTTTTGCAAGAAAATAATGTGCAGTGGTCATCTCTACCCACTGTAAAAATCTTTCAGTGATTTGTCTAGTCTTTTGTTAAAAAAACCGTTATGACTCTCTCTTTGTTTTCAGAATGACTTCTTTCGACTCAACTAAAGAGTAACATTTTTAGTTGTCTCCAAGTGTTTTATCAAATTGGTTCGTGAGTGTATGACATAAAGTGTAACATTTTGAATTGTGCCTATTTACAATATAAAACGGTTTGTTTAAGTCACGTGTTATTTCGGTTTATCACTCTTTAGTTTCATCAGGTAAGTTTATTCTACTGTGTTATATCGTATTATTTAAATTATGATGATAAATTCTTAACTGTGGTCATATTGATCAAATAAAGTTTAAATAAATAAAGTTTACTTAGTGTGTGCTTACATTGTAACTATAAGTGCCACAATGTAAAAGATGAGTTAGCAAACAAACATAATTGTTTGTTTGATTCATTGCACAAAATTACTATCATGAAATTAAAACTATATAAATTTAACCCTGCCAGGTTATTTTATGAAATACTTAATTTTTGTTGTTGCTGTTTCAATGACATGACGTGCCCAAACTTAGAACACTATGCCACTTTAATGGATTTAATGGAAACAACCAATATAAGTGATGATAGTACTTCAGATCCATTTAGCGGCAGTTCAGAGGACGATTTTTATCCGTCTGAAGTTACTGCGAGTAGTTCTTCCGAAATTGAGTCACAGGAAACAGTTGCTAAAAAAATATGTTCCAGATACAAATCCCAAAACAAAAAGCAGAACCGTCAAAAACTTTTAAGAAACTCTGGACTCTCGTACACATCACAATCTTCTTCCAAAAAAATAATAAAAGAAAAAAATTACAACCGCCGTGTGAAGAAAAGTGTCGCTTCCATTGCAGCGAGAAAATATCAGAATCCTCACGCACAGAAATCTTCAATAAATATTGGTCAACTGGTGACTTACAGAGGCAAAGGGAGCTTATAGCTAGCCACATAAAACCAATTAAACCCAAGTACAGGTACTCCTGCACTGAAAATCTTCGCAGATTAAATAACGCCTTTTTCTTGGAAATAGACTCAACGAAAATTAGAGTATGCAAGAGCTTTTTCAAAGCAACTCTTGATATTAATAACAGAGTTATAGATACAGTCATAAAAAAAAGGCGAACAAGGATTTGTAGAGGTTGACCTTCGTGGGAAGCATAAGAACCATCCGACTGTAAGCACTGAAATTAAGAACAGTATAAGGGAATTTATAAATAATATACCAAAAGTCGAATCGCATTACTTACGCGCTCAAACAACACGCCAGTTTATTGAAAGCGGAAAAAGTATTGGATCTATACATGGACTATAAAGAATTGCGAGAATCTAATAATTTAACTCCTGGAAGTAGAACTATGTTTTACATGATATTCAAAGAAGATTTTAATATATCATTTTTTAAGCCAAAAAAAGATCAATGTGATCTCTGCCAATGGTTTTTAAATTCAGACGAAAATGAAAGAAATGATCTGAACGAAATTTACACTTTACATCTAGAAGAAAAGGAATTATGCAGAAAAGAAAAAGATCTGGACAAACAAAAATGCAATGTAGCTGTATACGATCTACAGGCGGTTCTTCAATTGCCAAAAGGATTTTCCTCAAGCTTCTATTATAAAAGTAAAATAAATTGCTACAATTTTACAATCACTGACCTTAAAGCGAAAGTTGTACATTGCTTTTTTTGGACCGAAACCGAAGGAAAGCGTGGTTCAAATCAAATAGGAACATGCGTACTTTTATATATTAAAAGTCTTTTACAAAAGTCAGTTAATGTTCAAGATTTAGACTTAACATTCTACTCTGACAACTGCTGTGGACAACAAAAAAATAAATATATAGTTTCAATGTATTATTATGCGGTTCAGAAATACAATTTACGAAGCATTACACATAAATATTTAATTCAGGGCCACTGTCAAACTGAAGGAGATAATGTACATAGTGTAATAGAAAGACAAATAAAAAGACATTTAGGTAGCAAACCGATATATACACCAGATCAATATACTACGTTAATAGCAACCGCCAAAAAGACTGGTCAACCATACACAGTTCACGAATTATCGCATAATGAATTTTACGACCTGAAGTTACTACAAGAAGAATGGGGTCAACATTTTTTTCTAAATGAGGCCAACCACAAAGTTAATTGGCGTAACATTAAAGTTCCTCGCGTGGATAAGGACAATATTGATTCTTTTTTATATAAAACGTCGTATAAGGACACAGAGTTTATAAAAGTCAATGTACAAAAAAACAACTTAAGGTCTAGTGAATATTGGAATAGCTACAAGTAAGTTGTTTTTACATTACAAATAATAGACAAATATTATTGTTTAGCTTTATGTTTGTCCTTTTAATATAATCGTTTTTAAATTCAGACGAAAATGAAAGAAATGATCTGAACGAAATTTACCCTTTACATCGTAGAAGAAAAGGAATTATGCAGAAAAGAAAAAGATCTGGACAAACAAAAATGCAATGTAGCTGTATACGATCTACAGGCAGTTCTTCAATTGCCAAAAGGATTTTCCTCAAGCTTCTATTATAAAAGTAAAATAAATTGCTACAATTTTACAATCACTGACCTTAAAGCGAAAGTTGTAGATTGCTTTTTTTGGACCGAAACCGAAGGAAAGCGTGGTTCAAATCAAATAGGAACATGCGTACTTTTATATATTAAAAGTCTTTTACAAAAGTCAGTTAATGTTCAAGATTTAGACTTAACATTCTACTCTGACAACTGCTGTGGACAACAAAAAAATAAATATATAGTTTCAATGTATTATTATGCGGTTCAGAAATACAATTTACGAAGCATTACACATAAATATTTAATTCAGGGCCACTGTCAAACTGAAGGAGATAATGTACATAGTGTAATAGAAAGACAAATAAAAAGACATTTAGGTAGCAAACCGATATATACACCAGATCAATATACTACGTTAATAGCAACCGCCAAAAAGACTGGTCAACCATACGCAGTTCACGAATTATCGCATAATGAATTTTACGACCTGAAGTTACTACAAGAAGAATGGGGTCAACATTTTTTTCTAAATGAGGCCAACCACAAAGTTAATTGGCGTAACATTAAAGTTCCTCGCGTGGATAAGGACAATATTGATTCTTTTTTATATAAAACGTCATATAAGGACACAGAGTTTATAAAAGTCAATGTACAAAAAAACAACTTAAGGTCTAGTGAATATTGGAATAGCTACAAGTAAGTTGTTTTTACATTACAAATAATAGACAAATATTATTGTTTAGCTTTATGTTTGTCCTTTTTTATACCCTGGTAATTGCTATAATTTTTCATTTGATGATTAACTCTTTTTTGTTCTGAAAACAAAACTAATTGTTTGTCAATTTTTAATTATTTCAGCCTACGCTCTATTTATTTGGAAAATTTGCCTTCATCAGAAATTAAAAAACGAGATATAGGAGGCCTGGTCAAAAAGAACATTATTCCAAAGAGTTTTTATGAGACATACTATAAAAATTTAATAGACACTTACAAGGCGATTCTGTGCTCTTGA
The DNA here is from genome assembly GCA_951509765.1 of Sphenella marginata. NCBI lineage: Eukaryota > Metazoa > Arthropoda > Insecta > Diptera > Tephritidae > Sphenella > Sphenella marginata. The sequence continues at coordinate 47,772,801 of OX608082.1, forward strand.
CAAATTTGTCAATCTTGATAAATATTCAGGAAAAAAATATTTTTATCAAGTGTTTTGAATTCTGCGTCAAAAAAAAAATTATTAAAAATTAATTTGAATAAAATAAAATTTGGCTTTGACGCAAAATTCAAAAACACTTGATAAAAAGGATTTTTTCTTTATTATTTATCAAGATTGACAAATTTATCAAGAACACAGAATTGGGCGGTTAATTTAAGTTTAATTCATTGATAATTTTTTTTTAATAAGCAATAAGTTTTGTTTCGAATTCCTGAACATGAATAAATATTAATTATTTTTATTTAACATTAATAAATTGGAATTCCTGTATTTTATAAATCATATTTATCAATTCCAGTGAGAATTTTCAGTTAAACAGAGACAATTCAAAATAACACCACTATGTACCTATATAAAAAAATTTCAGGAAAAGAGTAATAACTCAAAAATTGGTTATTTTCGTGCAAATACTAAACAAATGAAAATGAAACAACGGTTATATTATTTTTAATGATATTTTCGTGCAATTACATTGTTTTTTCTTTGTAATATATTATTAATATTTACGGAAACAGTTTTTCGTCTCTACTGAAAATGTTCAAATTTTGAGTTGTTACACTTTAACGTAACAAGTGCGATATGTTGACAGTAGCCTCTTCGGTTTGTGAAGCGTTTGAGTGCAGCGATAAAGCTTGCTTATGTAAAATCTCCTGCCAAATCTAAGGGCATTTCGCCTGTTCTCATGCATATGAATGAGCATATCGCACCCTAAATACAAAAGGGTCACAACTCAAAAAAATTTCAGGTGTTTTTTTCGACATTTATCCTTTCACAAACGCTTGATCAACTATAACAGCCGATTTTTTTCTTAATGATTATCATCTTCAACTAAACGGCTACCGTTCTGCTTGGTTTTAAAAAAATATAGCTAAGCTAGCGCTATCTAGAAGCGTTCAAAGCAAAGAACCTCTAATTTTGAGTTGTGACCCTTTTGTATTTAGGGTGCGATATGTACGCCTTTGTTGATTTCTCGCCTCTACCATGTGCCTATTTTATGGTGTGCCGGCCAGCAAAATCGAATGCGCTTTGAAGAAAGCATTGCGTACTCGTAACGCGACTAGATGGCAGATTAGACAGCGGTTTGCGATTGAATCGTATGCAATGGCGGCAGGCGCGTAGCCAGGAACAAATTTCGGGGGGGGGAGGGGGGGGGGTTTGGCCAAAGTCTCAGTAAATAAGAATTACCTGTAAATACATACATATTTATATTTTTACATATTACATATATATACTTTTATTTATTTGAAATTTTTCTCTTTCTACACGGCTAAAAATTTGAGCCTAACTTTTAAACCATTCATTGGTTTACACAATTTTTAATCATTTTGCTAATAATTTCCAATTATTTCAATTTCCTAAAAAAAAATCTCAATTTTTTAAAACTTTACTAGGATAAACAGCGATTATGTGTACTTTTCGCACAAAATTCATGGGTGCGCTCTATCTCACTAGGTAGAGCATTGCGCACTGATTTGGGGCACGTCGGTTCGAGTCCTAACATTTAAAAAAAATAAAAAATTGTTAACATTTTCGGCTTAAAATTAAAAATAATTTTATTTACGCGCATTTCTATGACAAACGGCGTCAATTTAATTCTAAACCAAATTTGGTTTGGTCATACACCTTGAGCAGTATGTTTGCGTTCAAAAGGTTTTTGGAATTTCCCGTAAAATTAACTTTAACTAATTTCATTATTTTTGTATGAAAGTATGTGTAAAAACACAATAAAAATACTGCAACTCAAAATTAAGAACTTTGTGGAAAATTCATGAAAATTTAAGAAAACTCGAAAAATTTTCATCAAAATTTCTAACTTTTTAGTAAAATTTTAGATTTTTTTCGCGTATGCAGTTTTGTAGTTCGTTCAATTGTAGTGAACAAAGATACCAATCTTAAGCTGTTAGAAGATTTACTCGATTTTAGCAATTTTAAAAACTTTTACTAAAAAGTTAGAAATTTTGATGAGAATTTTGCGAGGTTTCTTGAATTTTCATGAATTTTCCACAAAGTTCTTAACAAACCACACTTTGAACGCAGACATTCTGGCCTAGGTGTATATGCAGCCCCAAAAAGTTTTAAATCTAGGCTAAAACTTTTAGCCGTGTACAAATTAATATTTATTTTTCTTGTTTGTTTTGAAATTTTGTTTAGGATTTCTTCAGGAGTTACTTCAAAAGTAGAGTGGATGTTGAGTAGAGCCAGCATGTTGTTGTTGTTAGCAGTGCTTCGCCCTGCCCAAAGGGCCAGAACACTCCTAGTTGTCATCGGGCTCTTCTAACGGAAGTCCAAGGAAACGCGCTGTTTCAACAGGGTTGGACCATAGTGATAAGGGAGTTAGAAGAGTATGTTCCGAAGAACACGAAAAGAGATGTTGCGTGTCATGGGGGGCCATACCGCATGCAGGGCATGTGTTTGGTATGGTAGGGTTCAGTCTGGACAAATAGGAGTTCAGCCTATTGCAATATCCAGACCGAAGTTGAGCCAGCATGACTCTAGTCTCCCTCGGAAGGACACGTTCTTCCTCAGCAAGAACGGGTGGTTGGGCACCAATAACGGGGTTCACAGGCCGGGATCTGAGGGATCTGTCCACCGACTCAGTGTGGAGGTCCTTTAGGGCCCGCCTATGGTCCCGCAGATCAAACGGCAACGAGATGTGATGCCGGATCTCATCATAATGCTTCCGGAGATGTTTCCTTATGTCTCTAGGGGGCGGAGTTTCATCCAATAGCTGTCGATTTGGATGACTGGGACGGTGGCAGTTCAGAAGGAACTGCCTACTTAAAAGTTCCGCATGCTCGCGAACGTTGAGCATTTGAGCCTCCTGGTGGAGATGAGACTCAGGAGACATAAGCAAACAACCCGTTGCAGTTCTGATGGCGGTGTTTTGGCAGACCTGCATTTTCCTCCAGTGGGTGTCGTGAAGGTTAGGCGACCATATGGGCGCAGCATAATCAATAACCGGTCGGCCAATAGCCTTATAGGTGACCAGCAACGTTTCTTTGTCTTTGCCCCAAGTACTGCCGGCGAGTGACTTGAGGATCTTGTTGCGGCTTTGTACCTTTGAAGCTATTGCGGTGGCATGATTAGCGAAGGTGAGGCTATTGTCGAATGTAACCCCTAGAATTTTGGGGTGGTTGACAGTAGGTAGTGGAACACCATCTACGTGGACATTCAACTCCTGCCCCATCTGCGCATTCCACGTAGTGAATAGGGTCGCTGTCGATTTAGTCGGGGACAGTGTCAGGTTCCGCTCTGTGAAGAAGCAGGAAAGGTCGCGCAGGTAGTCATTAAGTCTCGTACAAAGTTCGTCTGTCGAAGGTCCTTTGCCCGTGGCCATCACTGTGCAGTCGTCAGCGTACGAAACGATGGAGACCCCCTCTGGTGGGGGAGGGAGGCTCGAGATGTAGAAGTTAAACAGAAGGGGTGAAAGAACACCACCCTGCGGAACCCCTTGTCTAATTCTTCTAGGTCTACATCTCTCGTTTCGAAACTGCACTGACGCCAGCCGACCGTTCAGGTAGTTAGCGGTCCACCTTTTTAGGCCGGCAGGAAGCGGTGTCTCCTCCAGGTCTTCAAGGAGTGTGGCGTGGTTGATCGTGTCGAAGGCTTTCGACAGGTCAAGTGCCACGAGAACCGTCCTGTGGTTTGGTTGGTGTTGGTTCAAACCGAAGTTAATCTGCGTCGTGATGGCGTTCAAAGCTGATGTTGTGCTATGGTTTTTACGGAAGCCATGTTGATGATTGGCCAGCTGCAGGTTTGCAGTATAATATGGGAGCAGAATAGCCTCTAACAACTTCACTACCGGCGAAAGGAGAGATATCGGACGATAAGAGTCTCCTTGATTTGCCGGCTTCCCAGGTTTTAGGAGGGGGACCACAGTCGCATGTTTCCAGATATCTGGTATAACGAAGGTGGACAGTGAGAGGTTGAATAGAGCCGCCAAGTACTTGTGCCCCTCGTGGCCTAGGTGTTTCAGCATCTTCATGGCAATTCCGTCGGGTCCGAGTGATCTTGAAGGTTTGGCCTTCTTTATAGCTTCCTTGACCTCTGCAGCGGAGACGACAATGGGCGCGGCTGTGTGTTTGTGTTTGTGCGCGCGTCGAATGGCTTTTCTCTTAGCCCTATCCGCAGGAGAATGCAGTATAAATTGCCGGCAGAATGCGCTCGCGCATTTCCTGGGGTCCGACTTGACGTTATCGCCGAAAGCAATGGCGACCTTGTCATTGTATTTGGTCGGGTTGGATAGGGCCTTGACTGTCGACCATAATTTGCCGACCCCGCCGGAGAGGTTGCATGACTCTAGGTGTTCTTTCCACTTCTTCAATTTATGTTCATTGACAGTCCGACGGATTTCTGCGTTGAGATCCTTTATTCTTGGATCTGCGGGGTTCAAGAGTCTCACTTGGTCACGTTCTCTTGCCATTGCCGCTGCTTCCGCAGGGAAATTCGGCCGAATTTCCGGGATTCTGCCAGCAGGGATGAAGCGGCCAGAGGCTGAATCGATGACTTTGCGAAACTCTTTCTCACCTTTGCATACGTCCGTCGGTGTGGGTAGGTCAGCGAAGGAGTGCTCTGTAAAGTCCGTGAAGCGGTCCCAGTCCGCTTTACTAAAGTTAATGTACGTTCGTTTTTCCGTCGTTATGAAGTCGGACGGTCGTTCGATGTCTAGTAGGATGGGTAGGTGGTCAGATGCCAGTGTAAGCATAGGTTGCCAGTTAACGTGGTTGATAAGGCCCGCACTTGAAATGGAGATGTCTGGCGAACTGTGGCAGTTACCTGCCACCCTAGTGGGGGCATCTCCATTCAATGTACAGAATGCCGAATTATCTATTTGCTCTGCGAGTGCGTGCCCTCTGCTATCTGCTGGCAAGTTGGAGTGCCAGAGATCGTGATGTGCGTTGAAATCACCTAAGATGAGGCAGTTATCGCCCCTTAGCAACGCACTAATATCAGGGCGATAATCACGGGGACAGCACGTAACAGGGGGAATGTATATATTTAACACACGCAGGTCGACGTCGCCTGTCCGGACTGCTATGCCCTGGCATTCTAGGGTAGAGTCCCTGGGGTCAACGTCAGGGGCAAACAGATTATATTGTACAGTATGGTGTGTAATGAATGCGAGGCCGCCCCCATGACCGCTGGGACGGTCTTTCCTATGTACGTTGTACCCATCACGAGTACGTAAGTCCGAGTTAGCATTCAGTTTGGTCTCCTGAATGGCGGCCAGTTTAATGTTGTTCGACTTCATAAAGTCTGTTATCTCCGCGATCTTACCAGCTAACCCGTTGCAGTTCAGCTGTAGGATTTTGAAGTGTGTCGGGAGGGAGGGTGGAGGCATGCTGGGGGTAAGGGACGGATGCGGTTGCCTAGGTGGAGGTGGGCATAGTCCCAAGCTGTGACGCAGTCGAGGGTTCAGCGCGTCTTGGCCGATGTTGTGTGGCGTGGAGGGCGGCTGAGTACTGCAGCAAGGGGCAATAAATGCATCCGTCCAAAGGTTCCTGTTTGCGAGCCCAGAGCACATATGGATGTGGCACAGGCCAAGGCAGTTATTGCACTTAACCGATGCCGCAGGCGTATATAGTCTTTGCCGACAAACAGTGCACGTGGTGAAAGGTACGAGGAGGTTATGTGCCTGACCCACGTGCATGCTGGAAGTAGGGGGGGACGAGAGTGGGGACTGAGGTGAGGCGGGAGCAGCAAGGCTGCAGGTCGTGAAGACCGGGCCACTGTCGTGGCCATTTGATGATGGTAGGTGCGGTGTGTGTGCGCCGGAGCGACGAGAACCGCGGGACGCGCGTGTGCGGGAACAACATGGTGCCTCAAAAGTACTGAAAAAAGTACGGGTTCTGGGGATGGCAGGGTTAAGCCCTGAGCATCCAGATCTATGCAACCATCTCTTGCATTTACTGCATTGAACAGAATGTGAACGTTTAACATATATTTTCTTCCAGCAGACGCAGCAGATCCATTCTCTCGGTCCGGGGTTGGATTCGATACCAGCCCGTAGCAAGAGACATTGGAGCAACCCTGCTGCAAGGGATTGCTCCGAGGATGACAATTTAGGAGTGGGATTGGACAAATTGGACAGGGTTACACTGAAATAACAGCCCTTGGCCGGGTAAAACCCGGGTCATTCCGGTACGTAGAACCGGCTGTTGTGGGAATGGCGAAGTTTTTAACCTTCGAAGGGAAGAGAAGGACCGTTCGCTAGGAGCAACGGAAACTGGAAGCGTTGCAGCAATTTTTATATATCGATATATGTACCATAGGGAAAAAGACACGGAACAATTATTTAATGCATCAATAAACGTGCAGGGTCGCTCCTCCTTTGGGATTGGAAAATATTTTCTTTTTCAGGGCCTTAGGTTGTTCAAAAGAAATTAAAAAACAATATAAAATGACACCTATGAAACGCTTAAGAAAAATTTCTTGTGTCAGAATCTCTTCTACTTTTCTACTGCTAATTTCTGGAAAATGTTAACAAAAATTTTCTTTTTAAAAGCATACCGGGCTTTTACTTTTAAACTTTTTCAATCCTTTTTTGCCAAATTAGCGTCACTTTTTATTATCACTCGACAAGTATAAGTACAATTTAATTGTCACTTGCTCTGGTAATTCAATACCACTGCGTTGTGTACTGCTTGGGAATTTTTGGTATTTTTTTTTAACTTCTTGGTGATGGTTTTGGTTAAGCTTATGGCAACCGTGACTACAATAACGAGAGACACTCATTCTTACTATTTTTGCCTGCTGTATTAATAACTCGAAAAACAGTTAATATGAATTTCAACAGACTTGAGTTTGAATCACTCTTGCTATTGTTAACATGCTATGTAGATGAGATGCTAAGTTGATCTTATGCAGAGCAAGTCCGATAATTTTGCGCGAGTTTCTTAATGCGCCAAATGAGTGAACCGTTGCAGGAATTTAGTTGTGACCTCTCAGACTTGCTCTGATAATTGATTAGCGACTACCAATATCTTCTCTCAGTGTGAAATATTATTTAATTTTATTCTTTCGTGTTTTTATTTTGCAATTAATGCTAATTTCTTAACAGGGGTTTTAAAAATGAATAGAGTAATTATTAGATATAGTACAGACGTATATTTTTTAATTTTCGGAATTTTCGGGGGGGGGGGGGTTTGAACCCCGGAACCCTCCCCCCCTGAAAACGCGCCTGAATGGCGGTATATGGCTCGAACTAAGTTTCGAATGCCAGTGATACAAAGTTCACTCTGCATTGCGGCTTGCATCATTTGCAGACCAGCGTGCAACATTGCGATGTGGGTTTCGGCGGCTATAGCGAGCGGTGAGTTTTTAGGCAATATCATCGGGTGTTTGACATCGTTTGCGCATGACGAATTTTCAATTCGACCTCAAAATCGTAGAATGCCTACGTCGTCCAGAAATGGTTGATGACGGACGAGCCTACTGCGTAATGGTATAGGCTTCCCTGAGCTGCAACTAGAAATGTCTTGTGCGAAGACGTTAGCTTGGGAATACATTGCATTATAATTCAGCCTTGCGGATTTCAGAACAAGTTAATGATCCGAGTATTCGTTCAGCGATATTCGACTTCTGAACGAATTTGCGAGCGTTGTTTATAAAGCGAAGTAAATATGGGGTAGGTTAGGTTAGGTTAGGTAAGGTGGCCGCTATTCCACTGTGGGAACAGCTCACTTAGACACTTAATGGTCCGTTGTGATGCCACTAACTTCACGGTGACATTAACCTAAGTTCGTTTGAAAAATCGCTGTGTAGCGACAATAAAGCTCCGGATTTGGCACACATCGATCCTCGACACGTCCTCCGGAGACCTAAGAACATCCGACCCCAGATACCTGAGCCTGGTCCTAGCAAACGCTGGACAACTAAGCATGAAGTGATTTGATGATTCCACCTCGTCGTCCTCCATGCACCTCACACAGCTAGGGGTTTCAAGAATATTTAGCCGCACCGCATGTATCCCTATTGGACAGTGCCCCGTCAATACCCCAATTATCAAGGAAAGATGTGCCTTGGAGAACCCTAGTAATTCCGCTGAACGCCTGGAGTCAATCACCACATCATCCCATCCACCGCATCCTTGATGGCGGCAACCTCCGCTTGAAAGACGCTACAATGATCAGGTAGCCGAAATTTAATGCTGGGGTGGCTTTCCGTAATTCGATAGTCGACACTCGTTGGCTCGATACTTCAAAACGATATCGAACTCTCAACGATGCCGTTTTGGTTTCCGTATTTCGACAAAAGCACTATCGTTTTCATATTTCAGGAAATGTGCAGAAAGTACTTTAATTTTTAAGGAAGTGTTAGGAAAGCACTTTCTGGCTGTCAAAATCTGTGTGTAAAAATAAAAATAAGGAGTAATTTGAAACCGTAAAATGTATAATTGGCGTAATTTTTTGATTTTGACGATTTTTGGGCGGAAAACTCTTCAGTTAATAGAAGGAGGATAAGAGATTCATCAAATCCTATGGAGTTGCCAGAAATATAGTAAGGTTTATACACATTTTCGAAAAAAGAGCAATATCTATTATTTAATTTCTATTTCATAGCTTCCAAACTAAATATCGTCTAACCAAAGAGGTATTTATGTACATATGTTCTCAGTTAAATAAAGTTAAGGGAAGGCATAAGAAGCACATATATTCCTCAAATCATAAGACTAGCAGCGACATTGGAGATATTAGCTGGTGGCGGTTACCAATGGCAAACTGGCGGCTCACACACAGCTCCAATGGGACACAGTACGCTGTCGAAGATATTTCGGCACACATTATTACCCATGGAAGAACATGTATCAGCCAATGGATAAATTTTTAAAAAGACTTTCAGCCATGTAAGGAATGGTTCAATCAATCCACAATCTCCATAAATTCAACTAATAGCTTCAGTTGAGTAGCGTTCGTCTGTTGACTCCTAAATAAATAGGTTAACAAAATTTAAAATTATAAAAATTTTAAATTTTCAACTTATATTTTATTGCGTTAGCAGCTGCGAAAATTGAAAACGAGAGCAAAAGTAGTGTCGAACGGTTTATATCGAACGTTCGATACAACGCGACGATATTTTTGCTTACAGAAAGCAAAAACGATACTTCGATACTCGTTTTTGCTCGATATCGAATTACGGAAAGCCACCCCTGATCCCAAGTTCCTGACAGTAAACGCCACCCCCCACACAACCATCAAGCTTTGACCCATCCGTAAACAAATTCACCAATCCCTTCCCCCAAACAGGTTCCTCGCCTGTCCACTCGTCCCTTGCGGGTATATGAGTCGAAAAACTCCGCGTGGGGGCAGAGATCGGCGCACAGTAATCCGTTCTGTTGGGGATGAAGTCAAAGCTCGATAGTATATTGGAATGGCCATAATGAACAAGTTTATATCCAGCATCTCGAAGCCTAATTGCAGCCCGAGCTGCGCCCATTTTTCCTACCAGGTCAACAGGGTGCAGATTGAGCATGACATTCAATGCCAGGGTAGGAGTGGTCCGCATGGCCCCACTAATCCCCACCATGGCCATTCGCTGCACCGTGACCATCTTTTTCATGGAGGAAGCCGTGTCTAGCGCGCTCCACCAGACCACTACCCCATAAAATAGAATGGGTTTTACCACCATCTCATACAGCCAGTAAACCACCCTCGGAGAAAGACCCCAACGTTTGCCAATGGCCCCCCTGCAACAGTACAGAGCGACTGATGCCTTCTTGGCCCTGTCCTCTGCATTCAGCTTCCAGGACAGCTTCCTGTCCAGGATAACCCCCAGGTACTTAACCTTTTCAGAAAGTACCAACGGTACTCCCCCAATACTGGGCAATACAAAATCGTCGATCTTATACCTTCTCGTAAAGAGGACTAGTTCAGTTTTACTTGGGTTGACAGCCAGTCCACAAGATTCGGACCACTCTGTCACGATACCCAAAAACCCTTGCAGAACATCACTAACGGTACTAAGAAACTTCCCCCTGGCAAGGATTGCTAGGTCATCAGCATAGGCTATCACATGACAGCCCCTGCGCTCAAGGTCCTGGAGCAAGCCGTTAACTACTACGACCCAGAGAAGGGGAGAAAGAACACCTCCTTGCGGCGTGCCCCTTCTCACCCTTCTCTGAGCCCCAGCACCTCCCCACTCCGCCATAACAATCCTGCCACAAAGTAAACTGTTGATAAATTCTATCAAACTTGACTCAACTCCCAGACTTGCTAAGTCCCGTATGATGGCAGAAGGGAAAACATTGTTAAACGCTCCTTCAATGTCTAGAAAGGCCCCCAGCACGAACTCTTTGTGCTGGAAGGACCCCTCAATCAGCTTCACAACGGAATGGAGCGCCGTCTCAGTTGATCTGCCTTTGCAGTAAGCATGCTGCGCAGCCGAAAAACTCTCCCTAGGAATCCTGCTGCGTATATACAGGTCGATCAGGCGCTCCAGCGTTTTCAGAAGAAACGAGGAGAGACTGATCGGCCTGAAATCCTTGGGAGATACATGGGGTATGGGGTAACTAGTTTTAATTTGTTTTACGAGTGGAATTCCGTTAGAAGATCCCAATCTTCGTGAGTTTGCGTGATGTGCGAGCTAGTCTTGATTAAGTTTAGCTTCAATTGCGTAGTAGGCTGAGTGATATGTTGTGGCCAAAAACGATTCCTTTCGGATATCCAAGATGGCCCCTGCCATCATAAACGGTTTGAACGCAAACTAGTCCCTCAGTTTTAGTGATATCTCGATGAAGTCTTGCAAGCGGATGCCATTTTGTATAGAATTAATCATTTTTCTGAACCAGCAAGATCGGACCAATACAACGCATAGCTCCCATACAATCGATTGTTGAGCGGGTTTTTGCGTATAACTCTTACAATGTAAAAGCTAGGAACAAAATCACAACATAACATATAGCTCCCATATAATCGATAGATTTGATAAATGGGATATGGGCTATAAATTATTCAATTAAAAAGCGGGTTTGGTACTTATTATATACATATGTATGTAATGTGTGTAATGGAAATCATACATATCGGACCTATATAATATATATCTCCCATACAACCGATTGCTCCGATAAATGTGGTTTGGGATAGGTATCTTTAAATAGTTTTGAAGAGTTTGTACCAATTGTAAGTAAGGATCGGGCACTTAAAAAAGGTATGCATATTCATGAACGGTATAAAGCCTGTAATGTACCTTCGAGTAGGTTCGCTAAGTTGTTCCAGCGGCAGTGAAAAATTATACTAGCTAGTGCTTGCTAGTGTTTCCAGGTCTAAGCTCGTCGGATGGGGGAGGATTCGCGTATGAAAATTTCCCACTGCATACATACAGCTGTGTTCATTATAATAGTAGTAAAATTAAATTTGGTTTCGTTCGAAGAAATAAGGAGAAAATCCGGTTTAATAATTTTGATTTAAAATATGTATAGCACATTCCATAACAGAATCCGCATTAAAAGAAACTTTAAAGTTTACACAAAGTTCAGGAAAGTTAATTAAACTTAAAAAGTTGTTCAGTTTTTTTCTCGAATTTGTAGAAAATATTTGAAGATGCAGTTTTGTAGACCAATCAATTTTAGTATAATATTGTGCAAGTTAGAACTCGCCCAGAAATTTCTCTGAGTTTTCAGAACTTTTTCCGTGAAGGGTGTTGAGTGATTTCTACCATACAACGCAACATACTTGAAAAAAAAAAATTCTCAGAATTCAGGGAAAATTTTGCACAATAATATGCTAAAATTGAATGAGCAATAAAACTGCAAACTGAAAAAGTCACTAAAAATTCTGCCAAAAAATATTGAAATTTTGGTGTAAATTTTTAAAAGTTTAATTAACTTTCCTGAATTTTGTGAAATTTCTGAACTTTTTTATATGTGGTTTCTGTTATGGATTTGCTATATTTTAAATGAAAATTATTAAAAATACAGCTTCTTTTTATTTCGGCGCACCATATCCAATTTAATTTCACTACTATGTATTATAATGAACACAACTGTACAAACATTTATTATGCACTGATATGTTCAGCAAACATAAAAAAAATTAACTACACGTACATCGGACTCAATCTGGACGACTTGACTAACACATTAACCGGACAAACATATGGGTAGCATATCCTAAAGGGTTGGATGTGAAAATTTAGCGAAATGAAAACCAAAACAAAACACACAGAAATATAACACCTAGTTTTTATTTGTCTCCTTCTCACTCCCTTCCCTACCGTATGTGAGAGTACATAGTTGTCTCCCAACCCTCCTAACATAAGAGAGATCAACTAGTGGATCACATTTCAAATAGTCTTACTCTTTATTCATAGTAAAATTCACTTTTGTTACATTAAACCTATTATTGTTGTAGAGTGAGTAGTTCAGCCCATCTGCTGATTATCATTATTCTACAACTGTTAAACTCAAACAAAGGTGGATTCTAATTGATCTGTTCGAATCAAATTCAAATGAAAAAAAATCAAAGCAAATAATTGAATCCTTATAAGAGCATAAGTACGTTGGATTATAAACCCGAAAATTAAATAAAAATTATACAATATATAAAAGTAAATTAATTTAGATATGCAACCACCTGTAGCTACTTTAAGCGAAAATATATGTGTATACTAGTTTATTGACCTTCCGGTCACTTACATACCTTATCCTTCCGGCGATTCCTCGTTTTTTACGCGAACTCACGGTTTTGGGCACACTTTATAGTATCGCTTTTAAACTATAAATTCAAATAGATAAAAATGATCTTCTAGGCGGAATCTTAAAAATGTACGTACGTTAAATAAAAAAAAAAACTAGTAAGGAATTCTAAGTTCGGATGGAACGGAACATTAAATACCTAGTAGTAATTTGTTGTCGTATCCCTATTTACTCAGGTCTATTTTAATACCTGAAAAGTTGTTATAAAGGCAACTGATTGTTTTCGATAAAAAACACTTCTGTTGTGAGTTTAATTCGTACTAAATAACAAAATATAAATAGCTTTCCAAATGTTCATGAAAGGTATGAAAATTAAAAAAGTTAATAAAAAACAAGTAAGGAAAGAGCTGTCTTCGGCTGTGCCGAAGGCTTTATACTTTTCATGAATACGCGTATCTTTTTTAAGTGTCCTACATGGCCAAACCACAATTATCGGAGCAATCGGTTATATGGAAGCTATATGTTATGTTACTCCGATCTGTATGATTTTCACTACACCCATCACATATATAATAAGTACCAAACGTGCAAAATTTTACGTTTCTAGCTTTCTATTTGCAACATTTATAGCCAAAAACCCATTTATCGAAACTATCGATTATATGGGAGCTATATGTTATGTTGATCCGATCTAGGTGATTTTCACTACACACATTACGCATATAATATGTACTAAACCTGCTAAATTTCGCTCTAAGAGCTTTTTAATTGCAAGAGTTATAGGCCAAAACCCGTTTATCGGAACAATCGATTGTATGGGAGCTATGCGTTGTATCGGTCCGATCTTGCTGGTTCCGACAAATTATTAATCCTATGAAAAATGACGCCTGCTTGCAAAATTTCATCGAGATATCTCTAAAACTGAGGGACTAGTTTGCGTTCAAACAGACGGACGGACATGGCTAAATCAACTCAGCTCGGCGCCCTGATCATTTCGGTATACTTAATGGTGGGTCTATCTCTTCTTCTTCTCACACTTACAAACATCGGACCAAAGTTATAATACCATTTCATATTCATGAAAGGTATAAAAAGGCAATAGGGTGTTAACTACTTGCCTGTAAATCTTGCTTGTTTGTTATTCGATTTGCGTAATTTTTGGCAGGAGGTAAAATAGAAATGATATACAGCTAGTTTAAGCAAACTTATTGCATATTCAATATATCTATGATCCTTTTCAAAATCTTTCGTATAAAATTGGTCGTGGACCTTACCCGATTTCGCTAATTTTTTTTTCGGAATATTGGCGGTATTGATATAAATATGTGTGCTGAATTTAATTTTGCTATCTTGAGCAGTTTTTGATTTATGATTAATAATATTTCCAAATTTGACTTAATCAAAAGTGGGCGGCGCCACGCCCCTATTTAAAAATTTTTTCAAAAATTTTTGTTGCCTTAACGCTAAAGTGCACACCAAATATTATCCTTATAGGTGTATTATGTACTGAGTAATCACTCTTTTTGTGTTTTCGAAAATATATGTATAGAAAGTGGGCGTGGCTTTTAACCGATTTTGCCTTTTTTCAATAGCTCTCCCAGATAAGTGAAAGGAAAGATTGGCGCAAGTACTACCCCAACTCCATTTCGGCTTGCGTCACACTATACAATGAATGCCTTACTAAAGTCCAGGTTTGCAAGAAAAGGCGCAGATGTCAACCGTTGTTTTAAAGAGTCAAACGCCACCTGTGCGTTTTCTGTCCAATTAAATGTTTTGTTCGTTTTAAGTAATTCTGTCAGAGGCTGTGTTACATCTGCAAAGTTAGCAATAAATCGTCGATACCACCCTGCCATCCCTAAGAGTCGTCGAAGCTGTCGGACTAATTTCGGAGTGGGATAATCAACTATTGCGGAAACTTTAGCCAGATAGGTTTGCATTGTCCCTCGACCCCCTATATACCCTAGGTAGTTTACTTGCTTAAGACAAAATTTACATTTTGCTATATTAAGCGTCAGACCTGCCTGTTATTTGAATTTGTTTAATATTTCGGCAAAAAGTTATAATAATTGTAATAATAACACAGCCCCACATAAAAAAAGTGGTATGTTCTCGGAAGGAGACAGGGCGACTCATATGGATTTTGGGTCGCTGAACACGAATCCATAGATGATATATTTTTAGAGTAACATATTAATTTCGTACATATTTTTTCTGATAAAATTTATTCCAAAATGAAATTAAGACGTCTTGACTTTTTAGCTGCAAAATCATTTATCACGTTTTCATTGTCCAGTTCAATTCCTCGGTGAACAGTCATAAGGGCTAGTCCACTCAGTCTTTCTTGGCCCATCGAGTTTTACGACGTTTAAGGTCAGCAAATTCTACAACAAGAGCTACCGAATCAATGTTTTTGTAAATATTTAACTCATTAGCGTCAGAGGCGGTAAAAGACACATCTGCGCATATATAGGGAAGAAAACGCACCAATTTTGATATGGTTATTTTATGCTGAATGAATTAATCTTCTATTTGCGTTGAAATATCGTCAAGAAAAATTAAAGAAAAAAAACTTCTTTAAAAATAAGCTTTTATTATTGTTTAATAAAATTAACTAAAAAGTAAAAAATAAATTCACTGTAAAGAAATGTAACACTTTATAAGTTCATTGTAACCTTTACCGATAATAAGGCTTCTTCGTCTGCCATAAAATAATTCCATATTGTACATGATTATATATTTTTAACATTAAAACCTTACACTTAAATTATTAAATCTTCCAGTCTACATCACAGTCTCAATTTTATTATTAATAAAAGCGTGTAAAATTTTATTTGGTATAATTAGAAACATTTAGGACCTTCTTGTCTTCTTGATGGTATAAATAAGGACGTGTAAGACATTTTTTGCTATCACAATGTAACACGCTTTTGGGAAATTCCACCGTCACTTACGTTACATCGCAAGTAAAATTGTATGATTCAAACTCAAATTGCATTACCATTTGCACGTTTTAGTACACGAAAAATGGTTTATTACTTGGAGTTTAGCTACACAAAGTTGCTATGCCTAAATTCTAAAAACATACTAAATACGGACTAAAATTCCGTCGTCACTGACGTTACAATTTTAGGACTAGGGGTTTTGGGCACCGGTGATTTATTCAAATTTCTGCGAAACCCCTTGACAGAATTAAATTCCAATATTTGGGAGATTATTAGAAATAGAATGAAGTCTTTATAAAAATCTTTGTTATTAGGACTTTTATAAAGATGTAGCATGCATAGTTAATTATGTACCGTCACTGACGTTAAGTAAAATTCGTCACTGACGTTACCTCCGAAGTAACAGAAAAAAAAGTCGACTAGGTTTTCTTTTATGGACGTGATAACAAACAGGTCAATTGATTTATTTCAGAAAATCGTGAAAGGGTTTATCTTCAGGTGTCCTTTGCTCAGTTTAGACTTTTTTAGCTGGTTTTGCTCATACGCCAAGTACTAATTGTATTACAAGAAACGTGTTGCATTAACCACCAAATATTGTTCGAGTCTATTGTGTGGAATATTTATACATAGATATTCGATATATATACAGAGGATCTTTACGTTTTAATAAAAAAAAAAAAAAAAATAGAAGCAAAAATAAAAAGTTTGTTTGAAAAGGTGGATAAGAACGTAAGCGTTCGTCACTGACGTTACAAAAGCGCAACGATTTTTTTTAGATTGTATACTATTTTAAAAACAAATTTACTTTACATAGTTTATGTAGTTACCTTGTAGATGGAGAATCGAAGATTTTAAATTGATTTGCAGAAAACTATATATTTTATGCAATAAAATGCTTATTTTCGTCACTTACGTTATACTTTTCAAAATTTCACTAAGAATTAAAATAAAAGTAACATGTAATGCCTGGTTACTAAGATTCACACAGCATAACAAATATAAAGTAGTTTCTTAACAAGGTATTTAAGAACAAAAAAATTTTTTTTTTGGTTGTCCTAAATAGTTTAAGAATATTTAAGTTAGGCTTATGCGAATGTCATTCTGGCATTTATTCATCATGATTTAATATATTTACAACAACTTAGCCATATTACCAACTTAAAAATAAAATGTTGGTTTTTTCGCTTTCATCAATCTCTGCCATGGAAATTCCCTTTTATTAATAATAAAATTGAGACTGTGATGTAGACTGGAAGATTTAATAATTTAAGTGTAAAGTTTTAATGTTAAAAATATATAATCATGTAACTATCGGTAAAGGTTACAATGAACTTATAAAGTGTTACATTTCTTTACAGTGAATTTATTTTTTACTTTTTAGTTAATTTTATTAAACAATAATAAAAGCTTATTTTTAAAAAAGTTTTTTTTCTTTAATTTTATTTTTTACTTTTTAGTTCTGTTTATCAACAAGTAATATACCTATAAGCTTGTTCTTAGAAAAGCTTTTTTCCTAAAATGAATTAAACGACAACGAAAACGGACCTTCGAATTTCTTAAATAGAGCGACTCCCGCGCCACCTTGCGGGTCCAATTTTTTTTTAAACATATGGAAACACAAGCTTGTTGTTTGTGCAAAATCTCAATAACAAAAACCAAGAGCACATGGTTGGCAAACTGTGACACCAAAACAGTGTTGCAAAAAAATCTATCATGATACCAAATCTTAACGTCAGATGGCGTGTTGGTTCATGAATTGGTAAAAGTTGATTGAACAGGGCGTTTAGAAGGCAAAAAACCCAGCGTATTGTTAGCTTAATAGTTACCCAGCAAACGTTAAGGTTAGAGGACGATTAGAAAACGACTCGAATTCTAATGTTATTCTCTAAGGTAGATGGTTAGAGAACGATTTGTGAAACTGTCGCGAATTATAGCATTCTCGACAAAAAGGGGACTTAGTTCTCGATATCGAGAAAAAGGTTAGTTATCGATTCGAATTCTAACGTGAAATTCTAATGTGATTCTAATGAGAAATTTCTAACTGAAATGAAATGAAATCCAATTGTCCAAGTTTAATTCTATTTCGATAAATTTATTGCTTTAAATATATTTGACATGTTTTAAGCTTAAATATCTAATGGGAATAAAATTCAAAGTTTTTATACCTTAGTTTATAAATACAATACTTGACAATGCACGCATCTTCGCTATTCGAGTGTTTCTCTAATCGTTCTCTAGTCGTCCTCTAGCCTAGTTCTCTAACGTGATTTTCGATTAGAGATACATTAGAGAACTACATTAGAATTCTAATGTAAAACTACAGTATTTCTCTAACGTTAGAGGCTGTGTTTGCTGGGTAGCAATGCGTGCCAAAATTTCTCTGAGTGAAGTTAGCAACTTCCGAAATGGATCTATAAGAAATGCTATGGCGGTTGTCTCTTAATTTTTCCTGTTCAACTCAACAAAAAACTTTTAATAATTAATAAAAAAACAAGTAAGGAAAGGGCTGTCTTCGGCTGTGCCGAAGGCTTTATACCTTTCATGAATACGCATATCTTTTTTAAGTGTCCTACATAGCAAAACCACATTTATCGGAGCAATCGGTTATATGGAAGCTATATGTTATGTTACTCCCATCTGTATGATTTTCATTATACACATCACATTTATAATAAGTACCAACTTTGCAAAATTTTACGATCCTAGCTTCTTAACTGCAAAATTTATAGCCCAAAACCCATTCATCGAAACTATCGATTATATGGGAGCTATATGTTTTGTTGGTCCGATCTGAGTGATTTTCACTACACAGGTTACAAATATAATACGTACTAAACCTGCAAAATTTCGCTCTCCTAGCTTTTTGATTGCAAGAGTTATAGGCCAAAACCCATTTATCGGAACAATCGATTGTATGGGAGCTATGCGTTGTATTGGTCCGATCTTACTGGTTCCGACAAATGATAAATATAATGCAAAATGGCGGCTCCATACCAAATTTCATCGAGATATCTCTAAAATTGAGGGACTAGTTTGCGTTCAAACAGACAGACGGACATGGCTAAATCAACTCGCCTCATCGCCCTGATCATTTCGGTATACTTAATAGTGGGTCTATCTCTTCTTCTTCTCATACTTACAAACATCGGACCAAAGTTATAATACCGAACCAGGATACTTCAAATGTAAAGACCAAAAACACAAGCTTGTTGTTTGTGTAAAATCTCAATAACAAAAAACCAAGAGCACATGGTTGGCAAACTGTGACACCAAAACAGTGTTGCAAAAAAATCCATCATGATACCAAATCTTAACGTCAGATGGCGTGTTGGTTCATGAATTTGTAAAAGTTGATTGAACAGGGCGTTTTAGAAGGCAAAAAACCCAGCGTATTGTTAGCTTAATAGTTAGCAATGCGTGCCAAAATTTCTCTGATGAGTGAAGTTAGCAACTTCCGAAATGGATCTATAAGAAAAGCTATGGCGGTTGTCTCTAAATTTTTCCTGTTCAACTCAACAAAACTTTTAATAATTAATAAAAAAAATTATTAAGAAACCCAAAAACAACAATAATTTTTCGCTGCAGAAAAAAATTATTAATAGGTCTATAGCTCGTACCGAACCAGGATACTTCAAATATAAAGACCAAAAACACAAGCTTGTTGTTTGTGTAAAAATCTCAATAACAAAAACCAAGAGCACATGGTTGGCAAACTGTGACACCAAAGCAGACTTGCAAAAAATCCATCATGATACCAAATCTAAAACGTCAAATGGCGTTGTTGGTACATGAATTGGTAAAAAAGTTGATTGAACAGGGCGTTTTAGAAGGCAAAAAACCCAGCGTATTGTTAGCTTAATAGTTAGCAATGCGTGCCAAAATTTCTCTGATGAGTGAAGTTAGCAACTTCCGAAATGGATCTATAAGAAAAGCTATGGCGGTTGTCTCTAAATTTTTCCTGTTCAACTCAACAAAACTTTTAATAATTAATAAAAAAAATTATTAAGAAACCCAAAAACAACAATAATTTTTCGCTGCAGAAAAAAAATTATTAATAGGTCTATAGCTCGTACCGAACCAGGATACTTCAAATATAAAGACCAAAAACACACGCTTGTTGTTTGTGTAAAAATCTCAATAACAAAAACCAAGAGCACATGGTTGGCAAACTGTGACACCAAAGCAGATTTGCAAAAAATCCATCATGATACCAAATCTAAAACGTCAAATGGCGTTGTTGGTACATGAATTGGTAAAAAAGTTGATTGAACAGGGCGTTTTAGAAGGCAAAAAACCCAGCGTATTGTTAGCTTAATAGTTAGCAATGCGTGCCAAAATTTCTCTGATGAGTGAAGTTAGCAACTTCCGAAATGGATCTATAAGAAAAGCTATGGCGGTTGTCTCTAAATTTTTCCTGTTCAACTCAACAAAACTTTTAATAATTAATAAAAAAAATTATTAAGAAACCCAAAAACAACAATAATTTTTCGCTGCAGAAAAAAAAATTATTAATAGGTCTATAGCTCGTACCGAACCAGGATACTTCAAATATAAAGACCAAAAACACAAGCTTGTTGTTTGTGTAAAAATCTCAATAACAAAAACCAAGAGCACATGGTTGGCAAACTGTGACACCAAAGCAGACTTGCAAAAAATCCATCATGATACCAAATCTAAAACGTCAAATGGCGTTGTTGGTACATGAATTGGTAAAAAAGTTGATTGAACAGGGCGTTTTAGAAGGCAAAAAACCCAGCGTATTGTTAGCTTAATAGTTAGCAATGCGTGCTAAAATTTCTCTGATGAGTGAAGTTAGCAACTTCCGAAATGGATCTATAAGAAAAGCTATGGCGGTTGTCTCTAAAAATTTTTCCTGTTCAACTCAACAAAACTTTTAATAATTAATAAAAAAAATTATTAAGAAACCCAAAACAAACAAAAATTTTTCGCTGCAGAAAAAAAATTATTAATAGGTCTATAGCTCGTACCGAACCAGGATACTTTTAATAATTAATAAAAAAATTATTAAGAAACCCAAAAAAAACCATAATTTTTCGCTGCAGAAAAAATTATTAATAGGTCTATAGCTCGTACCGAACCAGGATACTTCAAATGTAAAGACCAAAAACACAAGCTTGTTGTTTGTGTAAAATCTCATATGGAAATTAATTAAGTACCACAGACGTAAAATATCAGCCAAATCGGTCCATAATTAGGATTTTTAGTGTTTATAACCGCGATCTCAGCTCCACCTAGCGGAATTTTTTTCGGGAAATATTTCTTTTCATGGTAGTAATACATGTTCCGAATTTCAGCCAAATCGGACCATAAATGCGATTTTTGAAAATATAGCGACCTACGCGCCACCTATCGGATTTTTTTTTATAATATTGCATTGTCATCGGGGTTATACATCGGTGCAGACTTTCACCTCAATCGGACACCGGGAAGTGTATCAAATTTAACTTGCAAGATTCCATTACAAACATCCGTCAACTAAAACTAAATAAAAGCTTATAAAAGACACTGCTATGGCGAATTTATAATAAGCTTTTGGATCTCCAGAAAGTGAAAGAAACTACTATTGTATTGACTGTAAACTTTTAAACAATGGCAACGTGATTTCGAATATTTTTGATGCCATAAAGAGGGTTATCACAAAGTCACAACATATCAGAGTTTTTATAAAACCATTTGCCCTTGATGATGTTTCAATGTCAGTTCTTCAAGAGCTGAAATGATTGGGATGTACATCTCTTTGAAACGAAGTATTCCATCGTGGTTTTCAACCCAACGTTTCATTTAAAGTTTTCAATGTTCTCTTGCTCGCGTTGCTGACCGCGTTTGATTAAAAATCTTTTCGCGCCGTGCTTTATACTCTTGTAATGTTTCATGCAAAAATTTAATTGGATGTAGCAAAAAACAATTTTGGGTGGTAACATGGGCATTTGGTAAAGGTTTTAAAATTTTTATTCATTCCGGTTTAGTATTTGCTGAGTTTCCCGACTTGTTACAATTCGGGCACGTTGGAAAGAAGAATGCTACTAGACCGCAGCCATAGCAGAATACCCTACGAGTTTTGACACATTCTTTGTAATTGTGACCAGACTCATCGCAATTCCAGCACTTACGCTCCAATACTTCTGCCGAAATCTCTTCAGCATTTACAATTTCAGAGTTCAGATCCTCAATGCTAACATATGTTCAACTTTAGATATCTGTCTGCGTGGAATATTAAACTGTTTGGCAGGTAGTTTTTGTACCCCCTGTACGGTCTCTAGAAAATTGTCTCTCTTTAGACAAGCTCGTCGCAAATCATTAAGATTAACTTTGTCAAAATGCAACAACTCCAAACGTATATCCGACCGTAAATTGCGCATTAAAGTTTTAACAAGCTCTCGTTCCGACATGGGTGTATTTAGTGCATCACACAAGGTCAAGATACCTTCTAAAAACTGTTGGAAGGATTCATTACTTTTCTGTTTCCTATTTCGTATCGATTCCTTTATACCAAAGTTTGTTTTTAAATCCTCGGAAAACTCAAACCAATCGATAACCCTATTTACCAATTTTTGGCTTTTCCTTCAAATTAGGCGGTTAAGGCGTTTACTCTGTATGTAAACTCATTGCCCGATATACCCTGACTAGAACCATTAAAAGTTAGTTTCCAATTGGAAATTGTTTTTCCAATACCACCACCAGTGAAAATAGATTCTCTTGCCGGTTGAGAATTGCGTGTACGATTAGCTTCTGTGAAAAAAACAGTGGGTTCAGTTGGAACTTGACGCGCCATATTAGTTGTTAAATTAGAGTTATGCTCTTCTCTATTTGCGAAAGGTATACTCATTCTAGATTGGCAAGCTGCTGTTCCACTGCACTGGTAATCAAACGTTCCATAGAGTTTTGTATCATTTGAATTGTAGCTTCTTGATGTCTACGGACAGCATCTTTCACAACTTCTGTGATACTATTTTCATCAATGCCTTGGTTAATAATATTCGTTTCTTTGTTGTTAGTCGTTCTATTGTCACTTCTGCGATTGTTACGGTTTCGTCTGTTATTATCAAATACCTGAATCGGCTCAGAGTTTTCATGTACTGTATTAAACTGTGCTACCTGTGAACGGGTTGTCACCCTATTGAACATACGAATCTCTTGCCCATTAGAATCTGTAAATGCATTGCTTCTACACACCCTACGACACAATGGACAGGTACTATTACTATCCATCCACCTGGATATGCATGTAAGATGAAATCGATGATCGCAAGGAGCAACCCCATTATTGGGATCGTTCATAAAGTCATTACAAATAGTGCACATTCCATCTTATGCATCTAACAAAACTAAGTTTTCATTGCTGTGATGAACTGCCATATTGTTCACACACACAATACTCACACTCTTATTGCAATCCAATTTAAAATAAACGATAACTTATATTGATATTAGATCACAAAATACTCTATGTATATTTATTAATAAAAACAAATGTGTTTATATGAATATATGTATTGAAAATTGTTTCGCAAACTGATATTTTCAGTAGTTTGCGAGATATTTGCAATCAAAGTTCAGAATTTTCTGTCATTTTCATGTGGTTGTTGTAATCACAAATTACACTGTGAGAAAAGTGTGGGAACGGTGGCAACATGCAAAGGGCAACCACCCGGAGTTTGAATGGCGTAGCCCAGGATTATTTTTTGAAGCGCGGAAAGGTGTTCTGCAAATAAAAAAATGGATCGGACCCCTATATCAGGATTTGACCTGGGCAATTTTTTTGATTTTTGTTAATAACTTTTCACTGAACTAAAATATTTCTTTTCCGGTTTCGGATTCTTGTTACAGAGGTCAAAACGCGTCTTTTGGTACCTCTCTCGATATTTTTGGAGGTGTATTAGTAGTTACGTACGGTCGTAAAGAATTACCAAAATTAGCATTAATAGCAATAATGAAAATACGAAAGAATAAAGTTAAATAATATTTCACACTGAGAGAAGTTGTTGGCCGCTAATCAATTATCAGAGCAAGTCTGAGAGGTCACAACTAAATTCCTGCAACGGTTCACTCATTTGGCGATCAACTTAGCATCTCAACTACATAGCAAGAGTGATTCGAACTCAAGTCGGTTGAAATTCAAATTAATTAGTGTCTCTCGTTATTGTAGTCACGGTTGCCATAAGCTTAACTAAAAAAATTACCAAGAAGTTAAAAAAAATTACCAAGCAGTACACAACGCAGTCGTATTGAATCATCAGAGAGAGTACCAATTAGATTGTCCTTATACTTGGCAGGTGATAATAAAAAAAGACGCGAATTTGGAAAAAAAGGATTGAAAAAGTTTAAAAATAAAAGCCCGGTATGCTGGTGAAAAGAAAATGCTCAAGAAATATTTTCAATTATTTCTTGACCATGAAATTGGCATGAATAGCCAAGAAATTTTGACGTTCTGGTTTACATGTTGAATAATTGCAATTGCCGCTTTCTATATGAATTTCAATGCTATTTTATTATATTTTTTTTTTATTTGTCGGAAACATTAGTTTTTTTTCAAGAAATAAAGCGACCACTATTTATTTCTTGCCAAAACCAGAGTTGCGCAGGTCGCTTTTTTGTAAAAATTTTCCAGAAATTAGCAGTAGAAAAGTAGAAGAGATTTTGACACAAGAAATTTTTTTAAGCGTTTCATAGGTATCATTAGGCCTGTTTTTTTTTACTCGCATATACATACATCTGTGCTGCGACTAAAATAAAACGGTCATCTGCAATTGCTCTTATTCCATTATCGCGCATACATACATACATTTTCTCTGTTGGCATTCCGGTTATTATTAAGGGATGATAAACAGATTGCTGGAAGTTGGTAAGGCAGTTTGCAAAATTAATGGAAACTTCGTGGAAGTAGGTACTGATTTTATCAGCCACTATTTCTTAGTTGCAGATAAAGTTGTGCGCTTAGGGGTCCATACAAATATTAAGCGCAAACGCAGACGTAAGAAAAAAAACACGGCTATTTTATATAGAGTTTTTGGATTTCTTTTGAACAGCGTAACGCCCTGAAAGAGGAACAATTTTTTCTAATCCGAAAGGAGGAGCGACCCAGCACGTTCATTGATGCATTAAATAATTGTTCCGTGTCTTTTTCCCTATGGTACATCGATATATAAAAATTGCTGCAACGCTTCCAGTTTCCGTTGCTCCTTTCTCTTCCCTTCGAAGGTTAAAAACTTATCTGAGAAGTACAATGGGGCAGGAGAGGCTGGCTCTACTCAACATCCACTCTACTTTTGAAGTAACTCCTGAAGAAATCCTCAACAAAATTTCAAACAAACAAGAAAAATAAATATTGTTTTGTACGCGGCTAAAAGTTTTAGCCTAGATTTAAAACTTTTTGAGGCTACATATGCACCTAGAGAAAGTATCTGTAAAAACACAATAAAAACACTGCATCTCAAAGTTAAGCCACTAGAAGAATTACTCGATTTTTGGCACAGGGCATTTTCTTCAAAATAAAAATGTTACTCTTATAAATTTTTATCTTTGTTCACTACAATTGAGCGAGCTACAAAACTGCATGCTCGAAAAAAATCTAAAAAATTTTAAAAAGTTAGAAATTTTGATGAAAATTTTTCGAGCTTTCTGGAATTTTCATGAGTTTTCCACAAAGTTCTTAACTTTGAGTTGCAATATTTTTATTGTGTTTTACACATACTTTCATTCAAAAATAATGAAATTAGTCTAAAGATTTAATTTTACTTTTTAAATTTTTTTTTTAATTTTAGGACCCGAACTTAAATCAGTGCCCAATGCTCTACCAACTGAGCTACGGCGCACTCATGAATTTTGTGCGAGAAGTACACATATTCGCTGTGTATACGACTTTTGTTTATCCCAGTTAAGTTTTAAATCTAAACCGCAAAAAAATTAGAATTTTTGTCGGTAATTGAAAGGTTTGGAATTTATTACCAAAAAGTTTTAAAATATGTGTAAACCAATGACTGGTTTAAAATTTAGGCTAAAATTTTTAGCCGTGCAGAACGAGAAAAATTTCAAAAAAATAAAAGTATAGATATGTAATATGTATGTAAAAATATAAATATGTGTGTATTTACAGGTAATTCTTATTTACTGACACTTTGGCCAAAACCCTCCCCGAAATTTTTTTCTGGCTTCGCGCCTGTCAGAGTGTGTCAACTACATAACACTTAGACTCTGTTCCAAAAAGCAAAATATGTGAGTTCATAGTTCCCAATGAGAACTAATTACCATAATATATCGAGTTTGGTTAGCTAAAGCAAAATGCTTTTAATACGAATTCCTTCACCTCTCTAAGTATGGTAGTCTGTAAAACAGAAAACTCTACAAATGTGTGGGCCCCACGTTGGGCGCCATTTTATGTAATGTACCTTCAAGTAGGCTAAGTTGTTCTAGCGGCAGTGAAAAGTCATATGCTAGTGTTTCCAGGTCTAAGCTCTTCGGATGGGGGAGGATTCTCGTATGCAAATTTCCCACTGCATATATACTTACATAAACATTAATTTTTTCGACACTTTCCTCCTTTTGGACAGCCATTAAAAATGGTAATTACAGTAGCAGTCCAATCTTAACTCCTACGAAGCGTTGAACAAATAGCTTCCTCTATTATTCCCATGGCATAAGAGATTTAAGATAACCGCTGCGAAGCGCTACAATTAGAGCACTGCTATTTACATTGCGGTCTTTGCGTGTTTTACCTCAAAAGCTGTCCATTTAGAAGTTGTGTCTGATTTGAGTTCTGAAAAGGATCGTTGGACTCCGTGGAATACCAGCGACAGTTCATTGCGACAACGCGACGAACTTCGTAGGAGCCGATCGCAAACTCAAGGAACTGAGGGAAACGTTTCTGAGTCAGAAAGAGGAGGTAACCCAACACGCCGCAGAAGAAGGGTTCAAGTTCACCTTTATACCTCCCAGGGCTCCCCACTTCAGCGGGTTATGGGAAGCGGCAGTGAAGTCGGCGAAGCACCTGCAACGCGAGTCTCACCACCGAAGAAATCGGAACGCTGCTCGTCGAGGTAGAGGCCGTGCTGAACTCGCGCCCAATCGCTCCTCTCATCCAGGATCCGAACGACTGCGAGCGTCTTACTCGGCGCACCTGTTAATCGGTTGCCGGCTCAGGGCAATGCCGGGAAAACGGCACTTCCGGAACCCAGCACGCGCTACTCCGGCAGATGGCAACACCCACATCCCAATGTAAAGGTAGGAGAGGTCGTCGTCATTCACGAAGACAACGCCACGCCCCAGAAAGTGACAGGTACGATCGCCGGCCAGGACGGAAAGGTGAGAGTGGCCAACGTGGAAACCAGAACCGGAACAACTTGGCGTCCGATATACAATCTTGCCGTGTTACCATTAATCGACAGTTGAAGAATGCAGATTAGTTCAAGGTGGCCGGTGTTGAAGCAGACGACTAAGTTAAGAAATTAATAAATGAAAATGAAATTTAATTAAATACTGAAGTTAAATAGAAATAATTATGTACTTACCTTAATAATTAAAAAAGAGTTACCTGAAATAGAGTATATATTATATTGCTCTATTTCTTACCTTATACTCACCTTTTAATTAATTTACACTTACCTTCTTTTCCCTTTTAATGATTTTAATTACTTACCAATTTATTTACCTTAACTTTTTAGCACCACCCTAATTTAAATGCGTGATTACAGTCTGCATTCGAATGTAAGGGCTGTTATTTCGTTAACCCCTTGCCCTGCCCTGCCTAAATCGTCCTGTACATATACACTTATAGGTACAGGCGAAGAACTAACCGCTTATTGGAATTGGAAGTTGACAAACTGTAAATTAGATTTAGGAAAAAAAGAGGAAAATATTATAAAAAGAGGAAAATGGATAATTTAAGCAAAGAACGTAAATGTACAAAGAAGGTCCAACAGCGAATGTAAGTGGACGCTGTCAAATCGATGGTAGGTAATTCACCACTGTACCTACATTTAAATTACTTAAATTTACCGTGTTTTAGTTAAATATTTATACAAAAAACTATAGTTGGAGTTAAGAAACGTTTAAATTTTTATTTTGTTTGAAAATAAAAATGCAAATAGCTTTAAAACTCGCGATTTAAACGCACATTTCCCCAGTGGTGAATTACCTACCCTCGAATTGATGGTTTAATGTTTCACACTATTCGTTGCGTTAGACCTTCTTTGTGTTTTACGTTCTTTGATTTTAGTCAGTCAATTAGTAATCGAGATCGGCGGTGTTTTATTTAATGCGAGTGACAGGCAATACTTAAATTTTAATTTGTGCTCCCCTATATTGAGTGACATATCTACCTTGTAAAATTGATATTTTCTTGCTAAAAAATATTAGCAATTGTTCAATGTATATTATTGAATCTGTTCCTGATTTTTATTGTTATGGACTTCGTTTTTATTGTTATTGCTGGCTAAATTCATTTTGAAGTATTTTTTAATGGATATCCTTGTAGGCCTTTCCTAGCATCCCTTGGTGTGTAAGTTGTTGCGGTAAACAGCACAACAATCCACATTTTACTGATTGATTCACTTAAATCTATTTTTTTCTAACAAAGGTTCGTGTATCTTTTTCTCAATTCTCAGAATTTGATGAAATGAAATTTTGAAACACAACCTCATTTTTAGAAATTGCAAGGTATCGAAAAATGACGATAATAGGTATTTTTAAAGTGTGATTACTACGATTTCAAGGATCTTCATACTATTAGAAAGGTATTGAAATTTGATTTAAAAAGAATACACTAAAAATTTTTTAGTACGCCGAAAAAAATTTTTTTTTTCAAAATAAAATTTCAAACTAATAAAAACACTTCAAAGATCAAGCAATTTTGAACAATAGAAATTTTTTTAGAAAGTTCTATTTAATATATACATATAACTTATCTTAAAAGGAGAATGGCATTTTTTTTTTCTTTATAAAAAATTTTTAAGTAAAACCATTTCTTGATAACTTTTTTATTTTGATATTATTGTGTCACAAAAAAAGGTACCTAGCTATACTTTGGAAGTTATACAGATTTTTTTACTCCTATTGTAAAATGTTTCAGGCATTCTCAAAATATATAACACAAATACTTAACCGCTCAAAAAAGGATACAGCGAAAATAATTGTTTCTAACTGTTTGTTGTGCTGTTTATCGCAACAACTGAAATAAATTTCTAGGAAATCGCTATGAAGCTAACAGTCAGGTCAGTTGCAGCGTTCTCTTTGACAAAGGCAGACGTGTTTTCTTGTCTTCTCCTGTAACTAGTGACACTAAACGCAACAGTGAAGCGAAAAGCTTAGAACCAAATTGAAGACAAATGTCTTCAAGTAAATTAAGCAAACTTTTGGACACTACTAAACCAAGTGTGAGTGATAAAAATGGAAGTGTTAACAGAAGAAACTATTATACGCCCTTGCAAGCCCTCGAAAGTGAAGAAATTGATATGGAGTGTAATGAAAATACACTAAACGAAAAACCAGAAAAAGAAGTGCTCCCTCCTATCAAAGCCCTTGGGCAAGACAGTGACTTTATAAAGGTTCTTTTATTACAAAATGGTATTACACTGAAAAAAAAATCTACAGTAAACGGCCGTCAAATTGATAGTAAACCCTGTCATTTTTCGTCCAACAGTGGGTAATATAAACTTTGAAAGTGAGCCCCTATCATTCTTCGAATATACTATCATATTGACATGAATTACTGTAAAGTTTAAAGTGGACTCATATCATTATGCAAAAATCACATGTTTTTACTGGCAATTTTACAGTAAATACTGTAATATTTACAGTATTACCATCAATCGCTTGAAAGTGGTTTTGATATGTTACTTTCAATGTGCACTTTCAACTTTTTTATTTCAGTGTACCGACTTTTTCTTAAAACGAATTTCCATTGGCGTTAAAATTCTAAGCGAATCAAGTGAAACTTATAACAAAATAAAGGAACTGTTGAAAGAGAAGTCATACCAATTTTTTACTCATGACCTTAAAAACGAAAGGTCGTTTAGTACAGTGCTCTATGGCCTTGAAAATAAAACTTCAGATGAAGTAAAAAAAGAGCTAATTTCTCTTGGATACAAGTGCAAAGAGGTTAAACTTGTTGTTAAAACTTATGAGCACTACAAAGACACCATTTACATTGTCCATTTTGAGCGCAGTTCGGTAAAACTGCACGAACTTAAAAACAAAGTAAAATCACTATTTAGAGTTATTGTAAGATGGGACTACCAACGCAGACTTAACAAGTAAGGAAGTCTAAGTTCGGGTGAACCGAACATTAAATACCCAGCTTTAGTTTTCAGAACGAGATACAAATACCATGACTTGGCAATGATATAGTCCCTAGAATCTTATTTGAAATTTTCTATATCAAAAAAGGGGGCGTGGTTTTCATCCGATTTCGCCCATTTTAAACACCAACCTGCTTTGGCCAGAAAGTAACCTGTGTACCAAATTTCATGCGAATATCTCAAGTTTTACTCAACTTATGTTAATTTATGTCATTTTCGATATCGAAAAATTGGGCGTGGTTATCACCGGAATTTTCACAGCAGCTCACCTTTGCCAGAAAGTAGCCTGGATAACAAATTCCATGCAAATATCTCAGTTTTTACGCAAGTTATGTCAATTTATGTGATTTTCGAAATTTTCGATATCGAAAAAGGGGGCGTGGTTATCATCCCATTTCGCCCATTTTCAATAGCATCCTACCTTGGCCAGAAAGGAGCCTGGATAACAAATTCCATGCAAATATCTCAGTTTTTACGCAAGTTATGTCCATTTATGAGATTTTCGAAGTTTTCGATATCGAAAAAGGGGGCGTGGTTATCATCCGATTGCGTTCATTTTCAATAGCAACCTACCTTGGCCAAAAAGTAACCTGTATAACAAATTTCATGCAAAGATCTACATTTTTTCTTAAGTTATGTTAATTTATGTGATTTCCAAATTACCGATATCGAAAAAGGGGGCGTGGTTATCATTAGATTTCGTCCATATTCAATAGCAACCTACCTTGGTCAGAAAGTAGCCTGCATAACAAATTCCATGCAAATATCTCAGTTTTTACGCAAGTTTTGTCAATTTATGTGATTTTCGAAATTTTCGATATCGAAAAAGCGGGCGTGGTTATCATCTGATTGCGTCCATTTTCAACAGCATCCTACCTTGGCCAGAAAGAAGTCTGCATAACAAATTCCATGCAAATATCTCAGTTTTTACGTAAGCTATGTCAATTTATGTGATTTTCGAAATTTTCGATATCGAAAAAGGGGGCGTGGTTATCATCCGATTTATCCCATTTTCAATAGCAACCTACCTTGGCCAGAAAGTAACCTGTATGCAAAATTTCATGCAAATATCTCAATTTTTACTCAAGTTATCGTGTACACGGACGGACAGACGGACAGACGGACGGACGGACGGACGGACGGACGGACAGACGGACAGACGGACGGACATGCCTTAATCAATTCCTCTTTTTAACCTAAGAACTTTCATATAAGGAACCCCATATCTAACTCGATTATTTTGCGCCGTTACATAGTACCGTTATGTGGACAAAATTAATATACCCTTGTACAAGGTGGCGCAAAAGTAATCTTCCTATCAGAAAATGCTATAAATTTTGCGATTGGCCCCTAAAGTCAGTTCTGTTTTGACATTTGTGTAGTAAACACATGCAAAATACACGTTAATAAACAATGTTACGCTACACTGCTCCAGAATATTTCTGACTTGAAGAGGAAGATGATTTTTCATCAAAAATAATCATGAGTGATCTTAGCGGGTACGTAAATAAACAAAATTCTCGCTTCTGGGGCACTGAAAATACGCGTGTAACCCACGAAGAGCCATTACACCCGTTCAAAGTCACTGTATGGTGTGCTGTTTTCGCTGGAGGAGTCATCGGACCTTCGGTCGCGGGCCAAACGGTTACTGTGAATGGTGAGCGCTACAGAGCAATGATCAACGAGTTCTTTTTGCCGCAACTTGATGAATTGGGATTGGAAAACATGTGGTTCCAACAAGACGGTGCAACAGCACACACTGCACGTGCCACAACCGATATGCTGAAGGATGCATTTCCCGGGCGCCTAATCTCCCGTTTTGGCGATTTGCACTGGCCAGCAAGATCGCCTGATTTGACCGCTCCAGACTTCTTTTTGTGGGGCTTTTTGAAGTCGCGGGTCTATGTCAACAAGTATCAGACTCTTGCAGCTCTTAAAGACAATATCCGTCAAGAATGTGAGGACCTATCGCCGCCAAAGTGATGGAAAATGCCATAAAAAGGGCTCAAATGACAATCAACTGTGGCGGCGGCCATTTACATGACATCATATTCTCGACTTGATGTAAAAAAAATTAAAAGACCAAATAAAAATAATCCACAAGAAGAATCAAAGTTTTTCATTTTTTTTTGAATTACAGCCAAAAAACATCGGTAGATTACTTTTGCGCCACCCTGTACTAGTACTAGTACGCTGGGTATAAAAACAGAATAGTACAATGTCGAAATTGTCAAATGTATGGACATGGTGAGCGTGGATGCTTTGTAAGACCAAATTGCGCAAACTGTGCTGGAAAACACAAAACCTCTGAGTGCTACAATACAAAAATAGTGCGATGCGCAAACTGCAACAACAATCACAAAGCAAACGACGTTACGTGTCCCAACCGAAACATGTATATACAAATTAAAGAGAAATATACTGGCTCACACACACACACACTCCGCAGCACAAGAGTAGAAATAAAACAGAGTTTGAGTTCTCGCGTTCGCAATTTCCACCCATCTCTACAAAACAGCCGATACCCTCAACGGATAAAACACCTAAGCTACAGGCATGGAACTCACCAAATGGTTCAAAAGCAGCATGTAGCAGCAACTTGTTTACAGAAAATGAAATTACAGAACTTACCTTTGAGCTTATGTCAAAACTAACAGAATGTAAAACAAAACAAGAGCAATTTAATGTTAAGTATAGCAAAATTAGCGATTAAGTTTGTGTACTCTAACAATAGTTAATGTTAACAACAAAACTAAAAGTAATATTTTGGAACTGTCGTAGTGTCAGGAATAAATTCATGGAACTTTTTGATTATCTCGTTCAAAATGACATTGATATTTGCTTACTATCTGAGACGTGGCTCAAATACACAGATAAACTGTATAATCCAAACTATGTTTGTGTACGTAAAGACAGAGAAGCAAATACAGGTGGTGGAGTTGCCATATTAATAAAGAATTGTATTAGTTTCACTATGATACCTCACATAAACACCGAAGTATTAGAAAATATTGGTATTCAAATTATGTCCTCAGACAATAAAAAAATTAAAATCTTCAGTACTTATTTTCCAGGAGGTCCAAATAGTTTGGAACTTAAAAACAAATACAAAAAAGATTTGAGAAAACTGTTTAATATTAGTGGAAATTTCCTATTTTGTGGCGATTTTAATAGTAAGCATCGAAATTGGGGATGCTTAAGAGCGAATAGTTGGGGTAATATACTAAATGAACTTACCACATTCTTTCCAATTACAATTTCATATTCAAACCAGCCAACGTATATACCACCATCTAATACGTTTTCCCCCTCAAATTTAGACTTAGTACTCTGAAATATTCCAATGCATTTGAGCCAACCAATAGCTCTGAATGAATTAAATTCGGACCACTTGCCTGTAAAATTTTTACTGAATTTAAATTTTTCTTACTGCGAGAACCTTGAAGTGGATTACAGTAAAACAAATTGGGGTATTTATAGTCGTTCCATAAAAAAAGCACTATATAGCTTACCAACAAATATCAATGATATAGTCTTCACTGAAGACGTCGACAAAAATGTAGAAGTTTTCTCTGAAAGTATAAATGTTGCAATCAAAAGCGCTGTCCCGCTTAAAGCACCAAAAACTATTTTTTTAAAACTCCCAAATTTTATCATAAATCTGATTAGAGAGAGAAATCACTATCGTCGTCAATGGAGTAGATATAGGCAAAGATCAGACTATGAAATATTGGCATACTATTCGGCAAAAATCCGAGGTGAAATTTTCAAATATAGAAATGAATCGTGGAAAAAGAAGCTTAGTTCGCTCGAGAAGAGGAGCAAACCCTTTTGGAATATTTGCAAATTACTTCAAAAAAAGCATTCACAAATACCACCATTGCGCGATCAGGAAAAAGTAATTTTCCCCGATGATGAAAAAGCCAACCTTCTCGCTTACAAATTTCTCGAAAATCACAAAGTATCAGTTCACCTAGGTACCTCATCGATAGTTGATATGGTAGCTCAATCAATAAGTCATATTGACGCACAGTTTTTAGGCACTCCGGAGTCCGAGTACGTAGATACCGAATATGTTCAAGACCTTATATGCCAAGCACCATTACGAAAATCAGCAGGGCATGACGATGTCAAAAATATTATGCTAAGATATCTTCCGAAGGAAGCGGTGCTATACTTCACTTATATTATAAATTCTTGTCTTAAATTGCAATATTTTCCGTGGAAAACAGCAAAAATTGTACCAATATGGAAGCCAGGTAAGCCAAACAATGTTGCTGAAAGTTACAGACCCATTAGCCTCCTGAGTTCCTTGTCCAAAATCTTTGAAAAAGTCATTAAAGATAAAATGTGTCTATTTATAGACGCAAGCCAAATATTACCAAATGAGCAATTCGGATTTAGGCAGTATCACGGTACTACGCATCAGATAAAACGCATAGCAAATCATGTAAAAGCAAATTTTGAAAATAAAAAGTTCACTGGTTTAATATTATTAGACATTGAAAAGGCCTTTGACTCAATCTGGCATGATGGACTTATTTATAAATTAATCAGCTTTAACTTCCCTCTGCATTTCGTTAAGCTAATAAAAAGTTTTTTGACCAATAGCTATTACATACAGTGTATGCTTGTACAATGAGCACTCCGACTTAATTGAACTTCCTGCTGGAGTTCCTCAGGGATCAGTACTTGGCCCCTTATTATATATTCTGTACTGTTCAGTTTTTCCAAAAGTTGAAAATTGCCAATATGCTATGTACGCTGATGACATTGGTATATTTTATTCGCATGAGATTGGCGATGAAATTGTATCAAAACTGGAGCATGCGATACGTAGTATCTCTGACTACATGCAAAATTGGAAAATTAAGCTAAATGCTGGAAAAACACAAGCCATCTTTTTCACCAGAAAAAGAAGTCCTTGTTATTTACCAAGCACTAGGTTAAAAATAAACACTTACGAAATACTATGGGAAAAATCTGTTTAGTACCTTGGGGTAATTTTCGATAAAAAACTCACTTACGGCGATCATGTTAAATGTATAACAGAAAAAGTTAGTAAAGCCATTAAAATGCTATACCCCTTGATAAACAGGAACTCAAATCTGAGCAAGGAAAATAAATTAATAATATATAATCATATTTTCTTACCTATAATATTGTATGCTGGCCCAGCTTGGGGTATAGCTGCAAAGTCGCATATTAAAAAATTACAAATATGCCAAAACAAAGTTTTGAAAATAATGTTAGGACTGCCTTGGGATTTTTCCACTAGAAGACTCCATAGCGAGTCAAATATAAAAATGATATATGAATAGATTCAAAAAATAACTGAGCGGTTTGAAATTCGCTGTAATATGACTGACAATGACTTGATCTCAAATCTTTACAAATAATGTAGATTATGTATTTATATTAAAAATATATAGAAAACTAGCTTATAAGATTTAAATTGGAGGTTTTTCATAGTAGTTATTTTTCCTCCGAAATGTTTATCTGAAAAAAACAAAAGAAAATCTGTGATAAAAAATTATATATTGTAGAATTAAGGTGTATATACCATATTCTGTAAATTGTGCTATTAAAATCCATGTAATATTTTTGTCTACTTAATAAAATCTATCTATCTATCTAACAGTCAGGTAGAAATAGTATCCAAAGGAAGGGTGTATGTTTATGTTAACCAATAGATCCTATGCATAGTAGTGCGGAAACTTACAACATAAACATACACCCTTTGCTTAGATAGTACTATAAACATTTAATGACTAAGTGTTTTAATAGAATCGAACAAGAATCGTATTATCAACTTTTTCAGACACCCACAAGAAATTGACTTACACTTCATTAAGTTAATTTTTTATTTGTATTTATTTAGATTTAATATGCAACTGTGCGCAGCTTATACTGCTGACTTACGGAATATTTGCTTACTTGTGATGTTTCATTCAAGGTACAAAAGAATGTAAGCTTTGAGTTGCCGTAATAGTTTGGCATTTTTGTATCTTGAAGGTAGCTCTTCTGTTGTTTTGTTGTAGTCATCAGCGTCTGCGTAAGCAACTTCTATGGAGGTGTTATACGTTTGTGAAGCCCAATGATAAAGGTCTTTCGCCGTTTGAATTTGGTTTTAATGTCCCACCTATACCATCACATGCAGATTTTCCATGGCTGGTTGTGTAAAAGTGCCACTCAGCGAATATTTCGAAATCAATTTTATGATGGCATAAATTAATTAAGTTGTACTTGTTTTTGTCCTGTGCTCCTGCACCATCCGATACGTAGATAATTTTCGTAATTGAATTCTTTATATTAGTCTTAACAAAATTAATCATTTTTGAAAAATATAGATGAACTGCTATGCTATCATGGATACTATGGCAAAGGTTCTATGAATTAAATGATCGTTATCTTTGTAATAAAAACCGAACGGATGTATCGTGGCTTGATTTTTATTCCAATGATATCCTTGAATGGCATCTTGCATAACAAACGCATAGTTTTCAGCGAAATTCATTTTAATTAGCAGTTCTCCTGGCAGCAATGTCATTTTTCTTTCACTTACGAAGCGGGACTGGCGCTTAGCTATGAAATGATGTGACAAAAAATGTGTTTGTAGTAGAGGAAATGGTTTCGAGATTACATCTGAGTGTTGTGTTCCATTTTTTTGTAAGTTACTTCTTGAAACAAATTTGTTTCGTAATATTCCAACATCATCGTTCTAAGGTTCGTTAAATTATCGTAGCACGCTTCGACCACACTTTGATACGCAACAATCGCTGTTTTCCATATTACCATTACAGACAACGAATTTAATAGCATCTTTATTTTTTATTTTCGTTTAATGTCGGCACAAAAAATACGGTCGACTAACAAAGAGTATAAAGAATGCACGTTAAAAATATGTAGGTACTAGCTAGAAAACAAAATAAAAACTTTATATATACATATTAAGGTGCCTCGCCAAAAAAAGTTGCAGTGTTTCCACCGGAAATTCAAAGTTCAATGTATTCTAAGGCCTTGGTCAAAATATTTCGGAAAAATATTAAAATTTACCGGAGCTAAACCGCGTTAAAAAAACGCTAAAAATATCTTTTTTTTTGTATGAAAGGAGTATCAAAAAATATTTTTTAATAAAAAGCACCTGAGATGATGAATTAGCTGGAGTACAAAAGGTAAGCATAAAAAAGTTTGAAAATTGTATCAACGCAATCCAAATATTCAGATGTATGATGCTGTTTTTGGTCATATTTCGAGGGGTAGGTTTGTGGAAAACTTTAATAACTCAGCCAATTATTGACGGATTTGGATGATTAGGATATCATTTGAAAGGTATTTTCGAGACGCTGCCATTTTTGCAAAATTAAACCCTTTTTCGTCCAATTTTTTCACATTGCGAATATTAGCACACAGTTATACAGCAGGATATTACCTTGGATTTTTGTATGAATCTACATCGAACATTGACTTGTTTCAATCCTTATACAATTTATTATCGAATTCTGCTCCATGGAAGTTTTCTCATACTTTGGACTTAGTTCAATATAGGTTAAGGCAAAATGAAATAAGCCAGACTAGCTCTGACTAACTTATACTCCTCAATTATCATCAACAAATTTCTAAAGGGGTCCTAACCCTCCTATTTCTTAGAAAATTAATGCAGTGATTTTTTAGCAAGTATTAAACCAGGCCCTTTGAACCTATCACGATGGCTGACAACAGCTTCGAGAATACTTCGCCTTTACGTAACACAGCAAGTGGCTTCTGAAAAACTAAAAAAGCTTGCCTTTTTTGTGGTAAAGGTTTATGCTCCCTTTTGGTTCTTAGTAAAAGAACAACCGCAAGCTATAAATGGAAGTCGCCATTTACTACAATACATTAAATGGATGCGACAACTACCTACAGACATGCAAGAAATTGTACAACGCTCAATTCAAATTAATGGCTTTTTCGCTCATCCCGAAAATATTTTGTTATCAATGATAACAGATAAATCCAAATCAGTAAGAAATGAGGGCTATGACAAAATATTTAAATTTCGTTCAAACACAGATAATAACATCCGGCAATTTGTTGTGCCAAAAATACTATTTAATGCTACCTCTTTGTCAACTTTAATTGACTGGGATGAGGCTGGTATCACAGAACCGCCGTGTCTACAATTTCATTCGCTGGAATTTTTGATGTCATATTACGATTCCGACAATATCATCCAAGTTCCAGGTATGCTGGATTTATTGTTAGAAATATTATACTCCACTCACATACACACTTATCTAAATCGGTTTTCACTTTGTTTTACCTTATCATTTCAGAGTTCCCTTGCCACTCGCAAAACACTGAACGCTTCGTACGAACTGTAAGCCATTCTGCTACCTCCGTCGTCGACAAAAACCGCCTAGGTTATACTGCAAATAAAATAGAATCTCGAAAATGCTATAAAAGGCTACAGTCACGGCAAGACTTTGTATGAATAAATAAATAATGTCGATAAAGTGCGCTATTGCCAAAATCTTTCTTCCGTATTTCGATGGGTTTTCTTATTTTAAGAGCTTACTTAGGTTAGGACCCCTTTAGTAATTTCTTGATGATAATTGAGGAGTATAAGTTAGTCAGAGCTAGTCTGGCTTATTTCATTTTGCCTTAACCTATATTGAACTAAGTCCAAAGTATGAGAAAACTTCCATGGAGCAGAATTCGATAATAAATTGTATAAGGATTGAAAGAAGTCAATGTTCGATGTAGATTCATACAAAAATCCAAGGTAATATCCTGCTGTATAACTGTGTGCTAATATTCGCAATGTGAAGAAATTGGACGAAAAAGGGTTTAATTTTGCAAAAATGGCAGCGTCTCGAAAATACCTTTCAAATGATATCCTAATCATCCAAATCCGTCAATAATTGGCTGAGTTATTAAAGTTTTCCACAAACCTACCCCTCGAAATATGACCAAAAACAGCATCATACATCTGAATATTTGGATTGCGTTGATAAAATTTTCAAACTTTTTTATGCTTACCTTTTGTACTCCAGCTAATTCATCATCTCAGGTGCTTTTTATTAAAAAATATTTTTTCATACTCCTTTCATACAAAAAAAAAGATATTTTTAGCGTTTTTTTAACGCGGTTTAGCTCCGGTAAATTTTAATATTTTTCCGAAATATTTTGACCAAGGCCT
This sequence comes from Sphenella marginata, assembly GCA_951509765.1. Lineage (NCBI taxonomy): Eukaryota > Metazoa > Arthropoda > Insecta > Diptera > Tephritidae > Sphenella > Sphenella marginata. The sequence goes on from OX608082.1 coordinate 47,811,930, forward strand.
TAGAATACATTGAATTTTATAATTCCGATGGAAACAGTTTGTCCATTTCTTTTTGTATGGAGCGTGAGGCACCTTAATACATATACAATCATTAAACATTGAAAGAGAAAAAATATAAAATACACTGAAATAAAAAAGTTGAAAGTGCACATTGAAAGTAACATATCAAAACCACTTTCAAGCGATTGATGGTAATACTGTAAATATTACAGTATTTACTGTAAAATTGCCAGTAAAAACATGTGATTTTTGCATAATGATATGAGTCCACTTTAAACTTTACAGTAATTCATGTCAATATGATAGTATATTCGAAGAATGATAGGGGCTCACTTTCAAAGTTTATATTACCCACTGTTGGACGAAAAATGACAGGGTTTACTATCAATTTGACGGCCGTTTACTGTAGATTTTTTTTTCAGTGTATCAGGCAAGACATGAAAGTATCGCAGTATTTAGGGCAGCAATTGAACATTCGATACTAATACATTTGTACAAGTCATTGTAGTGTGAACACCAAATACACAAAGGGACGTTTTTAATGAAGTTTGACCGACAGAGGGGTAAATGAAAAGGCACGTAGTGTCTAGACACCCTTTCAGGAACCACAAATTTTAAACGGCTCAGAAGGTAAGAAGAGTCTATCTCACCGAGAACCAGCTTATGCAGGAACATTACGCCAAGTAATATTCTCCGATTTTCAAGAGTTGGCAAATCAATAAGAAGAAGCCTGCTACTATAAGATGGAAGATGCCGATTTGAATCCCAGTTAAGAGACCGTAGAGCAAAAATCAAAAATTGTTTCTGCACTGACTCAATTCGCATTATATGGCTACTAAGTACTGGACTCCAAACACAGGAGCAATACTCGAGTATTGGACGGACCAAGGTTGTGTAAAGGGTCTTGGTTAGGTAAAGATCATTAAACTCTTTAGCCCAGCGTTTAACGAAACCGAGTGTACCCATTGACTTATTTATAGTAGAGGAAATGTGTGAAGTGAAGCTCAGTTTCGGGTCAAATAAGACGCCTAAATCACTAAAAACAGATACGCGCTCCATAGGAGTATCATGAAGTACATAAGATAACAAAACTGGCTTTACGCGGTGAAAAGTCATAAGTTTACATTTAGGGGAGTTAAGATTAAGTGAATTTGCTGCACACCAAATTTGAAGTGAGTTAAAATCCACCTGAAGAGGGTTAATACTAGATACGTCCGAAGGCAAAAACGTATAACAAAGTTTGACGTCATCAGCATACATTATAGCTCTTGAGTATAACAGAATTTGGGGTAAGTCATTAATAAAGAGGGTGAAGAGCAATGGACCCAAATGACTACCCTGTGGTACACCAGAAGTGACTTTAATTGCCTTTGAGATACAATTTTTGAACAGAGCATTCTGAGTCCTATTAGCGAGGTAGCTTGTGATCCATAAGGCCAAATTCTTCGGAAACCCCAGCAAATCAAGTTTATGAATCAGTAGCTCATGATTTACTGAGTCAAAAGCTTTACTGAAATCGGTATAAATCACATCAGTTTGTTTTTTGGCCGCAAAACCGTCACGAACTAACGAAGTAAATTCAAGTAAATTGGTAGTGGTTGATCTGCGACGAATAAAGCCATGCTGGTAAGTTGACAGTATGGAGCGACACGTGTGCTGAAGTTGACAAGTAATTAACTGTTCAAACAATTTAGGAATGGCTGAGAGCTTCGCTATTCCTCTATAGTTTTCGATATTAGATCTACTACCTTTTTTGTGCAGAGGAATAATGAACGATTGTTTCCAAATAGACGGAAATGCCGCTGATTTCAGCGAGAGAGAGAATAATTTTAAGATCGGTTCAGATAAATTAGCAGCACAAAACCTTAGAACGCAACTGGGAATACCGTCAGGCCCAGGCGAAAATGAAGGTTTTAATGATAAGAGACTCAGTAAAACGGTAGAACCATCGATTATTGGTTCGAGAATACAGTTAGAGCTTTGTAAGCAATACGGATAATTGCCAGCTTGGGCACATTTAGGCGAATAGGTTGACATAAAAAAGTCTGCGAATAATTCAGCACAATCTTGATCAAGCATAGCATTCCTATCTCCAAACGACAAACGAGATGGAAATCCTGAAGATTTTCTTTTGGAATTAACAAAGCCGTAAAATTTTTTTGGGTTATTAAAAAAATCAACTTTGCATCTTGACAAGTAAGAATTATAGCAATATTGGCTTACACGCTGAAAGTTTGACCGAGCAACAAGGTACTTAGAGAAATCTTCGGAAGACCCAGATCTTTTAAAACGCTTATAAATCCTGGATTTGGTATTATTAAGGTTAATAGTTTATGAAATTACGTTGACCTTCAGTTTCCATCGACTTCAAACCGGATTTTTTGAACATCAGTTATATATTCTGATGCAATGTGCACACACAAAAATTTTGCTGGTTTCCAACCCCAAGTTTGATAAAAAAACAACCCTGACAGTTCTAAAGGCACTGTACTGAGCGAACAGTCTTAAACACACTGTACTTGACGTTTAACAAACCACGCAAACAGCTGTAACGAAAAAGGAGTGAGAGAAGCAAGTCAGCACACAACAACAATTACAATGTAAAATCTAAGCCTTTCAAAAGCAACAAATACAATATGCAAAAAAAACAACTCGGCACGCACAAATTCAATAAAATGAATTTATAATTATTCAATTTTCAACAATTATCAAAAATTAACACTTTTCACAACAAGTAGTGAAGCACATTAAGAATTTAACTCTTTAACTTTAATCTTAACTTCAAAATTTCCAGAAATATAACAAATATGATTAAATTTTTAGATAAAAGCACAGAGCAAAAAAAAAAACACAACTACACAGCTTGACGTTTGCGTTATTTAGAGGCAATCATACCGATGAATCACCTACACCAGTCCTACCCTTAAGGAAGAGAGGAAGACCCAGGAAGAGCCAAAATTGATGACGACTGATTCGTTTACTCATCATTCGTCAAGGGGAGGCTGTAACGTGAATATCACGAAACATACGTATTTTTGTTATATGTACATATTTTACTACAATTCTGTTGTAGCCCATAATTTATACATAAGTATGTTTAGGTAGATAGTTCAATAATATTGACAAAGAGTTGAAAGCTCTGTTGATCTCAGCTATAATATTATTCACCATACCTTAACTACCGCTAAAAGCGCAGGAAGAAAAGCTCTAACTAAAGAGTATAAAAGGCAAGCCTCAGAGCAATCGTCTTTTTCTTACGGCGTTGCTCAAAGAGGTAAGTCATATGTTCATTGCCTTGTCTAGCTGAACAGCATAGGCTGGTCGCTAGCAATAGCTTTGGATATACCGTAGTTGTTGTGTTTGTTAGTACAGTTGCTTACTCTGCCTAGTTGAACAGCGAAGGCTGGTCGCTAGCAGGTGCATCGGTACATATGAATGTAAATCAGCGTATATACTTGCTGAGGTGAACAGCGAAGGCTGGTCGCTCAGTAATATATGCGCTTATGTATGTTAACTATGTCTCTTCACTTTTGACCCAGACAAACTTTTAATCTTAATACATAGGTTTGTTTGTCGCACCTACGTACTATACATATACATATTTTGACTACCCACTGTACCTATTATACCATATACATATATCAACTATTGTAAATACATATATGCATGAACAATTGCACGCAAATCCTATTTCGCACTCTTTTCATTTCGCATGACATATTGACTTGCGTTCATTGGTATTGATACCTAAGCAACATATTCTTCCCTTGTATCTTAACAACAGCAAGCGGTAAGTAATCAAACCCCGCTGCCCCTTGTTATACAGTAAAATTTTTTTATGAAGATGAGAAATCAGCCGACTCATGCCGGGGTCACAGGATTCGATTGTAGTGAGACAAGGAAACCTAAGTGAGAAAGTTTAAAAAAGACTAATGCTGCCATCGCTTCGTGAAAGACACTATGAATTAAGAAAAATACATCCTTCACTTCAATTAGGATTTACAAAATTTACCATGTTGCGACTAAAGAACTGTATCAAACTTGGGGTTGGAAACCAGCAAGATTTTTGTGTGTGCACATTGCATCAGAATATATAACTGATGTTCAAAAAATCCGGTTTGAAGTCGATGGAAACTGAAGGTCAACGTAATTTCATAAACTATTAACCTTAATAATACCAAATCCAGGATTTATAAGCGTTTTAAAAGATCTGGGTCTTCCGAAGATTTCTCTAAGTACCTTGTTGCTCGGTCAAACTTTCAGCGTGTAAGCCAATATTGCTATAATTCTTACTTGTCAAGATGCAAAGTTGATTTTTTTTAACTACTAAATTTTTGCATTTTATAACTTTTATAAATTTTTCATAATTATTAATCATATAATGTCGTGCACTCTTGAAAATTGCCAGATTAAAAGCGAGTCGGAGCGCTTTGTAGCTTGCTGGCTGTGTGATGAACTCGTCCACGCAAAGTGCACTGGCTTAACTGGTAGAACAGCTGATCTTATTAATGATGGAAAAGGTCTGCGCTGGTCTTGCTCAAAATGTAGATCGACGGAAGTTGATCTTTGTAAGGTCTTTCGTCATATAAGAAACGGGTTTTCTGAGATCAGCAAAGACTTTTCTTTGCTGACCGAAAAATTCAAGAAATATGAAAGTATTTTTAAAACGCTCGAAAATCTTGACAAACCGGAAAATTCTATCAATCGTGATGGCAAGCGCAAGCCTACGGATGATCGGCCTGCTCCTTTATTAGCGCCGAACTTGCCGCAAGCCGTCGAATTGATAGACTTGGCCTCCCCAATTCCAAGCACTTCTGTTCGGGCAACGTCCAAGAACCCTCTAAAGACATCCACTAAAAGAAATCCGGATCCTCCCGCAATTGAAGTGGAGTCTGAACCAATTGTTAGGAAGCTGGTTGTGGTCCCTCGCAAAAAATCTATTTTTCTGTCTAGGTTCCATCCTGACACTACAGAAGAAGATTTGATGTACCATATTTCGTCTAAGGTAAAAGATCGTAACTTGACGGTTAAAAAGTTTAATTTCACGTATCAAAGAAATATGTCGTCATTTAGAATTGATGTCGCTGGAAAAGATTTCGACGCTCTTTTGGATAGTTCTTTTTGGCCCTCCGGCGCTCTTGTGCGGGAGTTTGAGTACAGACCAAAAAGAAATGTTCAAAATGTAGCAAAAATCTCTCGTGATAACGTTGAGCCAAAAAACTGAGTACTAAGACCATGACTATCTTTTATCAAAATGTCAGAGGTTTAAATACCAAACTAACCGATCTTTATTTGAAATCTTTCTGTTGTAACTATAACGTAATTGCTTTTACCGAAGCTTGGCTAAAACCTCATGTTTTCAACTCTGAATTTTTTTGTAACGAGTATCAAGTTTATAGAAATGATCGCTTGAACAGGGTCGGGGGTGGAGTTTTACTTGCAGTTCACTCCTCAATACCTTCAGAGGAGGTTGATTTACCTAACATTGATTCCATTGAGTTCAAATGCATCCGCATTCAGCTAGCAAATGTCTCCATGTACTTATTTGTTTGTTATATCCCTCCAGCATCAGATCTTGCTTTGTACTTACAACTTATCTCTTTGCTCAAAACGGTTCACTTTTTGACTAAAGATTCTGACTCGATGATTGTTTTGGGTGATTTTAACCTACCTCATATATCGTGGAAAATAGTCGATGGAAATATTATTCCAAATCCATCCAGACCGGGCTACAATGACTTTTTAGATGGAATTTCCGATCTCTGTCTTAATCAAATAAACGTTACAGCAAACAAGTTTGGCAAAGTCTTAGATTTAGTTTTTGTCGATGATAAAAATAAATTTTCTGTAAGTCGTTGCGATCCGCTGGTTTTACCAGAAGACGTCTACCACCCTTCTATGGAAATATTTCATGAGACCTTAAGTAATGCCCAATGTACACAAGGCTGCTCAAGTAGTAACTTTGATTTTAACTTCTCAAAAGCCAACTATAAGAAATTAAATAAAGAACTGTCTAAAGTAACTTGGCCGGAGCTGTGTGGCGATATCGATTCAAACGTTTTACATTTTAATCAAACTATTTACAACTTATTTGAGAAGATTGTTCCTAAACGTAAAATAACATATGATCATCCAACGCAAGCTTGGTTTACTAAAGAGCTTATGATGCTGAAAAATAGAAAAACGTGTTCTTTCAAATTATTTAAGAAATCTCGATTAAACAAACACTACTTGTTGTATTCTGGTCTACGTAAGAGGTACATCGACTTAAATAAAAAGTGCTATAAAGCCTATATCTCTAAAACAAAAAGAGACATTATTCGCAATCCGAAGTCATTTCATGATTTCGTAAATTCTAAACGAAAAGTAGTGGGATTTCCCTCAGCCATGAAATATAAAGACATTTTATCTAGCGATAATCAAGATATCGCGAATTTCTTTGCGCAATTTTTCACTTCTAACTATTCTGCCGTCACCAATTCTGACTTTCTAAATTATCCCTATGAGCTACATGGGAACAATTTAATTAATTGTCCAACCATATGCGCCAATGATGTTCTTGTTTGTCTGAAAACCTTGAAAGAATCTTTTAAATGTGGTCCTGATAGGATTCCTACATGCTTCTTGAAGAAGTGCGCTAACAATATTTACAAACCCCTTACCAATTTGTTCAATCTGTCACTAAAGTGTGGTGTTTTTCCAACAGCATGGAAAGAGTCGTTTCTTCTACCGCTTCATAAAAGCGGAAGCAAGGCTTCTATTGAGAACTATCGTGGCATAGCAAAGCTGTCTGCCATCCCAATAGTGTTTGAAGCTATTGTTACCAATCAGCTTACGAATCCTATCTCTACCTTGATTTCTGACTGTCAACACGGGTTCTGTAAGGGAAAGTCCACCGTTACAAACTTACTTGAATTTACAAATCATGTCTCAAATGGCTTTAGAAAAAATCTGCACACCGACGTTATTTATACTGATTTCAGCAAATCTTTCGATAAAGTGTGTCACTCGTTACTTATTCATAAACTAGATCAGCTGGGTTTCCAGCCGGGTCTCAATCGCTGGATCTCTTCTTACCTTAGTGACAGAACACAAAAAGTAGTGTTTAAAAACTGTGAATCCGATGTTATTAATGTCTCCTCTGGAGTTCCTCAAGGAAGCCATCTGGGCCCGATTCTGTTCTTGTTGTTTATAAATGACATTTCTACAGTAATAGAATTTTCGAAAATGTTAATGTATGCCGACGATGTAAAGCTTTTCATGTCATTCGCATCATCCGAAGATAGCAATAAGCTTCAATCAGATCTTAATACACTAGTTACTTGGTGCGATTTAAATTATATGCCGCTTAATCTAAAAAAATTTAAATACATGCGTTTTTCGAGAGGAATTTCACAGCCAGCTTCCTATACAATTAACAATTATAGTCTTGAGCAAATGTATGATTTTGTTGACATTGGGGTTACTATGGGTTACAAACTCAGTTTCAACTGCCACATTAACGTAACAGTCAATAAAGCTAGAGGCGTTCTAGCATTTGTTAAACGATGGTCTAAAGAATTTAGCGACCCTTATGTAACTAAAACTCTCTTTACTACATTAGTCAGACCGATACTTGAATACGGTTCTATAATTTGGAACCCGCGTTACCAGGTCCAAGTGGATCGCTTAGAATCAGTTCAAAAACAATTTTTACTATTTTCCTTAAGAGATCTTCACTGGGATCCCTTGAATCGTACACGAGTCGCTTAAAACTAATTAATCTTCACAGCCTTTCTAGTCTTAGGGAAATGCTTGGAATTGTTTTCATGATTAAATTACTAATTGGTTCAATGACAAGCCCGTTTCTTTTAAGCGAAGTGAACTTCAATGTACCGTCCCGTCCATCGTCCGGCGTCGTCGTTTCTTATCAACATATACTTTGTTTTTGTCCTGCATTATTTGCTCCTTTTCTTTCGCACTCTTAAAATTTTCTACCATACTCTTCAGGTACGGCGTTATTTGTGGTATAAAATTGTCACTCTCTGTTATGGCCCTAATATCATGATGAACATCGTGAAGAGTCCGCAACTCTCTTCCAAAGGTAAGGTAAGCGGCTGAAAAGCTAGTAGTTTGACAATTAGCAGTATTCATGGCAAAACGAATAGCGGGTAACCCTACATCCCAAACATTGTGCCGGTTTTGAACGAATATACCTAACTGAGCTTTAAGGTCACGGTTTTTACGTTCAACTGGGTTGGCTTCGGGGTGATATACTGGAGTAAATACTTGTTGTATCCCTATGCAGTATGCAACTTGTTGCATGATAGCTGATACAAACTGTACACCATTATCGGACTTTAGTCGTCGTGGTACACCATATCGTAGAAACACCTCCTTAATTAAAATCTTTGCGCACATTTCGGCAGTAGCTTCTACCATTGGAAAAAGTTCCACCCATCTACTTGCCACATCTTCTGCTATCAATATCCATTGGTATCCTTCACTCGTCTTTGGCAGCGGCCCAAATAAATCCACAGCCACTACTTCGAATCTTTGTTTGCTTATGCTTGTTTGCAGTAAGCCCATTGGTTTCAAATTTGTCGCTTTATAACGCTGACACTCAATACAATTTTGTTATCTCTGAGCGCATTCCAGGCCAGAAATAACGATTCGCAATGCGGGCAATAGTTTTGTCAACTCCATAATGACCAGCAGTGCTTTCATCGTGGTACGCCTTTAAAATGTCCAATCGCTCCTGGTGTGGCACTACGAGTTGTGCATCTTCTACATCGTCATTCGCGTAGCAATATAACACGCCATCATTTAGGAGATATCCGCGATTGCACCATAAGGTGGCATTCTCATCACCATCTTGTATAGATTTGATCACGTTCGTTAGATATGCATCTTTCAGCTGTTCATTTCGCAACTCGCTACTTTTCATTCTCGGTAAATCTATATCAAAAGCACAAATGCACTGTAGTAGGCCATGTTGTTCTTCTGCGCATGCTGGACGTGACAGCATATCCGCTAAACAATTAGTTTTCCCAGGGGTGTAATCAATTTTAAGGTGTACTGCTGTATTTGCAGTGCCCATCTTGCGAGGCGGCCGGATGGTGATTTAATGGTTGGAAGCCATTTTAACGGGTGGTGATCCGTCAACAAGCGCATTTCCGCGCCGTCAATATACCCCCTGAACTTGGCGCATGACCACACAATGGCTAATGCTTCACGTTCTGTGGTCGAACAGCTCCGCTCGGCAGGAGTTAAAAGTCGACTCGCATATTCTATTGGATGCTCGAAATTCTTCTCCCCCTGGAGCAAAATCGCTCCCAACGCATACGAACTTGCATCAGTTTTGATAACGAATGGTATCTCATCTTCTGCTTGCTTTAAAATAGGTGGATGCACGAGCGCATCTTTAAGTTTCGTAAAAGCTTCCGCTTGAGGTTCGATCCATTGCCAAACGGCATTTTTCTTGAGGAGATCAGTCAGCGGTTTAGTGATTGTGGCGAATTGGTCAATAAAGCGTCGATACCACGAGCACGTCTGTACGAACGATATAAGTTCCTTAAGATTACGCGGCTCCTTTCGCTCGGTTATCGCTGTTGTCTTATCAGGGTCAACTTTAATGCCTTCAGCAGTAAGTACATGACCAAGATATTATACACGCGTGCAACAAAATCTCCATTTTTCCATGTTTACCCTCAGCTTAAACTTCTGAAGTTTTTCAAAAACGCAACGTAGATCACGTATATGATCATCGAATGAGGTAGAGCATATAATGATATCGTCTAGGTATGCAAGGATCTGCACATTTGGTACTGACATCTTGAATCGATCTATTAAACGCTGAAAGGTCGATGGTGCATTTCGAAGGCCGAACGGCATCCGTTTGAAACGGTATGTGCCAAAAGGTGTAATAAGGCACGTTTTGTCACGATCTGCCTCTGCGACAGCAATTTGAAAATAGCTAGATTGCAGGTCCAAGGTTGTCATACATTGTGTGCTTTTTGCGACGTGCAACAAATCGTCCATTCGAGGAATCGGGTACCTATCAGGTTTCGTAATCGCATTAACCTTGCGGTAATCAACACATACACGTGTACTTCCATCTCGCTTTGGTACCATAACCACAGGTGATGCCCATGCATAATCACATTCTTCAATGCCGTCATTTTCAATCATTTTGTGTATATTTTAACTCACGCAGCTTAGGAAAAGACATATGGTACGGTGGTAAAGCAATAGGCTTGTGGTTTCCTGTGTCAATAAAATGCTGAGCATAGGGTGACGGCTCATAAGATGCCCCAAAAACAGCTGAGTAATCGTTCAGCATATCGTCTAACTGCACCTTTTCAGATTGTGCCAACTCAGCTCCATCTGACTCTTTTAAAAAACGAAAGTCTATCGAAAACAAGTCCGTAGCCGAAGTCTTATAAACGCGTCTAAACAGACCGTTACCATATTTTCTATCTGGTGTTATCGACTGTGGCGGAAGTGAATCCCTAAACAATTCTTGGGTCGAGTGTGGCGAGTATCTCCACGGATCTTCTGGTCCATAATACTCGAATTCAGACATATTTACTTTGGGCTTATCTACTTCTCTTTCTACCGCCTCTTCCGGTTTACGTTTAACATTAACATTGGCCACTTTCACGCGCTCCATTATGTTTAACTCCAGCGGCAAATAATCTACAAAATCGAAATGCCGGTTCGTCTTCAAAATACCAGTATTTTTGGCCCATATTCAGAACAATTCCTGCCCTTTCCATAAAGTCGGCCCCCAACAACGTCCTATTATTTTCAGCATTCGGCAAAACTATAAATTGCGTATCGATACAACGTCCACCAATCGACATTTTACATACTGTGGACAGACAATTTTGTGACGATCTAACACCATCAGCAAGGGTTATTTCACACGTTATGTTCTTGAACACGCATTGCTTAAAGTCCATAACTTTTTTAAGGTTTGCACTTGCAACGCTTGTACGTGCACCTGTGTCAAAATATGCCTGGCCAGGTACCCCAAAAAGCTGAACGTTTGCGATTGAAATATCTCTGCCTACAGTAACGTTGATCGTATTGAAATTTACCGTACTTGAACTTTCTACTGGCTTTTTCATGCATCTTGGACAATTAGCGCGTGTAACTCCAGGTGCATTACAACCATAGCAAGAAAATTTCGGTTTTAATGCCTGAGCTTGTGACAGCATTGCAGCATGTGTGTCTTTTGCCTCCTCATTTTTCTTTTTATAGCATGTTTCAACGCTATGACCTTTCTTTCGGCAGAAATTACACCGAGTCGGACCGCTCGACCTTTGCACGTCAGCGTTCACTACTTGGTTTCTACGTTCATTTAATGACGATTCTGCCTCCCGCGCTTCCCTCAACAATCCATCAAAATCACTAATTCGCTCACGACTTATCCTCTCACGGATTTGAAAATGTATTAAGCCAAACACAATATCAATTTGGTCAGCTTCGGCTGGTACATTGGGTAGTTGTGAAAAGAGGACAACGTCGCCAAAAGCTTCGGCTTTTGATTTAACACCCTGCCACCATTCTTGGCTTGAAACCTGAAAAAAAAAAAAATTCATTTCCAGCCAGTTTTAAAGACCTGTTTCTTTTAAATTTTTTCACATGTACGAATTATACTAGCAATAATTTTTTGCAATAACTTACCCCCATGAATATCAAATAAGACTATAAAAATGAAAGAAGAGTGAACGACGATGTATTAACGGTTAATTTTTATTGAAACTTTTACCTCTGCCTGGATCGTACGTTCGCGACCAAAAAAATACATTTTTTGTTACCATTTCTCAAGGAGTGTAAGGAAATGTCTAGAACTACATTTCTAAAGCCAGTTGAGTGCACTTAATTGAAAACCAAAACTACTTCTCTTGAAGGGTTTACCAAACCTTTTTTTTTAATTCTCAAAGTTGCGTACGTTCGCGACCGTTTTGCATTTTGATACCAAAAACTGAAGCAAGAAAAAAAGAGGTTGTGAATATACTTTATTTGCATGGTTAATAATGGATCATAGGGTTTTGAATAATTTTAATAAAGTTATTCATAAATTTTACAACCATACATTATAGTGAGTATAATTTATGTTATGCAAGCCACTAGGAAAAAAAGTGTATGGAAAAATCGTACGTTCGCGACCCGTACGTTCGCGATCGTATTTAAGCGTATATATAAAAATGTACTGAAGATATTTTAACGTGAAATAAACGTAAAGAAAGTCACTTTATGCCACTTCAATATGTTATCAACCGTTTTGAAAAAATCCATTCCATTTCGCTGAATTTTGAATTTTTCCAGTTGCACAAAAAAGTCACTTCCATTTGGCGTACGTTCGCGACCACATGTTTATTGCCCCCACAGTCTAAACTAAAAATAGTACAAACCTGCCTCTTGCACCTAAAATTGACCTCCCAAAATGCTATCGAAGTAGCAAAAAAAAAAAAACAAAAACCTATGTTTACTTTGTTTTTTGGCCCATAAAAGCGTACGAACGTACTGTTCGCGACTGTGGAAACACCCATATGTATAAATTATGGATTACAACAGAATTGTAGTAAAATATGTACATATAACAAAAATACGAATGTTGCGTGATATTAACGTTACAACTGTGTTTAAAGTTTGTTCAGGTAAACTGCGTCTCTCCATGCTATTTGTATTATATTTGGTATATCTTTGCTAACTTGTATCAATTCGTAAGATAAATCCTGCCCAAAAATGTCTTTAATTTCCTTAGATGTCATGGTGTTTGGTAATAGAGATACAATTTTTTTGCTTATCCAAATTATTTGAACAGTTTTCACAATTTGTTTTGAAAAAACCAAATTTTGAAATTAACGTACGTTCGCTTTGAATTTGCAATGGCAACTGAAACAAACTCCTACAATACCGCTATAAAGCTAACAATCAGGTAGAAATAGTATATACTTAGTCATTAAATGTTTATAGTACTATCTAACCGAAGGGTGTATGTTTCATCACTACTATGCATAGGATCTATTGTTCAACATAAACATACACCCTTCGTTTAGATACTATTTCTACCTGACTGTTAGCTTCATAGCGATATCCTAGGAATTTGTTTCAGTTGTTGCGGTAAACAGCACAACAATCATTTAGAAGCAATTATTTTCGCTGTATCCTTTGATGAGCTGTTAAATATTTGTGTTATATATTTTGAGAATGAATGAAAAATTTTACAATACCTGTATAACTTCTAAAGTAATATCAAAATAAAAAGTTATCAAGAGATGGTTTTACTTAAAAATTTTTTAGAAGGAACAGAAAAAAACGCCATTTTACTTTTTAGATGTAACATATATATAAAATAGACATTTCTAGAAAAAAATTTTATTTTTCAAAATCGGTTGATCTTTGAAGTGTTTTTTTCAGCTTAAAATTTTATTGTGTTCTAAACAATTTTTACAGTGCATTTTTTTGAAATCAGATTTCAATACCTTTCTAATGGTATGAAGATCCTTGAAATCGAGAAAGCCATTCCGTAGTAATCACACTTTAAAAGTACCTATTATCGTAATTTTTCGAATATTTTCGAATATTGCGATACCTTGCCATGTCCACAATTTTTCGAAAATGCAATTTCTAAAAATGAGGTTGTGTTTGGGTCGGTAAGATGTACCTCTATGCAAAATTTCACCATATTCTGAGGGGGTTCAGGTCAATGCATATTGGGTTTGATATGAAATTCATCATATGTGTCTTTTTTGAGTCCAATAAGTGCCGATTATGAGAAAAAATAGCTTTCATTTATGACTCCTATTCAGGATCATATCATGATAACAGGTCGTAACTGCTCAACAAACATACCGACACACAAAAACTTTCCATGCACTTTGTTTTTGTAATTTGTGAGCTTATGGTCGAAATCGTACTGAAAATTATCTAGTCTATTTGCACGACCTGTATTATTGAATCATGGGTCATATGGTATACGAGTATGGAATTAGGCTCATATCGGACGACCATCGCAAGAAGTTAAGTACCCTCATTTCGGACAATAAAGAGTAGAGATATGTAGGACGACTGGGTGGTTGGGGAGGCCGTGTCTCACTTTCGATCCATTTAATCATTTAAATTTGTGAGTAGAGGCCGTGTTTCAAATCCATCCTCTTATTCGATTGACTTAATCATTCAAATCGAAAAAATTCTTGAGATAGTACTTATTTGGAAACAAATAAAATACTTATTAAAGAACAATCCGGTTTCAGAGTGGGGCACTCGTGTAAAACAGCCTTAAATTACGTTATATCAATCTGGAAGGAAGACTTTAATCTAAAGAAAAATATAGTTGAAGTTTTCATTGACTTAAAACGAGCGTTTGAAACAATTGATAGAAATGCAATGCTCTCGAAATTACAGAAAATTGGGATAAGGGACACTGAACTTCAATGGTTTAAGAGTTTTTTAACAAATCGGAAACAAAGAACAGCCATCGAATCGGTGGTGTCAAAGGAGGCCGAGGTAGATATAGAACTTCTACAAGGCTCAGTTTTAGCACCAGTGCTATTTAATATATACATAAATGATATATCCTCGGCGCTGAAGCACAGCAAAATTAAGTTGTTTGCGGATGACGCACTACTTGAAGTAACCGATAAGAACATCATGTTGGCAAAAAGCAAGGTGCAGGAGGATTTGAATTCATTATATAGATGGCTATGTGTCAATAAGCTCAAACTCAATGTCAAAAAAAATTATTTTGTGGTCATATCAGGATCAACAAATATAGAATCGCGTACTGTAGATCTCAAAATAATGAATACAAGCATTGAGGAAGTCAAGATATTTAAGTACTTAGGAGTTCAGATTGATAACAAATTAAAGTTTAATGATTATATCTATTATACAGTCGCCAAAATTGGCAAGAAAATTGGCTTTTGGAAGAGATCATGTAAACATATTAGTAGGAAATATAAGCTGAAAGTGTATAGATCCATCATTGCCAAAATTGGCAAGAAAATTGGCTTTTGGAAGAGATCATGTAAACATATTAGTAGGAAATATAAGCTGAAAGTGTATAGATCCATCATAGAGCCGCACTTTAAATACCCCACTATATTCTTTATTGCAAGTGAATCACAAGTAGATAAGTTACAAGTCATGCCAAATAAAGCTATGAGGTTTATATTACATATGAGGTATGACACTCATATAAAAAACATGTTGGAATCACTTAATTGGTTGAGTATTAAACAGCTCATATTTTACCATAGTATGAAATTTATATTTAATATCAAGCATGGTATGTTACCAGACTACTTGAGAGAAAAACGTATATATGTAAATGAAACCCACTCATACGAAATCAGGGAAAATAATAATTCCACGCTACCTCTATTTAAAACAGAAATGGACAAGCACAATATATTTTACAAAGGCTTAAAATGTTTTAATGAACTTCCAAATCACATTAAAGATAATAACAACTTCAATACATTCAAAAAAGTGTATTGGAGTATTGTGACACCCTCCCACTAAGATAAAATACTTTCCATTTATATTTCATGTTAAAACTATTGTTGTAGGACAAAATGGGCCAGTAGGGGATTAAAGATTATACGTACAGTCAGCACCAGATACTACCAACCACTTTATCAGTGGGCGCTGAAAAGCAAAGCATGGAAACTGGAACGGGAGAGGACTGGTAACTCGTTCTTTCCAACCTTCCAAAATATGTTAATCAGTGTTGATCGAAATCTCGTCATTTCCGCCCTTTTCGCCAGCACAATAAATCTTTTCATTACCTACCTACGGCCTAAACAGCCGTAATAATAAATAGATCTTATAAATAAAAATGAATGTGTGTCTGTGGGGCTGTGTGTCTGTGTGTCCTTTATAGGCTTCCAAAGTACTCAACCGATTTTTATGAAATTTTCACAGTATATTCTTGGGATCATGATTTAAAGCATATAAAATTTAAATTCTTCATAACTCTGAACAAATTAGGTCTGAATTAATGATTTTTGGATATGTGTGTCCTTTGGTCAAGATTTATGTAATTTTGGAAAAGTGGGCGGCGCCACGCCCACATTTTTTGTGTTTTGTTTGTACTTCAATAATGTCCAAAGTTAATGGTCGACCTCTTCTAAACTTTCCAGATTGGTTCAGAAGATTGTTGTGTACGATTTAAGCTATATTAATTTTTGGGAAAGTGGGCGGTGCCACGCCCCTAGGCTATATTAAACTTAAACCTACATAACTATGAACATATTGGGTCTATATTAAAGATTTTTGGATATGTGTGTCCTTTAGTCAAGATTTGTATAATTTATGAAAAGTGGGCGGTGCCACGCCCAAATTTTTTGTATTTTGTTAGTACTTTAATAATGTCCAAAGTTTATGGTTGATCTGTTTTAAACTTTTCCCATACGTTAAAATCTTCGTTGGGTACGACATAGGCTACATTTGTAAATTTTTGGAAAATTGGGCAGTTCCAAGACTACAAGCTAAGTAATATTTCAATTCGTTATATCCCTGAATGTATTTGCTTTAGTGAGATTTTAACGTTATTAAATCTTAATCAAATCACTTAATTTTTTTTGTTTGTTATTGCCGTTTATACATATCCAGAGTATTATACGATTTTCATAAAATCATAATAGTGACGTTAAATGGTGTATATGTATAGGATATAATAAAATAAATATTAACTATACATCTGCTCAGCAGCGCATAATGGTTTTTGTCATACTCAATGAGTTCAAAAGATCCGTTTTTATACCAAAGACGTTAAAACCAGAAACATTGTATATCCTAAAGCACTGCAATAGGTGGAATGTTAAAAATTAATAGAAAAATATTGGAAAATGTATTTCTAGGGAAGTCACTGGTCAAGCAGAACAACGTCTGCCGGGTCTGCTAGTAAATAAATAAATAAATTAATACGAGTATATCATTGTCTGTCAAAACACTGCTAGTGATATACGGCACTCATAATGTATTCGTTTTCTTAGATCCATGTGAAAAATCGAGCGCAGTCTCTTTTTGTTGAATCACTCCTAAATTAAATATGATATATCAGAAACACAATCTTATAAATAAAAATGAATGTGTGTCCTTTATAGGTGTCCAAAGTACTTAATCGATCTTTGAAATTTCACAGTATATTCTTTGGATCACAGGTTAGGCATAGGATATATATATTTTTGGAAAAGTGGGCGGTGCCATGCCTCCAAGCTGTATGAAACTTTAATTTGAGATAACTCTGAAAGTATTTTTTCTAAATGAATGATTTTTTGATATGTGTGTCCTTTAGTCAAGATTTAAAAAAATTTTAAAACATTTCTTTTGTTTTGTTTGTGCTGCATTAATGTCCAAAGTTTCACGATAGGTTTAGAAGTTTGGTAGGTACGTCAGGATATATCTAGCCTATAGTTTTGGAAAATTATTTGGTATAAATTATGATATTTGGATATACATATGAGCATTTATGGACTTGTTAGTAGCGCGAAAGTAAATAGGAGAAGAACGGGAGTAGGAATATAAATTTGAGATATAGAGGCGGTGTTAAAGGAAATTTAAAAGAGTAAAAAAGAGTAACGGCATTTAGGGTCGGCAGGTAAAGAAATGGGAAGATATAAGGAGAAAAGTGGAAGAAGCGCCAAGTATGGCGTTAAAAGAGAGCCCGACTCCTTTGCTTTCCTTTTCTTATCCCCTCTTTATTTCCCTTTATGTTTGTTGATAGTGTCTAGGTTTAGCCGAGTCTATCATGTCCTCTGTTATCTCATTTATTACTGGTATCTTATCGCGTATTACTCGGTTGAACATTAACTCGGTCGGTGGGCAGCCAGTGGTGCCGTGAGGGGTCACATTATACATCAATATAAAGTTTTGGATCTCTTTTACATTATTGAAATAAAAAATCGCGCGATATAATAATCATTAGTTTCAGGTGATAATAAAAATTAAAAAAATACCATGGATCCCGCCCATGCCATCGTTCAGGGCAACCACCCGGAGTTGGAATGGCGTAGCCCAGGGTTATTTTTTGAAGCGCGGCCGAAGGCCGCCAATTCGAAAAGGTGTTCTGCACATAAAAAACATGGATCGGAAGTTATAGTTTAATTGTGAAATAAGTCCCAAATATTGGAAAGAAACCCTAACAATTAAAACTTTCTTTCATTTTTAAAATTAGGCTTTCCTTCATTTTTAAAGTTAGACGTTCTTTCACTTTCTTGTTAGGCGTTCTTTTTTAGGCATTCTTTCATTTCGAAAAATTAGGCGTTAGTTCGTTAGGCCTTTATTCGCTGAGCCGAGTTTTACTTTGAGGATTCTGATTTTGGGGATTACTTATTTGGCGATTTTGTGTTTGGGGATTTTTTTTCGGGGATTTTGATTTTGGGGATAATGTGTTAGACCCCAATCACTAATAGTGTACATTTCGTAAAAGGAGAAACCATAATTTTGTAAATAATCATATAATAAAAATCCATCTCTTACAACACTGCGCTGCGCAGACAACCGCTGCCTAAAATAGCAATAGTGTCAGTTGACACTATTTCCATTTCCAAAAGCGCAATAGTGTCAATTGACACTATTACCTGTCACCTATTCTCCACCTCGCCATTTGCTTGCGGCCAATATGGTGGGGTCGTTATCAAGGCTATGTTGTTGTCCTGACAGAACTTATTAAACTCGTAAAAGGAGAAACCATAATTTTGTAAATAATCATATAATAAAAATCCATCTCTTACAACACTGCGCTGCGCAGACAACCGCTGCCTAAAATAGCAATAGTGTCAGTTGGCACTATTTCCATTTCCAAAAGCGCAATAGTGTCAATTGACACTATTACCTGTCACCTATTCTCCACCTCGCCATTTGCTTGCGGCCAATATGGTGGGGTCGTTATCAAGGCTATGTTGTTGTCCTGACAGAACTTATTAAACTCACAGCTTACAAACTGCCTCAAATTGTCTGCTCTGAGCGATTTAGGAATGCCAAGTATACAAAGTATTTCATTCAAGGTGTTTATGATAGCATTAGATGTTATACTCCGCAAAAATTTTATTTCTTGATAGCGAGAGAAGTAGTCGATAAGGACGAATACATAATGGTTATTGGGTAGCGGTCCCAGGAGATCCGTGGCCACACATTGCCAGGGCCCATTCGGGAATACGTATCTTTTCATAGGTTGAGGATTATTCGGTTGCGAGACTAGAAAGGAATCTCTGCAATTTTTCACATATTTTTCTACTTCTCTGTGAACCAACAGCCACCAAACCTTAGATCTCACCCTTCTTTTCATGGCTGATTCACCTGGGTGGCCCTCGTGTGCTAATTCTAGCAGCCTGTGTCGAAGCACTTTCGGTATAACTATGCGAGTACCACGTAGTATTATGCTGCCTACCGCTAATAGTTCTTGCCGGAACGTATAAAAAATACTTTCCGATTTGGCGCTCCAAGAATCATTCTTAATGCATTCGAGGACAGCTTTTAACTCTTCATCTTGGGCGCTCCTTTTTGCGATTACGGAGATATTTAAGGAAGACGGAGTGGAATGTGATATTATCTGAAAAATATTTTGTTCCCCATTTTCATCAAAACTACTCGTATTTTAAATTTTGCAGAGCCTCGATATCCAGTCCGTAATGTTTTCTTTCCCAGCCCGGTATATTATTTCAAAGTTATAGGATTGCAGTCTCAGCACCCATATTTCTATCCTTACGGGAGGTTTCGAAGTGGGTTTAAAAATGGCTTCTAATGGTTTGTGATCCGTGATAATCTGACATTTTAAACCTGTTAAATAATAATAAGATCTCTCCACCCCCCACGCAAGAGCTAAACTTTTCTTCTCCGTCTGAGAGTATCTCTTCTCTACATCTGAGGCTTTTACTGGCAAATGAGATTTTTCGAAGATCAGGACTTGAATCGAATTGAACGAGAACAGCTCCCAATGCCTGCCCCTGCGGGTTGGGGCTTAGAATATGCCCGCGGTAGGCATACCGGTCGTAATAGGCGACCAATATGCACAAAGGTAATGATGTGCAACTCGATGGTTGATCTACGGATATGATGCCTCCCACCTCTCATTACCCATCTTCTCTTTCCTTTCGGAAGGAAGGATGACATGACCTAGAAGGTTGCACTGGTCATACCAAATCGCTCCCACGACAGTCGGACAGTACCGCAAGGGAGTATCGGAGCGTACCGGATTCATATCCGGCCAAGGGCTGTTATTTCGACAACACTCCCCAAAACCTTCGGGGAGTGATTTTGTTGTTAAAACAACAACAACAACAACAGCTCCTAATGCCACCGCGCTCGCAGCTGCTATCAACCTGGTTTTTTGTTTTGGATTAAAATAACACAGTTTTGGTACGTTGGCAAGAAGCTTATTCACTTACAGTTGGTCCTGTAGTAATTTCCTCAATGGTTCAGTTACACCGGCGATAAATTTAGCAACATACGTGATCAAACCAAAGAAACTTCGTAACTCTTCCTTGATAGCCGGTGCTCTAAAATCAAGAATTGTTTTTATTTTCTCTGGATCGGGTGATATACCTTCATCGGACAAAATATGTCCAAGGAACTTCAAGCTTTTAGTACGCCACACACATTTATTATCGTTTAGTAACACGCAATTGTTTTTAAAAATCGCTAACACTCCCTCCAAGGCCTCGTCGTGTTCCTTTTCTGTAGAACCAAATATTATAACATCGTCGATATAATTTAAGCAGTTCTTACACTGAGACAATATGCCTTCTAAAGTCCTTTGGAAAAGCTCTGGGGCTGAGTTAATACCAAACATTAATCTTTTATAGCGGAACAGCCCTTTGTGTGTTATGAATGTCGTTATTTCTCGGCAGGATTCATCCAACTCGAGTTGGTGATATGCCCATTTCAAATCAAGTCTAGAAAATACCTTTGCACCCTTTAATTTTGTCATAAACGAATCGAACGTGGGAAGTGGATAATTTTCCCTGAGCACGGCCTGATTTGCCCTGCGCATGTCAACATATAGACGCATTTCTTCATTCTATTTAAATACAATAACAATTGGCGATATCCACGAGCTAGGTCCAACCACTGGTTCAATAATGTCCCGTTTAAGTGCCTCATCTAATTTGTGCTCTACCTTCTCCTTCAGAGCAATGGGTATTCGTCGCAACGGTTGTTGTATAGGTTTAACTGAGAAGTCCAGTGACATGGTTACCTTTACATTTTTAATTTTTGGGCTTCAATTCTCTTAACGCTCCGACCTAGCTTTAAGACTCCCAGCTCTATGGCTGTATCTAACCTAAAAGTGATAGGGTAGCATTTTCAATTACGTAGAACGTTGAAATTATCTCTTTATCGCCACCGACTGTTGATTGATGCGTCGAAAACAAAAAGGACATTTAATAGCTGACTTGCTGCATATGCTTTAAACTGATTTCGCGATTGTCTACGGATGTTCAATAAAACAGCTCTTTCCTCATTCAATCTTTTCCAGTTGTCCTGACTCAGCATTGAAACGAGATCCCGAATCAATTACCATTGAAATTGCATGCCCCGCTATACTGCATTCAATCATTTCATCTTCTATCTCATTACAACTTACTGTGAAGCACCTATTGTTACAAAATTTGTCTTCCGTTGTATCAGTATCTTCTTCAATGTATTTGACGCTAGAAGATTTGAACCTACGCTTTTTGGGACTGTCACGCTCGAGTTCTCCAACCTTACGCTTTTTACGCTTTGTCTTGCATTTCCGTGCAAAATGGCCTACTAGACCACATTTATTGCATTTCGATTTACGCGCCGGGCAACTTTCATCCAAGTGTCTGTGCCCTAATCTACCACATCTCTCACATTCGTTGGTGTTATCTTTCTCCTGCTGCTTTTTAACGAAATCTTAAATTCTGTTCTTTTTCCGAAAGTCGTTTCTTAAGTTCGGCAGGTGCCCAAGAATCGATTACCTTATCTTTTAAACAATTATTTTCTTTTATTTATTTATTTATAGTAGAAATAAGAGTTTTTTACAATAAAACTTATTGCTATGACTACGTAAGTTTAAAGAATATGGTGTCACCTTAATTCTAAATTCCGGAATAAGTGCCATTCGAATGTGGAATTACGTGTGGGGGAGAAGAACGCGTTTAGTTTATCAATCAATATATAAAATACATCATCTTTTGTGTTTTCGTTCACTTCCACAAGGGCACCTGCAATATTGAATATGACCTCTTGCAATTGAGGCCCACCCAGATGTAAAAGTTTATTCCTTTGCTTAATGGCTCGCCCCCACAATTTAATGTGTGCGTGGAACTTGCAATTTAATGCTTACTCCGCTTCCCAATTCAATGGCTAACATATAATGTTACGTTCAAATGAGCTCAATTAAATGTGCTGCTTTCATTTGGTAGAAATTCCAAATTCTCCTCCCACAATTTAATGCGTATCTATAGCAAGAGTGAACGTTTGCTTCTTCTCTATACCAATTGAATGGCCTGCGACCAGAAAGAAATTCAGTGTTATTAGACTAAAGATTTCTATATCATATTACCAGTGTAATTGAAATTCAAGCACAATTTAATGTGCTCCTGTGATCGCTTTACCAATTTCCAATTTAATGGATTTGTAAAACAATAAACGTCAACCACGCCGCCCGCAGAATTTTGCAATAAAACAGAAATGTAAATACATGTCCGCGCCACGTTTCTTTTGTTTATGGATCAACTGGTAGAATATTTGTGGAGCGTATGTATGTAGAATGTATGCTTATTTTCTTTCTTCCTTTGTGAGTCAAAATAAAATGTGTATCTACCCTACCAACCATCCCTACAAGACAGCTAACTTACATTTGAGCCGTCATTTGTAAGGAAGCGCTGAAGGGGTCATCAGCGCCTAGAACAAGTCGGCAATCAGTTTTGCAGTAGCAATATGAAAATCTTGATGCATCCATCAGCAGCGTCTTGTAGGGATGACTATCCACTTTTTATGAATTCCATCTCTATTTTTTTCTCCGTCATACCAACACCATCGCATATTTATGGAATATATTTCCCAAACAAAAATCGTTCTCTTTTTTCGCAGTTGCAATTCCCATGAGAGCGAATGAAATAGAAACATTTTAATAATTGCAAACAAAAGGAATTTTAACAGCTGATTCCATAAATTAAATTTTCTGTCAAAACCAATTCAAATTTTTTTGCCTGGACAAAATGTATATTTCATTGAAAAGCAAGGTAAGTACAATAACTTTAAGCTATTTTGATAAAAAATAGTAATATTTATAATGCCTTGTATGTTTTCACAGGTGCATCTTCGGTATGGACTGCTGTTCTGTGGATAACTGAAAGCTTTTGGGGCTCTTTCCGGTCGGCTCACAAGAACCCAAATTTAGCCGTCGAATTTTGAGGTGCGTAGAGTGAATTAAGTTTAGTGTGCCTGACCAAGATCAGGACATGGCTATGATGTCACCATAATATACAAATGTTCATGCGCTTGTGCAGTTGTTTACTATGGTTGTGGCCAAAGTGAGTGTAATATAGTTTACGGTGCCGCTATAGAAGACGGTTCTTTTCCTAATATTCAGCGGATTTTGCCGAGCGGGGTATTAAAAGACGCGTCTTGACATCTAGATCCCAAATCCGAAAGCGAGAATAAATTTTATTTATTTATATTAAGTGATATTTGTAAACAAAGTTGCGAATTTTCATGTGTTTGTCGTAATATGTTATGGTTGGTGCCCAAGTGATTTCAATGTAGTGTACCTGGCCAAGATCAGAGGTAAATTGTTGTGTCACCATAATATGCAATTGTACCAGCGCTTGTACATTTGCATATCTTGGTTGTGGCCAAAGATTGTGCGACAAAACTAAAGCACCAAATAAAGGCATTTCTTGTTTTGGTAATTGTTTTCTTTGGCACTCAACTACTAGTAAATTAGCTAAAAATATGATAGTTGTGTTTTGACCTCGGTATCAATGACCCGAAGTCGAAATTTTTTTTTTTTTGTTTTTGTGAAAAGTTATAAACAAAAAACCAAAAAATGACCCAGGTAAAATCCTGATTTAGGGGCCCGATCCATGTTTTTTATGTGCAGAACACCTTTCCGCATTAGCGGCCTTCGGCGGCTCTTATAAAAAACCCTGGGCTACGCCATGCCAATTCCGGGTTGCCTGAACAGAGGCAACGTGCCATGGTACGCACACTTGTGCCATTACAACAACCACATGAAAATGACAGAAAATGGTGAACTTTAAGTGCAAATATCTCTTCACAAAAACAAAAAAATTAAATTTCGAGCTCGCAGAATTGATATCGAGGTCAAAACGTGTCTTTTGATACCCCTATCATATTTTTAGCAAATTTATTAGTTGAGTGCCAAAGGAAAAAATTACCCTTGTTTTTTTATAAATGTGCTGTAAAAACCATAAAATCGTGGTAGATGTGAGCGACTCTGACCACGAAACATTACAAACGGGGGTTCCTTACTTTTATTTAACTGTTATATGAGGTTGGATTATCTGTGGAATTCTAAAAGATTTGATGGGAATAATAATTGTATGGTACTTCGAGGAAAGATATTCAATCAATCAAAGTAAATACAATTTAAAAATGTAGTATCGGTTTTTATGGCCTGGTTTTCTTAGCACACTTACAACAACCACATGCAAATGTTCAACTTTATTTTCAAATATCTATTCAAAAGAACAAGAATACCCCTCTCGATATTTTTAGCAGTTGTCTCCTAAGAAAACAATTACTGTATGTATTCCAAATTGGAAGCCACATATCAAATTTCAGCGCTATATCTCAAAACTGAGGGCTAGTGTGCACTCAGGCATACGGGCATGCCTAAATCGACTCAGGTCATCGCACTGATAATTTTAAACATACTCAATAGGCAGTGTTGGGCAAATCATAATTGGTAAAACAATTTATTAATTGTTAATTGCAACTTCTACAGTTACAACTAACAATAAATCAATTGCAAAGTTTACAATTAACAATGCAATTTATTTAGATGCAATTAATCTGATGACAGGTATACAAAATTAATAAAAATCTTGTGTTCGTCGTTTTTTAAATATTTATACCACTTATAGTTCCAATATATACAACAAGTTTTAATTTTAGCACACTAGGCAGCAACAAACACCAACAAAAGTAGGATTTCCATAACTGACAGGAATAATCTCAACTTTAACGGTAAAAATAACTTTTTATCATCCTATAGATTTTAACTATTTATTCATATTGTCATAAAGTCTGCGCCTGTATGTATTTAATAATATAATAAGAAATTGAGAAGTTACATTTTTCTTAAACGTTTAGTATAGTTGTTTAGCATCAAAAGAAAAGTTATTAAATTACATTTCATTTGATGTGTATTCCGTTTAAATCGCTAAATAATTTATTGTAAATTTTATAAATTTTGTAAACACATATGTGTAATAAGAACAAAATCCATTGCATTTTTTCAAGTTGTAACAAAGTTAAATTTTTCTTAAAAACGTAAAAAATGTGAAATAATTCATTGTAAAAATAAAACAGCATGCACTGAAATAAAAAAGTTGAAAGTGCGCATTGAAAGTAACATATCAAAACCACTTTCAAGCGATTGATGGTAATACTGTAAATATTACAGTATTTACTGTAAAATTGCCAGTAAAAACATGTGATTTTTGCATAATGATATGAGTCCACTTTAAACTTTACAGTAATTCATGTCAATATGATAGTATATTCGAAGAATGATAGGGGCTCACTTTCAAAGTTTATATTACCCACTGTTGGACGAAAAATGACAGGGTTTACTATCAATTTGACGGCCGTTTACTGTAGATTTTTTTTTCAGTGTGTATTTAATTATATGTAGGTATACAATAACTTAAGTAAATAAAGTAAAAATAAAAAATAAATAAGTAAATTTTGTATTGTATTTCTTAAAATTAGGGTATATATTTTCATTAAAACGTATTTTAAAAAAAGAAATTGTTTTGAATTTATTTGGATATTTTTGGTCCGTTTTCTTATTTTTGGGGGATTTTTTTGGGCATTTTCCCTTAAATGTTGGCATACTAGGTTTCAGATCTGGCAACTATATGAAAATGCAACCCTTTGTTTTGGGAAATTTTTATATTTAGAACGGCGCAGCTATGTATTCCGATGGTGATGCAAGGTCACACGTACCCGAAATTTACTTTTTTATCTTCATTTGTGGGTAGCGCGACCCATGTTTTATCCATTTTTTTTATCTGCGTTTGGTTGGTAGGGTATAAATGCCTTCCCAATAAGCAAAATACGTTTACTATAAGCTTACTATAAACTTACTTTTGTAAGCTTTTCGTTTGGAAAACGTTTAATATAATCATTGAAACACGTTTGGAAAACATTGTCGACTCAACGAAAGTGGTCCCTTTTTAAATAATTGGAATTGAGGCTTGGAAAGCAATGTTTAATAAACGTTTTATTCAATGTACAGTAAGGGTTTGTTGAAAACTGATTGATAAAACTCCAATTTGGGCAACAACGGTGAAAACGGGCCAATAGCCTAACGAATATGTTGTGGGATTTTGCTCCGAAGGTTGCTGGTGCGAATCCCGACCATTTTCTCCTCTTTTTTTAAAATCAATTATCTAAATATTATGTTTTATAATAAATTCTTATTTGGTGCAAGAGGATATAAAGGGCCAATTTTTGGTGTGCTGTGTGCAACTTTTTATGCAGTCTACATCTGCAAGGCAAATATGTGAATTTTTTCTGAAAAGCCTTTCATGACACCCGTTTTAAAAACCTTTTCAAATAATTTTTCATGTTGCCTGTAGAGGGGTTCGAACCTAGGTCAAGAAATTTTTCACCTCGCTGAGAGTTCACCTCAAGTTATTTCTCCAAGGCTACCACACCATTGGAAAAACATATCTAAACGTTTGTGAAATTTTCTAGTTACAAACTCTTTTGGAAAACATTTACTTTTTACGCTTGGAAAATATTGTTTAATAAACTTTGTTTATTGAGTTGTATGCATGCGAATGTGTATGCGTCAAGGAAATTCACCACCACTGATGCCATACCTAAAAAGAAATGTTAACATGACAAGAAAAAAAAAAAAAAATGCGTTTGAATATTAATTTAGACAATTCTTAACACGTTCGCAATCCCATCTTCGTCGCCAATAATAATAAATAATAATAATATCAAATAAAACACACTATTTATGGTGTACTAGACCAGCGCCTTTAATGCTCATACCAACCACACTCTACAAAAGAATACAATCGAATGAATGGAATAGAATAGAATACACAACAGAGTTGCCATCTCTTATCAATCGCTACTACGGTCCGGTGCAGGTCCCCACACCCACCTTTTCCGCTTCTTTATCCGCACCAGGGAAAACATAACTTATGGTCAGCTTGCTTAGTCAAATGGTATTAATGTCACCAGCGTACGCCAGTAATTGTCCTCAAATGAGCAGTTGGAATAGGTCTACCTCAATTAGGAAAGTGTAAGCCTCGCAACGAATAAAAAATAAAAAGCATGCAAGGTCCAAAGCTGCAATAATAACATCCAAACAGCTTATACATGAAGAGTTTCAGTCTTAATACAATCGGCTGACGTTTGGCATCCAATCAAGAAGTGACGCTCATGGTTCTTGCCGGATATGCCATTATTCATAGCATGATACAATAAACAGGTAGACGCAGGAATAAAAAGCAACCCTGCTATGTATTTTGCTGGTCGGTAAATTGTCAACAATTTCTTGTGTCAATGTGATGGAAATAATGGCTGGTCATTGCTGCAAAGTTTGTTGCGCTGATGCCATGAATAAATCGCATTGCCGGTATCAGCGCAATGCGTTAACGTAATTTCGCATAGTATTATTTTGGCACTGCTCAACTGTATTTTTGCTCAGAACAAAGGCTGTTACCAATTTGGTGGTAGCGCAGTTTAAAAAGCACCACCAATGTTAAGATAAGGAATCCGAACTCTAAACCTAACCTAAAAATTATAAGAAAAACCATTATTGCTCCTGTTTAGGAGACACCGAGCTCAAAGCCAAATTTTTTCATCGTTTAAAACAAAAATTAATTATTCAAGTATTATTTATAAATTTTCAATGGTTTTATACATGGTACAGCGACATCAACGCAATAATACTAAGGCACCCAACGTTACTCAGCTTTCATATAAGAAGTTGAGATTTTGTTATTGTTTACATGTGCACAAAAATATAAGAAATGAAAATTAATGCTTTGGAAGCAAATTTATATTATTTTGCGAGTTCCGTGGCTAGTTTTAGAAGTCTGGCGGTGATATATGAATTATAGAGATGTGATAGATTGAGTGCTTCACCAAAATCGGAAATCTTTTTAGTTAGAACCTGAAGCCTTTTAGAGAAAGGCTTTTTCCAAGTCCCACTTCCTTTTGAGAACTGCAAAATAACTTTTTCCTATCGTTTCACTTGTGAACATCTTTTTTTCATTGAACAAACACTTTTTTGAATTGTATTTTAGTGTAATAAACCGAAAAATTATAAATTAGAAAATTACTGCTCAATGTAAACAAACCAAAAATGTAAACAAAACAAAAATATAAACAGACATTGACAATCGGAAGACCACTTCGAATGAAAAAAAAAATAAAAAATGCAACTCTGATGCGGTTACCTGTTAATTGTACCATGGTTCATAGTTTTCAATTTAAAATTTTGTGGGATTTCGTCTATTTAGAAAACAGTCAGAAACACTACGATAGCTATCTTAAATGTGACAATGAAACAAAAGGCCGTTTTCTCAATATCCAGTTAAGGTTAATTGGGAGTTTAATTGACAGAAGCTCTTCGTTTCAAAAGTTTCGGTTACCGTAAACCGGATATTGAGAAAACGGCCCTAATACTACGTCGAGAGGTGCACCAAAGGTGCGCTTTGGACTATGGAACCACAATCCTAGGAAAACAAATTCAAATTTGAAATAATTTAGTAATTAATAAAAAAGTTTTAATAATTGGTTTTTTGTCCATTACTTTTAAAGGGTATAAAAGTAAAATTAAAAAAAAAGGTACCCTATTCGTCTAGTTTTTGTTCCCTAAACTTCTCTGCTGCCGAAACAAACTAGTTTTTAAAAAACAATAATCTGAAATGACAAGCTAATATCTCGAAAACTATCTGGTTGAGCAAACAACAATGTATGATGCATTTTTTGATTCTGTAAACCTTTTTGCAACTGCTTAACCCGTTCGTGAGATATACGTAATTAAAGGGAGCCATCTTTTTGGTTTTTCGAATAACAGTAAATTGCAAATATCTCAAAAACGGTACCATAGAATCTTAAATGAACTCGATTTTCGAAATCAGAGGGTGGTTTTACATGCGAATTTCATATCGGTGTTTCTGGTAAAGAGAAAAAGTTGAATTTCGTGGTCCAGTATTATATCCGATTTTGTGGAAAAATGTATATTTGGAGAAAAATTACAATCAAAAATATATTAATTTAAAACTATACGAAACGAGCTAGAAGTTTATGTCAATTAATTTCATTCTATATAATTTTAGGTGGAATGGTGCAATCTCAAAATCAAAATATAAATCAGCAGCAGACCCCAAATTTGGTAGCTCAACTACAAAGACAGTTACCGAATCAACAGAGTATGCCTGTACAGCAGTATCAACATCATCAAACACAATACTAAAGCTAGTTTAGCTTGTAGCGATTCATTCAAAAATATGAAAATCATACTCAATAAACATGTTTTAACAGCTCTAAATGAAGAAAGATTTTGGATGAACAAAATAAAATCTATTCAATTAAACAAAATCTAGATAAAAGTTGTAGATAGGCAATGCTGCAAGCAATCATAGTTTTTCTGAATTCAGTATTTCAAATTTTTTCCATCGTGGAAAAATTAGACTTAAATTTTTGAATTCAGCAATCATGTACAGAAATCACGAATTATTCATTATCATATGCAATCAAAAAGAGTTCTAAATCAGATTGGCAAAAAAAAAATTTGGAATAAGAATGCGCAATCAGTTTATTGTACACTTTTGATATGTGAACACTTGGAATTACTGAAAAAATGCTACCTAAAATGGTACTAAAAATTTTCAAAATCCTGTCCTAGTAGAGTTAAAAAAAAGTCAGAACCAATTTTATTTAAATCAGAAACATAAGATTAGTTAAAACATTTTGTTCCCATTTAGGATATGTATATGCCAATTTGCGAAAATTCAAGTTATTTAGTAAAAAGGTACATATGTTTATGGTAGGTTAAACATCTCTGCGATTATATTTATGATACAATAAGCATACCAGTAGGAACAGTAAGAGCGTAACTCGTACATAGCAAAAATTAATTTAACTTACGTACAAATGAATACCAAATTTTTATGTACATATTTTATATTAGACTCTGCATATTGGCTTTGAAGTTTTCACACATAAAGAGTTTTGAGGTAAAATGTTAGGGGAGGGGGCCCAGCTGTGACGCAGGCCCAGTTGTGACGCAGCTAAATATTTTCGACATGCGGTATGAGAATGATAGTTTAGCATTGCCAATCATGTTCGTTTGACGTTCCGCTGTTTTTGGACAGACACGAACGTTAGTATTCGCATTATGTATACGCGCACCAAACATCGTGTTTAAAATCGTGCGAAAAAGTATTTTTTATTTTTTTTCAAAGTACCAAAATTTTGTGAAACTGACAGTGAAAAGGTGAGTGTAATGCATCAAAATATTGTATTTGCCGTATATTTTGTGAATCTATATGGATTTCTGTGATTATGTGGTGTCTATAAAAAATTTGCTTGTCATACACAAAATAGCGTCGTGGCCCGGTTGTGACTCAGCCCAGTGGCCCAGTTATGACGCACCTTTTTTTTTGCACATCCGAACCCTCTACCTCACGATCCCGATCTCTAATGTCATTGGTGACCAGCAGTTCATCGATTTTGGATGAGATTGGTCCTCTTCAGGCCACTGCTCCAAAAACGCCTTCGAATCGTGGACGAAAGCCGATGCAAAGTGCTGAACTGACCTCTCCTGAAAATCGTGCTGTTTTGAAGGAAAAGGCAGCAGCAAAAGCAGGCAAAGGGGCGAAGAAGCCAACACCGAAGAAGGCAACAACGAAGCGAGCAACACCATCACGAGCGGCCAAGTGCGTCAAACCAACATTACCATCATCTGATGAAGACACAGATTTTTGCATCATTTGCTTACAGCTGTTGCCGCAGAAATTGACCGCTGCCAACTCGATCAATTGCAATGTATGCAAGCGTCCAGTTCATTTGAAGTGCGCCAACATGCGGGCAAGTTATTTCACTTGCAAACACTGCGAAAGTGACGTGAGCGACGACGAGGAATAATTCGATGACGATGAATAAAAATCGTTGTAATTTATAGCCATTGAAGGTCATTTTCTTTTGTATTTCTAATTTTTTGCCATTGGAGGCCTTGATAATAAATAAATCACTAAATCACAACAATTGGTGTGACATTCCTTTAATATTTTCTCACTTCCAGTGAATTCCTTGAGGTGCGTCACAACTGGGCCACTTTTTTTTGGGCCTAAAAAAGTGATCCTTAAGAAAATGTGTTCCAAAATTTTTTGAGTAACTCTAATAAACATACTTTCTTTGGAGAAAAGTTGCGTTTGGTTAATAGCTAAATGATCAACTTCTTAATTTTTCATTTTGAGGAACTGAGGAAAAAATTTTAATTTTTTTCAAAACCCGCGTCATAACTGGGCCCCCTCCCCTACTTCCATCATAATTGCCTTTGCTTTATTTTTGCTATGGTACATATTATAGTTATGGTATTTTGTGAGATGGTTTAAAATGAACTAAATTTTCGATATCAGTCAAAACACGGTATTCAAAAATTTGTTGGTTACACCAACATCAGAGTTGGGCATGTTCCTATGTATTAGAAACTCTTTTTCTCTTTTGTTGTGGTTGTTGTTAGCAGTGCTTCGCCCTGCCCAAAGGGCCAGTTCACAATAAATTGTCATCAAGCTCTTCTAACGGGAGTCCAAGGAAGCGCGCAATTTCAACAGGGTTGGACCAGAGTGATAAAGATGTAAGAAGAGTGTGTTCGGTTGAACAGCAAAAGAGATCTTGTGGTTTATGAGGGGCCATACCGCATGCAGGGCATGTGTTTGGTATGGTGGGGTTCAGTCTGGATTGGTAAGAGTTTAACCTGTTACAATCACCCCTATTCTGCATTACAATTACGTTCCCGCTCTACGCTCCGCTCGGATCGAAAATATGCATTCTGAGTTACGCTTGAATCGAAAGAAGAAGAGGAAGAGCTATAAGGTTTTCGAAGTCAGCTGTTTGCCTTAGAATGTGTCAAATTGAAACATAACAAAGCAAATTATGTACACAAATTAGTGCTATTGTAATAAAAGTAAAATTGTATTATTTATTAACTTACCCAGCAAACATTAAGGTTAGAGGACGATTAGAAAACGACTCGAATTCTAATGTTATTCTCTAAGGTAGAAGGTTAGATAACGATTAGTGAAACTGTCGCGAAGTATAGCATTCTCGACAAAAAGGGGACTTAGTTCTCGATATCGAGAAAAAGGTTAGTTATCGATTCGAATTCTAACGTGAAATTCTAATGGGATTCTAATGAGAAATTTCTAACTGAAATGAAATGAAATCCAATTGTTCTTGTTTAATTCTATTTCGATAAATTTATTGCTTTAAATATGTTTGACATGTTTTAAGCTTAAATATCCAATGGGAATAAAATTCAAAGTTTTTATACCTTAGTTTATAAATACAATACTTGACAATACACGCATCTTCGCTATTCGAGTGTTTCTCTAATCGTTCTCTAATCGTCCTCTAGCCTAGTTCTCTAACGTGATTTTCGATTAGAGATACATTAGAATTCTAATGTAAAACTACAGTATTTCGTATTTAGAGGCTGTGTTTGCTGGGTAATTACATATATTAACTAATTACATATGTATTGAGTATTATTAAATAAATTAAAAGAATTTTAGCAGTCATCGGAGGACGAACAAACTCAAGGGGACACTGTTGGTGGATGTTACCACATCTTCAGTAGGTAGCTGGCATTTTCAAAATAGTTGGTGCTAGAAGAGACTGCTTCGTCGACCAGGTTCACAGATGGTTGGTGTCGCGTCGTGGGGCCACACCATACGCCGAGCAAACATTAGACATGTCAGAGTTAAGTCTGACCACAGGTGGAACTTTTCGTTGGATGGAGACATTGGCCGCCCCGGAACTGACAAAGGAGTTTACGGAGTTTGTCTGGGTGCTGTGGAGTGGCTGCCGGTGAACGTTTGGCATAATGACAAAGGAATTTAGGAGTCAAAGCTTGTTGCGTTCACCTTGTGCCCAGAAGCAACCCAAGCAAGCTGGCAGCAGTCATTTCAAGACACTTCCTTACACGGCACACAACGTCATGCCACGTCAGCAAACGTCAAGTCGCAGCTAAAATGGCGGTTTTCCGGTTTCTGCCTTTTCATCATCGACAGCGGAGGAGGCAACAAGTCAAAATTGTAATCCGGGCAAATTCCCGGCATCGTGACTGACAGGCTATCGCTTGCCACAATTTTGTCCGCAAAGGGGCAGCTCTTGCAGAAATCGGGAGAGGTGCAAGTCCCACGTTTTGGACGAAAAAACACCGCTACGGGTAAGTTAAATCCATCTTATATAAGTGGAAAGGTGCTAACGGGAGGTCATTCCCATTTTAGGAGATATTCTCCGGCAATTCGGGTGCGACGCCACCGAGAAAGTGAGCAGGAACGGACCACGCCACCAGTAGTGCCATCGGCAGCACGGTCTGCAGTTATTATACGGGCAGAAGTAGCGCACAACACAAAGGGTCGTAGAGGCGGGTGCCATAATTCTCGCTTACACGGACGGGCATTTGCGCGGTCGTCAAAGCGACCTCAAGACCAGCGCCACAGTATTGCCCAATTTGTCGTCACCACCAAGTGGGCGATCACCAACGACAGCTCTGTGCGGCAGTATCGTCACCATCAGCAGCGTCATACCTACGGGTAGTGGGACAGCACGGCCAACATTTATTGGCAGTGTCACTGCATGTAACAGCAGTGTCACTGCATATAACAGCGCAGTAGCGCATCGAAGCAGCAGCCACCGCGGTCGCCTGGTGGCAACAACAGCAGCACATTATTGGGAACAAAGGGCACAGTGAAGTGAGACAGACAGCCCGCCACAGGTCGCGACAGTCATCGGCGCTCCCGCCACAGCCGCACATCAAACACCGGCGCGAGCAGTACCAACGGTCGAACACCACGTCACGGCGGCTTAGCCGCGCAGTCATCGCCTCATCCATCGGGCCACAGCAACGACACACCAACACTGGCAAGCAGTCGCAGCAGCAACATCTCAGCAACTGCAACCAGGCTGTAACAGGTTTTTAGAATTAAGCAATTTGTGTAGCCAGGGTGTAGGAAAGAGGCGGGGCCATAAGCGCCGACCACTTGGTTGAAAATTCTTGCTTATTGTAATGCCCATGAGCGGTGAGCAGCACAAGAGTGCAACGTAAAACTATTGTGAGCCAGCGCGGCTGTGAAAAATAGGGTCAAGCACGACGACCGCGTAAGTCTTGGAAGCGGGCGTATGAAGTGCGAGCGAGGTTCGACGGCGTCGTCTCATACCCCCCACATTCGAGAACAGATTATTTTTCTTTTGTTTTTGTAGTAGCCATTGTGCACTCACCCCAACCCCTGTCTCAAGACGTCTTGTAGGCCCGGTCGGGATCGTAATATACACCTTGTGTCCTGAAGTGGGCATTTAGACGAAGCCATCGATGTCCTGATAGCACAGACGACTAGTCTGTTGCTAGCTTCCATTTTATTCATTAATTTTTCTTATATTTTACATTTTATCGTCCAGTTTGTAATTTGGTCGACAGAGTGTAGGCATGTGAGTGTGTGTACGCACAAATAATCAACATCCCAAGCTTTGGGAGTCATACTGGATAACCAGTCACGACCTGTCAGGGTCGAATGAAGGTACGCACACACACATGCGCACACTCTTGAAGTAGCTAATGTACCACTGAGGTGGGCCAACACATCCATACACACACATACATATAATATAATACATATATAAGCGCATTTTGTTTGTACCATTAATTTGAACTCTAGGTCGATTACGATTCAAATTTGTAAGTGCACTTGCACGCGTACACAGGTGTAGGTGTACACACATGTATATAGGTGGTATAATTCGGTTCTCATTTTAATATTTTGATAGTTTCGGTTCACTTGATTTTTAGTCTGACACCTTGTCGACTATTTTGATTTTTGAATTTTTGTTTAGTTTTCGATTTTAAAAACTTATCCGTTCGCCAAGACGAAAGTGTGGAGGGTGGTTGTATAGGTGTGTGAGCATATCGTATACCGGTGCCCCAATTTTTGGGGATCGTAGGCCGTCAGCGGACGACTCAATAGGGTCGAGTAAGCACACACCCATACACGCGCACACTCCGAGTTCATAGTAGTATACCCATAGAGAGTGGGTATGCAAGCATAGCTTAATCAGAGTTACACACACCTTTGTTCATGCTAGTATAGTCTAGACATAAGCCAAAGCCCATGAAGGGCATGAATATCGACTCATATACAATATTTTTCATTTCTCGCCTTTTATGAATTTATCACAATAAAACTATAATGTATTGCTAGTTTGCTAATCGAAATTAAGTGTTCTTCTTTTCAGATGTGGTGGGGACGGACGGACTGGACAGGGATGGACATGAGGATTTGCTGAGGGGATTCAGGGGGTATTTATTGGGGTCGGTGAAAGAATTCCGCCACAGTCGTCCAAGGATGGGAGGGTTTTGAGTGGCCCGGCCAAAATACCATCTATGGCCGGAGGGGGGATTAGTCAAGGGGGGTCGGCAGCGCTCGCAGACCCGAAGTGCAAGTGATATGCGGTCAGGTATGAGTTTTTTTGTATGGTGCGGCTGACATGCTTCGGGGAGCCAACAATCCACCCCACAGTCCGGCGAGCTAGCTCGTGCATATACAAGCATACCTGCACGGCTCCCCCGGGGCATGCGACGCGAGGGTGAGTGGACGCCAGGGGATGCAGTAGCCTCCACCCAAAGGCCAGCACGTAACAGAAATGGCGCCCAACGTGGGGCCCACAATGAGTGGAGCCTTAGAGGATTTCGGACATACTTCGGGATTGTTGGGGTTTGCATCAGTGGCTATCAAATTTCATCACACATCGGTAGCCTGACTTGGCTTCGTCTAGCAGGTATAGTAGTATCGATGCGGGGGGCAT
Organism: Sphenella marginata; assembly: GCA_951509765.1. Lineage (NCBI taxonomy): Eukaryota > Metazoa > Arthropoda > Insecta > Diptera > Tephritidae > Sphenella > Sphenella marginata. Next base: position 47,848,200 of record OX608082.1, read on the forward strand.
CGTGGACGGGGGACCAGGGGTCAGCCAGCTTGTTGTTTAGGCTGGGCAATAGTGGCGATTTCTGACCTTGGCCACGAGGGATCAAGTCTGCGGGCAGCTCGTTTTGCCAGTTTAAGAGTGGGCGATAGTGTTCGTAGAAGGATTCCATGGGGGAGCTAAACGGAGCAGGTAGCTCAGTTGGCCAACTTTCGCGCCGGCTGATAGTATCTGCTGTTGTTTGGGGCTGGGGGACCGGACTGCTTTAGGGGGTACGGGAACAGACGGACGAAATTAGGCGGACGAACACCACATCAGGAAATGAAGGCACAAAGTTTCATTTTCATCAATTTTATTTTAATTTTTTTGCTTTTCTTTTCACATCCTATCTGCTGGCACATCCGTAGATAGGTAAGAAACATATTGCAACACGTATATACACACGTTTATAAACCACGTATATGTACCACGTATATTTCGGGTTTGTGGGTAATTGAAGTTTGAGTTTTTGGCAATGGGTTAGTTTTTTTTAACTTCGTTTGCATCAACGTCTTATTAATCAGCGCGTGACGTAATGTCGAAGGATCCGAATAAGGTGGAGCGGCGTAGCAGCGTAGGCGTAGGCGGCGACGAGGAATTGGAGAGTGGAATGGCACACTTGGAAGCGCAGTACCGCGACGAGGAAAACGGCGACGCGGGCGGGCTTAGAGGGGCGGGCGCGCATGATGAGACAGGCGCGCGTGCACACGCTGAACAGTTGGGAGCGCATGGGCATTCAACGCAGGTAGGAGCAAGTCCTAAGGACGCGACGGCCGACGCGGTAGGCGAAGCGCTGATGCGGAAGTTCGAGGAAATGTTCTTCCAGTATCAGCTAGAGATGAGCCGCTCAACAACGGAGGCGGTCAAGGAGGTTGCGCAGGTATTTAGGAAGAACATCAACGTGTTATCAAGCAGGCTAGCGGACTTGGAGGGCGAAAGCGAAAATCGGCGCGGCGCGAAGATTGGTTGAAGGACGCCGAGGCAAGCGCGACGAACGCGAACAGGAGGGCGGCGAGCGCATCACCAGCGCGCGGGAAACGCCAGGGGCACGCGCGGCGGATAGGCACAACAGAGCGGACGCACAGTATGAGAGAGCGGCTACGTAGGCCATACGCGATTGGCGCCTCAAGTTCGACGAGGCTCCAAAGGCGATCCCGATCGAGCGCTTCCTTTTCCGCGTAGACACGCTTCGGAAAAAACACAACATTTCGGCTCAAGACTTATTCGCCAATTTTCACCTGCTGCTAGAAGGACAGGCGCAAGAGTGGTACTGGCTGTACACTGAGGAGCATCCGGACGACAGCTTCGTGGACTTTCAGGCGTTTCGGAAGTCGATTGTGGAGCAGTTTAGAAAGGCGGACTGCGATGAAGAAATCCGCCAGGCGATGAACGAGCGCAAGCAGGAGTACAACGAAAAGTTTGAGGAGTTTTATGCGGTAGTTAGGGGCATGGAGCTGACGATGCGGACCAGGCTGCCGGAGCAAAGCCTAGTTAACCTGATGCGTAGGAATCTGAAGCCGCGGATAAAGAACCTCATCTTTGGTTGCCGGATCGAATCGCTGAAGGATCTCAGGAGGGAGTGTCGCAGGGCGGAGAAGCACTTGGCGGAGTACGAAACCAAGCCGTATCGCAGAAAGGCGCTCGAAGAGCTGGAGGACGACCGCGCGGAGGCAGAACCAGAAACGCTGGAAGCGTTTCACAGGCCCACCAGGGATAGGCCAATGCGGAACGAGCCGTCGAGCGACATGAAGCCCAAAAGAGAGGACCAGCCACGGGACCGTGCAGGCGGACACAGCTGTGATGGGCGGTTACATAGCATACAAGTGCAATTTGCCCAGCAAGCAGCCAGGCGAAAAACCAGGAGAGCGACAGGAAGACCGGGGAGCCCTGTCAGCGTCGGACAACCCCGGAGAAGTAATTTTGCAAGTTAACCAAATTTTAAACAAGCCAAACAATACGCATTTTTTTAAACCAAATACGACAAGTCTTAATAGTCAGCGCGTGGGGGGAAACGCGCATGGGGCGACAGCACATTTGTCTCTAGGCGAGCGACAAGCCAGGTACGATGCAGCGCGAGCGCGAATATTTCAGACCTCTTCAGGGATGTATCCTGTGAGCGACGAGTGCATCGGAACAGAAGCGGCGGAATATGAACCGAACAGAAGTTGGAGAAAAGTAATTAGAATACGCCAGCGAACCGTGTCGAAGGCGATTGAAGAAACGGTCATTCGCGACGCGGTCGACAAGCGACCGTACGTACAGGTGGAAATCGAGGGAGTAGAGATGCAAGGCTTGCTGGATAGCGGCGCCTCAATAAGCTGCTTCGGTTCGGTTGCGCACGCGTGGGAAGAGAAGATGGGGGGCAAGTTGTTCAAGCTTAGGGAACATTTGAAAACGGCAGACGGGAAAGCGCAAGCTGTGGTCGGCAAGGTCGAGGTGGAGATAGGTTGGCGCGGGAAGCGGAGGCCAATGACACTATACCTGGTGCCCAGTTTAAAGGAGGAGTTGTACCTGGGGATCGACTTCTGGGATACCTTCGGGGTGGCGCCCATGGTCATCTCAGAATTGGACACCCAGGGACAACTGGACCTGACCGCCGACCAGAGCAGGGAGCTAGAGCGCGTGAAGGTGTTGTTTCCATCGTTCACAGAGCTTGGTCTCGGAAGGACGCATCTCTTAGAACACACGATCGAGGTCGCGGATGACACGGTGCCGGTGAAGCAACGACATTACCCGATGTCGCCTGTCAAACAGAAGTACGCTTACGAGGAAATTGACCGCATGCTCAAGTTAGATGTCATCGAAGAGAGCAATAGCGCGTGGAGTTCGCCGATCGTTCTAGTGGAGAAACCCGGGAAAAAGCATCTGTGTGTAGATATGCGTAAGCTCAATGAGCAGCTAAAATGGCGGTTTTCCGGTTTCCGCCTTTTCATCATCGACAGCGGAGGAGGCAACAAGTCAAAATTGTAATCCGGGCAAATTCCCGGCATCGTGACTGACAGGCTATCGCTTGCCACAATTTTGTGTCCCAGGCATCCTGGGAAGTGGCTGCAACAAATCCGCAGCATCAGATTAAGAAGCGGAAAGCAAATTCGGTGTCCGCAAAGGGGCAGCTCTTGCAGAAATCGGGAGAGGTGCAAGTCCCCACGTTTTGGACGAAAAAACAGCGCTACGGGTAAGTTAAATCCATCTTATATAAGTGGAAAGGTGCTAACGGGAGGTCATTCCCATTTTAGGAGATATTCTCCGGCAATTCGGGTGCGACGCCACCGAGAAAGTGAGCAGGAACGGACCACGCCACCAGTAGTGCCATCGGCAGCACGGTCTGCAGTTATTATACGGGCCGCATCAGCAGAAGTAGCGCACAACACAAAGGGTCGTAGAGGCGGGTGCCATAATTCTCGCTTACACGGACGGGCATTTGCGCGGTCGTCAAAGCGACCTCAAGACCAGCGCCACAGTATTGCCCAATTTGTCGTCACCACCAAGTGGGCGATCACCAACGACAGCTCTGTGCGGCAGTATCGTCACCATCAGCAGCGTCATACCTACGGGTAGTGTGACAGCACGGCCAACATTTATTGGCAGTGTCACTGCATGTAACAGCAGTGTCACTGCATATAACAGCTGGTGGCAACAACAGCAGCACATTATTGGGAACAAAGGGCACAGTGAAGTGAGACAGACAGCCCGCCACAGGTCGCGACAGTCATCGGCGCTCCCGCCGCAGCCGCACATCAAACACCGGCGCGAGCAGCACCAACGGTCGAACACCACGTCACGGCGGCTTAGCCGCGCAGTCATCGCCTCATCCATCGGGCCACAGCAACGACACACCAACACTGGCAAACAGTCGCAGCAGCAACATCTCAGCAACTGCAACCAGGCTGTAACAGGTTTTTAGAATTAAGCAATTTGTGTAGTCAGGGTGTAGGAAAGAGGCGGGGCCATAAGCGCCGACCACTTGGTTGAAAATTCTTGCTTATTGTAATGCCCATGAGCGGTGAGCAGCACAAGAGTGCAACGTAAAACTATTGTAAGCCAGCGCGGCTGTGAAAAATAGGGTCAAGCACGACGACCGCGTAAGTCGTGGAAGCGGGCGTATGAAGTGCGAGCGAGGTTCGACGGCGTCGTCTCATACCCCCCACATTCGAGAACAGATTATTTTTCTTTTGTTTTTTTAGTAGCCATTGTGCACTCACCCCAACCCCTGTCTCAAGACGTCTTGTAGGCCCGGGCGGGATCGTAATATACACCTTGTGTCCTGAAGTGGGCATTTAGTCGAAGCCATCGATGTCCTGATAGCACAGACGACGGGTCTGTTGCTAGCTTCCATTTTATTCATTAATTTTTCTTATATTTTACATTTTATCGTTCAGTTTGTAATTTGGTCGACAGAGTGTAGGCATGTGAGTGTGTGTACGCACAAATAATCAACATCTCAAGCTTTGGGAGTCATACTGGATAACCAGTCACGACCTGCCAGGGTCGAATGAAGGTACGCACACACACATGCGCACACTCTTGAAGTAGCTAATGTACCACTGAGGTGGACCAACACATCCATACACACACATATAATATAATACATATATAAGCGCATTTTGTTAGTACCATTAATTTGAACTCTAGGTCGATTACGATGCAAATTTGTAAGTGCACTTGCACGCGTACACAGGTGTAGGTGTACACACATGTATATAGGTTGTATAATTCGGTTCTCATTTTAATATTTTGATAGTTTCGGTTCACTTGATTTTTAGTCTGACACCTTGTCGACTATTTTGATTTTTGAATTTTTGTTTAGTTTTCGATTTTAAAAACTTATCCGTTCGCCAAGACGAAAGTGTGGAGGGTGGTTGTATAGGTGTTTGAGCATATCGTATACCGGTGCCCTAATCTTTGGGGATCGTAGGCCGTCAGCGGACGACTCAATAGGGTCGAGTAAGCACACACACATACACGTGCACACTCCGAGTTCATAGTAGTATACCCATAGAGAGTGGGTATACAAGCATAGCTTAATCAGAGTTACACACACCTTTGTTCATGCTAGTATAGTCTAGACATAAGCCAAAGCCCATGAAGGGCATGAATATCGACTCATATACAATATTTTTCATTTCTCGCCTTTTATGAATTTATCACAATAAAACTATAATGTATTGCTAGTTTGCTAATCGAAATTAAGTGTTCTTCTTTTCAGATGTGGTGGGGACGGACGGACTGGACAGGGATGGACATGGGGATTTGCTGAGGGGGATTCAGGGGGTATTTATTGGGGTCGGCGAAAGAATTCCGCCACAGTCGACCAAGGATGGGAGGGTTTTGAGTGGCCCGGCCAAAATACCATGTATGGCCGGAGGGGGGATTAGTCAAGGGGGGTCGGCAGCGCTCGCAGACCCGAAGTGCAAGTGATATGCGGTCAGGTATGAGTTTTTTTGTATGGTGCGGCTGACATGCTTCGGGGAGCCAACAATCCACCCCACAGTCCGGCGAGCTAGCTCGTGCATATACAAGCATACCTGCACGGCTCTCCCGGGGCATGCGACGCGAGGGTGAGTGGACGCCAGGGGACGCAGTAGCCTCCACCCAAAGGCCAGCACGTAACAAGCTATTACCTTAGTTTTAATGGTGCTAGTAAAATTGTTAGATTGGTGTTTTGAATGCTAGTCCAATTTTCGGTAATTGTTGCAACTGTTGCCGAGTGGTAATGCGTGGCCAAAAATGTCGGGAGGGCTATCATGTCAATGTGCCTCCGGAAAATAATTATTTTTAAGTAGTTTGCGAGATATTTGCAGTCAAAGTTCACCGTTTTCTGCAATTTTCATGTGGTTGTTGTAATAACAGGCGTTAAGGCGTCCAAAATTTTGACAATATTAGATCTCCGGAGGCGGATTCACAATCCTGGGATCGAAACGCGTCTTTTGATACCCCTCCCTACATTTTTGGACAAATCTTAGCACTCGGCTTCGATCGCAAACAATTACCCTGCAAACATATCAAAAAACATCATTATAGCATAAAAACAAAATATAGAGAGCGTTTTACAACTTTTATACATATACGAGTTTTACTTATACTTTACGAGTTTTAACAAAATATCGCGAAAATTAATCTAATATTGTTTGCAAAATAAAAAATAAGCAGCTATCCGCCAACAAAATTGCAACGTAGTAAAACGGAGCTACGATCGATTAGCAGAATTGTAAGTTTCAAAGTTGAACGTAACGGAATTGAAACGCAGAATACCAAAGTTGCCAAGCGGAGAAAATTTCGATCCAAGTCGAAATGCAGAATATCCAGACCATTGTAAAGCTCTACAAGTAAGTTATCAATCAGCTGTTCGACTAACAGCTGTGCTCACCTGACTGGGAGCCCCGAATTCAGAGCCGAAATACGCAGGGTCTCATTCAGGCGGACTGAAAAAAAGTAAATAAGAGGTACATATATAAGTTTTTAGATATTATGCGCAAAATTCATATTAACAGCTGCTTACCCTTCGGTTTCCTCACTAAAGCGGTAAAGCATTAATGTATTATGTCGCTTACCGTATAACAATTCTGGTCGTTAGGCGTACAAACGCTTAGGAGATGGTGAAAAATAGTGGATGATGTGCCTCTGCTTAGTTCAAACACGTCAATAGCTTAGTAAATTAGTTATTTTGTTTGTAAATTTTTATAAGAAAACGTATTGGACTCGACGAAAACTGTTGAATTGGGGGAAAGTTAGTAGTATAATAATATTTGTTCGAACGGTTAACTCCTACCAAACGGTGAACTCCTATCGAACGGTTAACTCCTCCCGAGTTTTTGTCCATATTGAAGAGAAAACTTAGTATTGAATGGCTGAAGGACTGAACGAAGTGAACGATCCACTTCACTTTCAAACAAATTTAGTGTGGAAAATGCCTAGCTGTAGCACAAACGATATTTTAAGAACAACAAATATGTGAATCATGAAAACTGCGGCAAAATTTTTTACGCTACTATTTATTTTAGCTTCAACATTCTACTAGAAATAAAGAAAGCGACACATTTCGGCTCATATTTCCATACTAAATATGCTTCTAAAGTTAACCTACACAGCAACCCTACACTGGAATTTCGCTCCATTTTTGAATGAAAATTACATCCCTGCTGCGATAGGGGTTGCTGTACTAGCTTTTTTTTGACATTTTTCTCAGTGTCAACCGCTGATTTGACATTTTTCCCAGTGTCAAAAGCCTGTGTGTTAGAAAGAGAAAGGAACACAGATAACTTACTTGTAGAATTTTACAATGATCCAGACCGAAGGTGTGCCAGCATGACCCAGTGTCAATAACGGGGTTCACAGGCCGAGATCTGAGGGATCTGTTAACCGACTCGGTGTGGAGGTCGTTTAGGGCCCGCCTGTCAAACGGCAAGGGGATATGATGCCGGATCTCATCATAATGCTTTCGGAGATGTTTCCTTATGTGTCTGGGGGGTAGAGTTTCATCCAATAGTTGTCGGTTTGGATGACTAAGTTTATGACAATTTAGCAGGAACTGTCTACTTAAAAGTTCCGCATGCTTACAGACGTTGAGCATTGTAGCCTCTTGGTGGAAATAATACTAAGACGACATAAGCAAACAGCCAGTTGCAATTCTGATGGTGGTGTTTTGGCAAACCTTCAATTTTCTTCAGTTGGTGTCGTGAAGCTTAGGCGACCATATGGGCGCAGCATCGTGAAAAACCAGTCGACCAATAGCCTTATATGTGTGTGGCGAACTACGTTTCTTTGTCTTTGCCCGAAGTGCCGGCCAGTGACTTGAGGATCTTGTTGCGGCTTTGTACATTTGTTGACTGTTGAGTCCCGCACATAGGTCGTCTACGGAAAGGCCCTTGCCCGTAGCCATTACGGTGCAGTCGTCAGCGTATGGAACGATGGAGAAAGGCTCGAAATGTAAAAAATTAAACAGAAGCGGTGAAAGAACACTACCCTGCGGAACCCCTTTGTTAAATCCTTCTCGGTCTACATTTCTCGTTTCGGATCTTTACTTTTTCTCTCTCGAAGAGAACTACGTTTTTTAAGTGGTAGCAACATTTATATGGTAATGTGTTAATTACAAAGCCATGTAGGGGAAAATAATTTTCCGGGTGAGTATTTAGCTACTGTCAGTTATAAGAAATTGAAAATTTGTATCTTCCCTCAGTTATGTGATTTCACTCCCGGATTTGTTGCTTATGATTAAAGAAGGCTAAAAGGATAAGCAATATTCTGGATAAAGTTTAAAGAAAAGATAGTGCCTTGTGATATATTGCAAGGTTTCATATGTCGTAAGGTTTTCAAACAACATGGTTGTCTGACAAATTCAAAAAATATGATCTTCGGCGCAGAAAATAAAAGTTTTTTAATGTGCTTTACTTTCTAGAAATATAACATATGTAGTTACAAAATGCCAACAAAGTTGTAAACCAATCACATTAAAAATTACATATGTAATTTAAAAGCTGTATTCTGCGGATAATTCTTAGTACAAGTGAAACTCCAAACTTAATGAGTTTAATTTTTATAAACAATAGTGTTGTGATAGCTTAGTATGATTTTCATAATAATAATTCAAGATTCTTTTCTATTCCACTTTTCCCGGAAATATATAAGACCTAGATGTTTCATAGCGACTCTTAACGGCAATCCACTTCATACGGTACGTAAACCTCCGAACTTCGCTATGGTAGGCAGGCTTGCTGTTATGTACATAGTTGGGAGTTTGTTTGGTGAGGAGTGGTGGTAAGCAGGTGTGCTTGCATCCCAGGCTAGCTCGTCAGCATAGGGCAGGTTACTTTCCACCATCCCCACCTACAACCCTATGAACAAATAGGGTTCATACCTGCATGTGACTGAAGGAGTGAATAGAAATGAAAGAAATCTGATAGGGTGTGAAATCGCTAAAGACAAAAAAAAAAGTATAGACATAAAGGGGAGGCCCGTCATGTCAGGTGGAGTCTTCCCACCCACTTCCGTGCAACTTGCGCGGAACCTTGAGCACTGTGCTGACTCCTAAATACTTACAGTGCCCCCGAACCTGACTTAGGTGTGTTTATCTGTCGGTCACTTAGTCATTTTCCCTAATACTCACCTTCACATCACCCACTACGCGCGAGCACCCACACCAAATGAATGATTTAGCCCTGCATCTCAACAATAAAATACTATTGTCTTCAACCCCACATTATACAATTTTTATTTATAATAAAAATGTCCTTAACTCCCTATATTCTTACAGACTGTAATTGCTTTTTTTTTGAGAATTCCACAAAAAACTAGGAAAAGTTAAGGCTAAGCATAAGACTACCTAACTACTTAGATGTAAGTGTATTCCAGTTTAAATAGCAAACTTATTGGCTAGTTATTCGTGGAATTCATAAATCTACCAAAAATCCAGAAATTCAAGAAAAAAAAATATCGAAGAAAAAAGAAAAAAAAATTGTGAGATATGTGAATTTCTGTGCGTGTGATTGAGTGTATTTTCTAGGAGTATTTATTCATTCTCTTTCGCTCCTATTTTTTTTCTCTTCGGTAATCCCTTTGTCCACCTTGGGAGCGGAGTGGGACATTACAGGTGTTCTTATTTGTTCGGGAAAAATTAATGAGGAGTGCTGGCCTGATTATTTTTCCTTTTAGTATAAAAAACCAACGTGTGAAGTTTGGTGGCGATTAGAAAACATTTGTTGGACCCGGAAAAAGTCTGAAGTTTTATATACATACGTTCGCATGCAATATTTTACATTATTCCTATTTTTGGTCGGTTTTAGATGCATCAAATGATATTATTTTAACGAACCAAAATACTACAATTTTGTAGATATTAATTCATCCTAGAACTTAGTAGAACAAAAGAAATGATCCTAATATTACTTTTTTACTAAGAAATCTAATGAGGAATAAGAAAAATATAGTTTTTTTTAGCGATAATTCATTTATTGGAGGATATTTTTCTTATTTTTAATTCTAATTTTAATGCATACGCAAAACATTTCTAGTCACATACACATTAATTACTCAGTTATCTCAACAGCTGATTGTAGTAAAACTGACTTTTTGAATGAAGGGTATTGTTTTCTATACTCTTAGACCAACTGGAGCACTAATTGCAGCTCTTCTTCATCGTGTGAACAAATTTAATCCCTCTTTCAGCGCCATCGTTAACGACGAAAATATCATGGCAGAAGCTCCAACCTTCTTCAAAATCGAAAACAGTTTTCCAAGCTGAGGGGTCGAGATGAAGGAAATTTGAAGATAAACAAAAGTTTCCAAAAACTCTTTGTATCTAATGTATAATTTTCAAATGTAGATAAATTTGAATGATTATGCCCATTTTCTAATTTGACCACTGGATTCTTTCAATTGAGTTTTTCGACCATATTGCGTTTCTCTTCACCTGAAACTTTCGGGTCAAAAAATGCGGGCGCCACAGTTCTTTTGTTAATGTACCATAAATGGTTACTAATTCTTAAAATGTTTTTATTAGGTCGCTTTCGTCGTATCTGTCAGCGGATTTCTGCATTCGATTTTAAACCAACTTCCTGTTGAGCTAGGGTCTTGAAATTTTCAGCATAGTTCAGGTCCAGATGACAATGCAATATTATGAAAAAAAAATTAGCATAGGTGGCGCGTGGGTCGCTATATTTTCAAAATTCGCATTCATGGTCCGATTTGGATGAAATTCGGAACATATATTACTATGATGAAAAGCTGATATTTTACGTGTGTGTTACTTAATCAATTTCCAAATGTTCAAAAAAAATTAGGCCCGCTAGGTGGCGGGTGAGTCGCTCTATTTAAGAAATGCGAAGGTCTGTTTTCGGTGTCGATTAATTCTTTTTTCAACGAACTTCCCGTTGAGGTAGAATCTTGAAATGTTCATCATCGTTTAGTTTTCTGCCCCCACGCAAATAATTCCGATAGGTGGAGCACGGGCAGAGATATTTGAAAAGTTTCATTTCCAGAGATTTTGCTTTGGATTTTGAACTAACTTGCATTTGAGCTGGGGTTTTGCAATTTTCATCATCGTTCAGGCTTCGCTTACAATCATGGGCGGATCTACCTAACGGCTTTGTGGGCTTCAGCCCAGGGCCCCGTGGAGGCAAAGGCCCCCAGCCACCAATAAAAATAAAAGACAAATGCCCTACAAGACGCACTGATATTTTACTACCACAAACACTAGACGGCCAGAACCGTTTAAACGGTTAAGTGCCAACTAAGTAAGTACTCACACTTTTAATTGACGGTCCTGACAAAAACATTGTTACTTGACTTTATATAGGTATGTTCTTTTGCTTGCACATGTGTGCGAATGTTACTTGTAACGAAAAAAAAAAATCGTAAGTTTGGCAACTAAAATGGATTAACTCGTGTGCGCGACCATCAAACGAATGGAGAATTCACCTGCCACTTGGTTTGTCTATAGACAGTGTATTTTATAGCGTGCGTGTGTATTGCGTATACGTTTGGGGTATTCCCCGTATATCAAGAATTTAGTTCAAGCTTGTCTTCGAAGTGCAAAAATAAACAAAAACTGGCTGTGTGCTGCTAATAAAGTGACTATATAACTTATAAGTGTAGTGTCTAGATTCTGCGACTAGCTTGTAAAGGTTTCCTGATTTTAGTAAGTAAGGGTAAGTAAACAATATTAATTAATAGTAAAATCACTAAAAACCAAATACAAAATCACTATATTTTTTTGCTTGAACTCTTTAACGATTATCATAGTTCGGAGTAGTGCACTAAATTTTGAGTGCAATACGCTTCCATTGGAATTACACTACATATATTGACAAAATTTGAGTGCGCACTATTTTTTCCCAGAGGCTGCATGCCTTTCTTCACTACGACTAATAATATTTTTTGGAGTCATTTTATTATTCATTACCAATAACTTGATTGGTGCGATAATAACTTGATTGTGCGATAATAAGTTAATTTATTGTGTCTTATTGTACAAAATCATGGCAAAAAGTTATAATTAATGGAATAATGTAGTGGATCCGACTTATGTGCACACATATGTATACATTTAAAAAAAATCGGTTGCAACTACTTTTCTACTCTACTTATAAAGGGAATCCCCAATTTTAGAAATGATTTCATAAAATAAATGTGTGTGTGTACAAATTAACTACTGCTAAATTCAAAATTTGGTTGTCAGAGTTGATGTTTTAGAGCTTTGTGGTTGAGTTGACGTTTTAGAGTAGGCAAAGTTAAAAAAACGGGTTGACGTTTTGGAATGTCGACGTAAACGAGCGTTGCCGTTTTCCCGAGTGCACTATAAAGGGTAGTGGATTATAGCATGACGTTCGTTAGTTAATCTTCGGCGCCATCTGCATGTGAAAACGTACCTCACCTGGTTCACATAAGTTTCTAAAAATCTTACTACCGATATGAGCTTTCCTAAAAAATATCATCTTTTCACGATATAGCAACGCCAAATGTATTTATACATATGTATCAATCTTGCCAAGTACTGTAATGCCTATGAGAATTCCCACAAATAAATGTTCAGGGCAAGCTCTACGTGGTGAAAAATCTATGTAGGCAGAGGAGAAATTATTTTGCAGTTTTTAGTTCATTTTAAAAACATTTTAAGTTAAAAATATTTTTTATTCTATTTTTTATTATTTTTTTGATAATAATAGTCGAGGTACTCATGTCTATTCTTGAATACTTTAGCCCTTCTTTTATGAAGTTTGAGGCCCGCTTTCATAAAAGCTGGTTAGTGCCGACTAACGGCCGATAAACTTTACCGGCGAGGGATGGCCGATTAAGCAAAAATTTACATTTATCAGCTGTGAACACAATCAACATTTGTTTATATTCCAACGAAAATAATTTTAATTTGGAAACTTTGCGCTGTTTGTGTTTTGAAAGTTGGTGCCTTTCTAGAAGACAGTTCAATGCCTAATTTCCATTAAATATTGCTGATAGGGGTGTTTTTCACATAAATACCATGAAACAGATCCCCCATTTCAGACCAATTTAGGGCAAATTTTTGACAATAACTTTTTACAGAAATACAATTTGACACGAACCTCAGCAAAATCCGATAAATATTGGGCATTGAACCATTGCCTATTAAATTAATTCAGCCCATTTAGTTTCTTTGAACACGTAAACAAAACGAAAATCAGCTGTTTTGCCTGTTCACAATGCAATTTTTTGCTAATTTATTCACAATGATGGGTCTAGTCGACGATAACTTAACCACGCTTTGGTGAAAACCAAATTGTCGATTCAGAAAATTAGCGATTAAGGAATCGCCGAGTATGAATAATTTAACCGGGTTTTTTGAAAGCGGTCATAAGTCGTGTACATAAAAACCATGCTTTGTACATAAAAACCATGCTTTGATATAAATATTCACAAGAAAAGCACATATTTATATCTCGTATGCCCTCTATTTCTCTTTTTAAAATGTGTTTATTAGGTCGCTTTCGTCGTATCTGGCCGCGGATTTTTGCATTCGATTTTAAACCAACTGCCTGTTGAGCTACGGTCTTGAAATTTTCACCATAGTTCAGGTCCCGATGACAATGCAATATTATGAAAAAAAAATTACGATAGGTGGCGCGTGGGTTGCTATATTTCCAAAATTCGCATTTATGGTCCGATTTGGATGAAATTCGGTACATGTATTACTTCGATGAAAAGAAATATTTCGGAATAAAACTTCCGCTAGGTGGGGCTGAGATCGCGGTAATAAAGACTCAAAATCGTAATTAGCGACCGATTTGGCTGATATTTTACGTGTGTGTTACTTAATCAATTTCCAAATGCTCAAAAAAAAATTGGACCCGCTACGTGGCGCGTGAGTCGCTCTATTTAAGAAATGGGAAGGTCTGTTTTCGGTGTCGATTAATTCGTTTTTCAACGAACTTCCCGTTGAGGTAGAATCTTGAAATTTTCATCATAGTTTAGCTTTCTGCCCCCACACAATATAAAAAAAAAAAATTCCGATAGGTGGCGCACGGGTAGAGATATTTGAAAAGTTTCATTTCCAGAGATTTTGAACTAACTTGCAGTTGAGCTGGGGTTTTGCAATTTTCATCATCGTTCAGGCTTCGCTAACAATGCATTATACGAAAAAAAAATCAAAAATATTGCTTAATTTCATAAATCCCATTTATCGTCCTATCTTCAGTTTCGTCGTTTAGTCTTATTGCCACAGATATTATAGGAAGTAGTGGATTATAGCATGACGTTCGTTAGTTGATCTTCAGCGCCATCTGCACATTACTAGATTATAGCATGATGTTGTTGTTGTTGCGAAGCGGCAACGCTTTACAGCTTTACAGCACAAAAACACTCGCATAGATAAACACATAGCCTACTAGTAGTATAGATATTTATAAAAAAAATAGAATAAAAAAATATTGTTAATTTAAAATGTTTTTAAAATGAACTAAAAACTGCAAAATAATTTCTCCTCTGCCTACATAGATTTTTCACCACGTAGAGCTGAGCTTTCCTAAAAAAGATCATCTTTTCACGATATAGCAAGCGCTAAATCTAAAAATTGTAATAGGTGGCGCGTGGGTCGCTATATTTTCAAAATTCGCATTTATGGTCCGATTTGGAAAAAATTCGGAACATGTATTACTACGATGAAAAGAAATATTTTGGAAAAAAATTCCGCTAGGTGGGGCTGAGATCGCGGTAATAAAAACTCAAAATCGTAATAAAAATGTGGCTGATATTTTACGTGTGTGTTACTTAGGCCCGGTTTTTCAGTCGTTGGTTAAGCTCAGTTTAAACTAAGTTTGCCTAATCTCGGCATAAATTTAAACTCCAGTTAAACCGCAGGGCGGTTTTTCAGTGAGAGTTTAAGGCCGCTTTTTATATCTGCTTTTTATAAAGCAACATTGGTTTTTTTTTATCTAGATCGGCAACAGATAACATTCGTTTACATATTTAACGCAATTGCTAAATGAAAAATCGGTGCGAACAAAGATAAAGATACGCCGTGTACAAGTTAAATAAAATATATAAATATAAATAAATTTCAAATGGCCAGAAGAAAGAATTTCTCACCAAATACTTCACAATTAAAACAATCAACTATGCAAACAGCTGACAGGTTAACTAGAGTTTAACCCTGGCAGATTGGCCGCTTAAACTCCGTTTAAACTTTGTTCAATGTTGACTGAAAAACTGCATAACCAGTTTAAGCTTAGTTTAACTGACAAATTGAGTCAAACTTGCACTGAAAAACCGGGCCTTATTCAATTTCCAAACGTAAAAAAAAAATGGGACCCGCTAGGTGGCGCGTGAGTCGCTCTATTTATTTAATTAGTCAATGAACATTACAAAATTAATTCGTTTTTCAACGAACTTCCCGTTGAGGTAGAATCTTGAAATTTTCATCATCGTTTAGTTTTCTGTCCCCACGCAAATAATTCCGATAGGTGGCGTACGGGTAGAGATATTTGAAAAGTTTCATTTCCAGAGATTTTGCTTTGGATTTTGAGCTAACTTGCAGTTAAGCTGGGGTTTTGCAATTTTCATCATCGTTCAGGCTTCGCTAACAATGCATTATACCAAAAAAAAAAAACAAAAATATTGCTTAATTTCATAAATCCCATTTATCGTCCTTTCTTGAGTTTAGTCGTTTAGTCTTATTGCCACAGATATTAGAGGAAGTAGTGGATTATAGCATGACGTTCGTTAGTTGATCTTCGGCGCCATCTTCATGTGAAAACGCTCTTTACCTACAGGAAGTAGTGGATTATAGCACGATGTTTATTAGACAATCTTCGGCGCCATTTGCATGTGAAAACGCATATTTAACACATTCATTCAACCGACCACCGAATTACGAGTAAAAAGTTGGTTCTGCTGATTTTGAATTATTGAATTGAAGAAAAAGTAGACAAATTGTGTTGATTTTAGCTGACCACCGAATTATGCGTAAAAAGTTGGCTCTGCTGATTTTGAATTATCATCATCATCACATATATTATTTCTGTAAGGTCTTTTTGTGTTTGCTCCTAATTTTCTGCTCTCATTTCGAACCAATATTAATAAGTAAGGTATCGTTTTAAAGCTGTGGGTTACCTCTACATTCGAAATCATTTATTAATTACAGCAGTGCTTTTGTTTAAGCGTATTTTATAAAAATTCATTTGTTAAATAAACCATTGTGAATGCACAAAAAAATCATTTTGTACTGCAACGCTATTGTGACTGACATTCATCCAGTGGCGTAGCCCCGTATCACATTCTATTTGGAGGCTCTTAGGAAGGGTAAAGATTTCTCACAAAATAAAAATGCATAAAATTAAGAGAAATATATATTCATCTGCCATTTTTTCAAAAACTTTTACAAATAATTCAAACTACAAATTCACTCTCCTTGCATTTTTTTCGGCAAATTGATTTATTAAATTATTTATAGCTGATGATGACTTTATGTTTTCTAAGGTTTCTGCTTCTATAGACAATAGTGACAGGTCCGACAGGCGTTCCTGTCCCATCGAAGTTCTTAAGTAATTTTTAATTAGTTTTAATTTTGAAAAACTTCTTTCAGCTGTTGCCGTTGTAACTTGAAGGGTCAAGAATAAGACGCAAACTGTTATGACCTCGGGAAAACTGGATGCAAGTTTATTGAATTTTATCAGCAATAATTTAAGGAGTTCGTTAATGGAATAAATTTTTTCAATTTCAGTTTTTAAACACGTTTTTAGAGCCTTTAACTGGCAATAAAGATTAGCTGAGATGTCATTACTGTATTTAGCCGATAGCTTTTCGGAAGCGTTTAATATATCTTCGTTTGAAGAGGACAACAATTTCTCTGGTCGTAATATTTCGAAAATACTACTCAGTTCGCATAGGCTCTGAAATCTTGGTTTTGTCTGAGAAATGAGTATATCCAAACAGCAATAGTATACATTGACTTTGAAGTAAGATTCCGGGTCTGAAATTCTCTCATCTTCTGATAACTCATCAAAAAACCGCTTCGTTATCTCTCGCCTTTTGTTTTTAAAAACAGTTGTTGCACTCTAATCGCTGAATTCGCGCAATCCTTGCAAAAGATTACTTAATATAATACTTGATTTCTGTAAGTCAATATTTTCATGCTGTAGAGCTTTAGAAACGGGATTAATGATTTCAAATAGTGAAGAAAAAAATCTGCAAGCACTAAGAAGTCATAACTCTCTAAAATGTTAATTATATTTTTACATTATTCACGTTCATATTTTTTTTCGAAATTAAATTTAGTTGGTACAATGTTTTCATTACTAATGAACAATTTTTCCTTACCACTAAAGCATCGTTTCTTGAATACCATCTAGTAGGGCATACATTTTTAAGGATTATTAAATATTTTTCAGATGAATCGTTACTTAACATCGCCCAGCATTGTATACTATTACAGTAGTCGCTCTCAGTAATTAGAATTTCCAGAAATTAGAATCAACTTTTTGAATACATTACACGCTCTGAAATTAGAATCGAAAATTCTAATTTGCGAGCGTATTTTGTTTTTTGTTGCAAAAGGAGATATAAAAAGAGGGATCCCCAATTTATTCATGTTACCCTCGGTAGTCGTTGGATTTTCGTCGCTATCTGTACAGTTTTTGTAAGTTTTTGTGCACGTGTTTCTGCATTGTTTGCCTGATATTTGACGATGATGTGCCACTAGCACAGCTACTGCAAAATGATCAATATATTTACTGTAATTGGAGTTTTTGTTTTTTTGACCTTTTTTTGACTTAGCGCATAAATACATATATGTATATTGGATTTTTACCTTATGTTTTCTCGTTTTTATGAATAAAATTGAATAAGACAAAATTTGATGCAGTTTTTCAATGCAAATTGACTTAAATTTTAAGGTTTTATTGAAATAAAAAAACGTCCAGGAATTAGAATTTTTCAGAAATTAGAATCACCCTAAAAACAAAGTGATTCTAATTTGTGAGCGTCTACTGTACCAAAAAAAAGTATATATTAATTCATAATTATTGAAAAAAGTCGGCACTTCACGAACATGTTTCGCAGCATCGTTTAAAACTAAATTTAAAGCATGCGGAGCATAATGAACATAATCGGCATTCGGATCATACTCTTTTATTAGGGTTTTGTATTCCTCCATACATTCCAGACATAACATTCGCTCCATGGTAACCCGGTCCTCTACATTTAGCCAAAACGATTCCATATTGTTCAAATTTTTTTTAATTTCAGTTTTAAGTCCTTCAGATGTGCAATCGGATACTGCTGCAAATCCCAAAAAGGACTCACAGATTTTTAGTTCTTTAGGCATATGATCATCATTTTCTGTAATCGAGATGTATCGAAAAACTACACATAGTTGATCAACTTTTGACAAATCTTGCGTTGTATCCAGAATTATTGTCAGAAATGGACCTTTTTTAATTTCTGAGACAATATTGTTCCTAACTACGGTACCAAGCAAATTTATAATTTCATTTTGAATCGTTGGGCTTAAATAATTTATATTGCCTTTTGGTAATAGAAGAAGTACTTTTAAAGTTGGAGCATAGTTAGACATCAAAAGTAAAATTGTCATAAAATCAATCAGCTTCATGGCCTCTTAAAGGTAGATTGCAAGATGCTAAAGTAATTATAACATTAATTATACGATGCAATACATCTCTCCAGAATGTTACTTTACTCTTAATTTCACTTTGCAACATAGTGTCGATAGTATTTCCTTGTAACCAATTATAATAAGATATAAGGTGTGTTCGTCTAAAAGTTCAGTAAGAATTATCCAGTAACGAAGTTTTTCTCTCTTCTGTCAGATTCTCTCTCAATGAGAGATGATTGCTAATTTTTACGCGAACGCGAAATTTGCAAAAAAATTGCAAGTTTAGCTGTCAGCTGACCCACGGTTGCATGTCATACAAAATCCAGCCGTGAAAAAATATAATTTTAATTTGATTTTCGCGCATTTTTATTAAAAAATGGAAAACAAAGGAAATCTCACGGTCGAGGTATCCCTAATATATACATATCTATATATATTTGCTAATAACTACTTCGCTTTTGCTTTTTTTTATTAATTCAATTAACAATTGCCCCGTTGCAAAAACTTAAATTTATTTGTTGACAAAATCAGCTGTGCCAAAATCAGCTGCTTTTCGTGATTGCTAATTTGTGCTGGCTGAAATTTATCCAGTAAGAATTATCAAGTTCTCGCAAAATGAAATGTAATTTTTCTCTCTCAATTCCTCTCTCCTTACTGGATAATTTCACATCGCGAACGGAAAAATATCACAAAACAAGATAATTTGTACGAAGTTGTACAAATTATTTACATCGCGAACACGGCTATAGATGCATTAATATGCTGCTTTGACTTTTCATGGTCAAGTAACCTACATGAAAAAGTTAAGTTAAGTTAGTAGCGCTACAACAACAACAAAAAGTTAACCCATGCAGAGGAGTACTATTTGCTTTGACGGTCTGCTGATAAAAAACAGAAGTGGCAATACGGTTTTTTTTAAAACATTCGAAAAACATAACCATAATATTGGCATTTGTATGCTCGCCTTATTGATACATGAATAGTGATAGATCGAAAAAGATCGGTTACTTTCTGAATCTTTTGGAAACGGCCCTTGTGGTTTATATGGACCTTGTGGTTTAAAAACTATTTTTCGTTCGCATTCAGTTGGACTGTCACCGAAATTTCCAGATTTTATTAATTAAAACTTTTTGTTTTCCGAAAATGTGTCAACCAAGAGTAAAATAGTGATCTTTTGTTAAGGGTAATTTTTAGTGCTTGCGAAATTCAAACAGTCGATTTTAAAAAGTCGATTAATCAAATTCGAATAATCGTCCATCGTCAATTATTCGAATAATCCTAGCTGTTATTCGAATAACCTAGCTGTTATTCGAATAACCGCTGTTGTAAAGTCGTTTTTACATAATTGCATCAAAAACTTATAGCATCCTCTTTTCTTTTTTTATTATAGAATTATTAGAAAGATCATAAATAAACAGAGTTTAACAGCATATTGAATGGAGGCAACCTGCATTTCATATAAAAATAAAAACCTCACTCTCAACTTATTCTTCTAGCACTCCTGTCAAAGGAACAGCATTTGAAAATTTGCTTTTATTTCGTTGAGTGGCGCTTATTTGAATAACCTAAAAAAGCCAACTAATCGAATAGTGAAAATTGATTTCCAATCGAACCAAAATGAAAAGTCGAATGTTCGAATATCCGATTAATCGAATAGTTTTAGATCCCTATTAATTTTATACATTTCTATCGGAGGGCACATGTATCGCCCGCTATGTATGTTCCAAATCCGTTGAGTGGCTTAGAACATAAAACTTGAAATATGTAAATGATTTGTCTTAACTTTAGTAAATCGCCCTAACCATGCAATGCAATATATATCTGATAATAACTTTAAATGCTTTTTGGTGTCGAAATTTGAACATAAAAAACCTCATTCATTATTTTAACTACGAAATATATTTTGCTTTCGAACGCTATCAAAACAAGTAAGGACGGAGTTGTTTTCAGCTGTGTCGAAATCTAATATATAGATTAGATAAACTTTTTTCCGAAATATTTCTTTTCATCGTAGTAATACATGTTCCGAATTTCAACCAAATCGAAATGAAAATATAGCGACCCACTCGCAGCCTATTGTGATTGAGTAACAGAAGCAAACGTCTGGACATCCAAACATCGCTACTTTCAAATTTATAATATGTATTAGTATGAAGTATGATTATTGGCTACTAAATTATTTACCAAATTCGAATATTTTGAAAAAAAAACCGGGTTTCAAAAATTTTCTTTTGCTGTATTCATTGGTACCGTTAGGGGGCCTTTCAAGAATTCAAATTTGGCAAATTGTTCCAGGATGAATGCAAACTCAAATGTTGATTTGGTACGATATTATAGGGTAACAGTAAGGTTTTTATGCAATCACATTTTTACCGATAACTCAGTTATAGATAAATTTATCGAAATACAGTGCACTCGGGGAAAACGGCAACGCTCGTTTACGTCAACATTCCAAAACGTCAACCCGTTTTTTTTACATTACCTACTCTAAAACGTCAACTCAACCACAAAGCTCTAAAACATCAACTCGGAATAAAACCAAATTTTGAATTTAGCAGCAGTTAATTTGTACACACACACATTTATTTTATGAAATCATTTCTTAAATTGGGTATCCCCCTTATAATTAGAGCAGAAAAGTAGTTGCAACTACACATACATATTATCTTTTTATTTATTTCCAGTTGCTTTTTTGTTTCTAGTCAGATTGAATGCCTCTTTCGTTTTCTTTTTGAATTTGTTAGTTTGGTTTTAGTTTATAATTAATAGAAAATTTTAAAAGCTTTTTGTTGTATGTTGGGGTGGTGGCTTTTGGAAATGGTTGTGGCATATCCTCCTCGAAGTTCAGGGAATCTTGCTCCAACACTCCTAGAAAATAATTTTTTGTTAGAAGGGATATTACTAGCCTTTAACATTTTACTTACCTCGTAACACTTATAAGCACTAAATGTTCGCTATACATATTTGTTGTACGTTGGGGTGGTGGCTTTTGGAAATAGTTGCCGGAATATCCACCTCGAAGTTCAGGGAACCTTGCTCCAATACTCCCCGAAAATAATTTTTTGTTAGAAATGATATTACTAGCAATTAACATTTAATTTACCTCGTAACACTGCATTTTTAAAAGTTTTCACTTAGAATGCGTGCCGGTTGAAAATTTTCTAGAAATTTTGAAAATGCACCACTACTGATAATCATTTGATAGTCAAATGACAGTCACTAATGACCATATGATTCATTTGGACGAACTATTCTAGCATACATACAATTACATTTGCCATAACATATCCGTCTCACACTGATAACAGCGACCCCTAATTGTCACTATTTTGGTCAGTACATGGTCAGCACTGAAATTTTGAGTGTGAGTGTGTTAGTTAAAAAAATCAGCGTTTCTGGTAGGGATGTTTTTCATCATATAATTTTACATTCGTAAACGTCAACAATTGTTAAACGTCAGCACCCGCGGTTTTAATTAGTTGACGTTTTCCCGAGTGCACTGTATTCGCAACAAGTGTTTAGCAAAGACTTTCACCACTCACCATCTACATTTGAACATTTGAAAAGAATGTCCATTCACCATGGTCTTTTTTAATCAAAATCAAAGACTCGCACCACTAGCAGTCCAGCGCAGTGTTGCAACTCACATTTATTTTTTGTACCAAAAAAGTTTCAAGAGCGGAAATTTTTTTTTCTAGCATGGAAAAACACACCTAAAAAGAACTATGGCGCGATAAATGTAGAGGTTATCATTAGAACCTTCAAAAACATTTCTCTTCAAATTTTTGTAGTGCTTCTCTGACTTTATTCCTCGGCCGGGAAAAACAAACGATGTTGCTTAAATCATGAATTGGGGATTTTATAGTCAAAAAGCATTGGTATTTGTTTCCTTTAGTTGTCAACTGCAAAAAATTTTTAAAAAATTATGGGAGAGGGCTCAACAAACGTGTATTGGCCGCAGGATCACGAATCCCGGAGCGTTTTTTTAATTTTTTGTTTCAGTGAAAAATTATGATCAAAATCCGGAAAACAGGTCCGATCCCAATTCGGATGCGGATCCATGGTATTTGTGTGCAGAACACCTTTCCGAGTTGCTTATAAAAAATAACACTCAGCCAGTCCAACACCGGCTACGCCATACTCAGCATTTCTGCGCAGAACACTTTTTTGGACATTTTTAAGGACGGCCTAATGTGATTACAACAACCACATGAAAACTTGCAACTTTGATTGCAAATAACCGCTAAAGGAAACAAATACCAAACCATTTCGAAATTACATTGGCAGACGGAAAATCCCCGAAAAAGGGCGATATCCCCGATTCTGGCAACACCGCTCTGAAGTGTGATGAATGCAGGCGCGTAGCTACCGCCGTATCAATGATACGGGGCCTCCAACGTGCGTAAGGAAAAATTAATAAAAACTTCTCAATATTTGTTTTATTTCACAAATGCCAAAAGAAAAAAAAATATTTTTCTTTTCTCACGTAAAGAAAAGGTTCCATCTAGCGGCACTACACTACATGACACGACCAAGTTTTGTTTTGACAGCGGCACCTGTTGATCAAATATGTAGATAAGAATTTGTAGTGTCGCTTTAAGCGTGCATTCAAACATTGGTTATAGAGGGATTTCCCTTTTTAAAAAAATTACTTCAATGGAGGAGTCCCACAACAATCAGCAGTGTTTATTTAAGAGTTTTATTTATTTGTCAATAAGTAATTTGCAAAAGAAACAGGTGTTCTTCTGATTTTAAAGAGATATTTGTGATTTCTTAAAAAAGATAAAAAGATGAGTGAGCGAAAAAAGAAACATCCCAGAATGCCCAAATTCGAACAAATTATCTTGTTTTGTGATATTTTTCCATTCGCGATGTAAAATTATCCAGTAAGGAGAGAGGAATTGAGAGAGAAAAATGACATTTCATTTTGCGGGAACTTGATAATTCTTACTGGATAAATTTCAGCCAGCACAAATTAGCAATCACGAAAATCAGCTGATTTTGTCAACAAATAAATTTAAGTTTTTGCAACGGGGCAATTGTTAATTAAATTAATAAAAAAAAAAAGCAAAAGCGAAGTAGTTATTAGCAAATATACATATATATATATATATATATTAGGGATACCTCGACCGTGAGATTTCCTTTGTTTTCCCTTTTTTAATAAAAATGAGCGAAAATCAAATTAAAATTATATTTTTTCACGGCTGGATTTTGTATGACATGCAACCGTGAATATTATTATTATTATTTCGTTACGCGTTTTATTTTAACTGGAACTTATTTCGTTTTGAATGGGAATAAATTCGTTTTGTAAAGTGGGAGTTATTTCATACCCCTAAATTTATATTTTGAGAATCAATGGATGCAAAAGGTACAATATTCCCTTTTACAGAATATTTACAAAAAGATGATTATGATTTCTTTATTTCAGATCGGTCGTCTGAAATCCGCACTACGTCTGCAATAGAAGCTTACAATAGCGTCATAGGAAAAAGCATTGCAAAGAAGGCTTTTTTTCAAATTTGTAGCATTTTTTTCTTATGCAAAAAGTTATGTATTGGACATTTCCCGTATCTCTCCTTTTTTTATTATTAATTACTTTATACTTACTCACCCCTATTATGCATTTCGACTTGGATCGAAAATTTCTCCGCTTGGCAACTTTGGTATTCTGCGTTTCAATTCCGCTACTTTCAACTTCGAAACTTCCAATTCTGCTAATTCTGCACTTCGATCGTAGCTCCGTTTTTCTACGTTGGAATTTTGTTGGCGGATAACTGCTTGTTTTTTATTTTGCAAACAATTTACGATTAATTTTCGCGATTTTTTGTTGAACTTCTTAAAATTTAAGTAAAACGCGTATGTAAAAGTTGTAAAACGCTCGCCATATTTTGTTTTTGTGCTCTAATGATGTTTTTTGATATGTTTGCAGGGTAATTGTTTTCGACCGGTGCCGAGTGCTAATATTTGTCCAAAAATGTAGGAGGGAAATCAAAAGACGATTTTCGATGCCAGGAATGTGAATCCGCCTACGGAGATCTAGGGACACGAATTTCGATACGATACGATACCATATCGATACTTTTGCCCTTCGATACCGATATTTTGTACTCTATGCTTTTATACCGATACTTTTCGGCATCGAGTATCTAGATCCCGGTATCGTATCGAATTTTTTAAAAAATGTGGAACTAATAGAGCAAAAATACCGCTCTGCTGGTTGTCTCTCTCTAACTTGTGACGCGAATCGATGGAAAATCAGAACCAAATAATTACAGTTAATTTAGCCGGAAAAGGCAGACGCCAGAAAAGTAAGAGTTGCCATTGGTCTGTTGCAATATGTACTTAATACGACCAAAGAGGTTACAACAAACTTGAAGTACTAACTTATTCTGATATTGTTTTGCCTTTATACTGACAAAAAAGGTAATACTATCCATCCAACTTCAACTGTTAATACACGTCCAAAGAGGTATCACGTCGGGGGAGGTATCAAACGACGCGTCTTGACCTCTGTAACAATGATCCTAAGGGGGAAATCCGATATTTTATTTCGTTCAAGCGATATTTGCAATTAAATTTAAAAAATTGTCTGTCATTTGCATGTGGTTGTTGTAGACACAGATTTAAGGTGTTTGTAAGGTATTATAAAATGTTCTTGATTTGTCGTGTGTTTTAGACCCACGCTTCAAAAATATCGCATTTTCTGATCCCTGCGCTTATTCCCGATGTATGTCTTGGCTAAGTGATATGATCAGTCGGGAAGAAGCCGCAGATGCAATCCAAGATTCTGAATTAAGTGTAGTAGAGTGTTCCGACAAAAATTAATTTTGGAATCACATAGAAACTTTAGCATCTGGTCGAGGAAGTGAAAGTGCAATCCGACAAAGCGAAAACATCAATGAATATATTCTTTGCAAACTACTTCCTGTAAGTGGATATCCTTTGCGTTTTTGGAAGGAAAATAAGAATAAAAATCCTCATTTGTCGAAAATTGCTTTACGATATCTAGGAGTACCAGCAACTTCTGTCCCATCAGAGCGCCTATTTTCAAAGGCAGGTTTAACAATGACAAAAAAACGTAACAGGTTGAAGGGGAAGAGGTTGGATAAATTACTATTCATGGCAGATTGCACAGAGGAAGAGTGGGGCTTTTGATCTTCGTTTCTTGAAGTAAAATCTATCAAATTAAAAAAATCAAATTTGCTCATATTAAACTAGCTTATGTTATTATTTATTTTTTTAAGTTTATACGAACCTATGGCAATCATTTACAAAATGTATAAATTTGCTTGCAGCGAAATAAGTTTATTTAAAACCTACATGAATTTTAATATGAGCTTACAAATTTTTTTGATTTTTACAAATTATTATTTTTCACTGTCTTGTAGTGTAACGAAAAATGTATGGGTTTGTGAAAAAACTGAAACTTATTGTACATAACCATACATCGTATAACCTTATTCATTATAAATAAAAATTACAAGTTATAAATAATGATTTATGTACATATAAAAAATTGTTTTCATGGCTAGGATATCCAATTGGAAATAAGGATGTCAATGTTAGGGTACTTCTCCATTCGGTTATTGAACTGCTTGTTTGTCATGTACATTTAGAATCGATATTTTGACTATCGAGTCGTTTTGTTTCGATACTATCGGGTACCCGATATATTTAAAGCGATACTTCAAATGAGTACAGAATCGATACTTTGCATTCGATATCGTGTCCCTACGGAGATCTAATATTTTTGGACGCGCATTAGCATCGGCACCGGTTGTAAACAATTACAAATTGGACTAGCATTCAAAACACCAAACAATATTACTAACGAAATTAAAACTAAGGTAATGGCTTTGACTTTGCCATTACATATATCCAAACGTGCACCGGCGGCCACTCCACAGTACCCACTCATACTCTGTAAACTTCTTTGACAGTTCCGGGGCGGCAAATGTCTTCCTGCAGCGAAAAGTACCACCTGCGGTCAGACTTAACACTGACATGTCTAATGTTTGCTCGGCGTATGCTGTGGCCCCACGATGCGATGCCAACCATCTGTGTACCTGGTCGACAAAGCGCACTCTTCTAGCACTAGCTCTATGGAAAACACCAGATACCTACTGACGATGTGGTAACATCCACCAACAGTGTCCTCTTGCTTTTTGTTGGTCCTTCGTTGTCTGCTACAATCAGTCAATTGATCTATAAAATTTCACTCCATTTGTTCAATAATGCTCAAACATATACAATTAAGTTTATAAATCATAAAGCTTTACTTTTATTTCAAAAGTAATAATTTGTGTAATTTAAATTGCGTTGTTATGTTTCAATTTCACACATTCCAAGGCAAACAGCTGACTTCGAAAAACTTATAGCTCTTCCTCTTTTTCTTTCGATCCAAGCGTAACTCAGAATGCATATTTACGATCCAAGCGGAGCGTAGAGCGGGAACGTAATTGTAATGCAGAATAGGGGTGACTATAATAAAACAACTGTGTACAAATAGGTACCGAACTTAACTACTGAACAAACAATATAAAAAAAATGTGTGACGTAATTACGTATGTATGTGTTTTATTATATTTTTAGTAGGAATTTGGAATTCGTGTTCCATGTTTTTAATATCACCATTACAAAATACAACTAATCCCAATGCCACGTTAAAACTATAATACCGTCTACCATGCGCTGGATCTTCAAGCCATTTATAAAGGTTGATAATTTTAATATGATGGTCCTTCCGAAACGGTTTCCATCTGGAAGGAGTTATAGGCTATTTTTTTTTTATTAATTTTGGGGGTTCGGACGCTTCTAGGGACCATTACTTTTTGATACTTTTTTCCCCGATACAATTCTGAGTATACTTGACCTATACTTATGATATTTCGCATATATGTAGGTATAGGATGGCCCCAAGTTTCATTTGGACTTCGATATATTTCGATAAATTAGTTGACAACTGAGTTATAGGTCAAAATGCGATTGCCGAAAACCTTATAGCTGAATTACCCACCGACGTGTACGTATAACGTACGTGTACGTATAACGTACGTGCGTACTTTTGGGCGAACTTTTATGCCCATGATGTTAACGCAGAAATCAGCCATTTGCTTTTGTTTACATCGCTTTTCATGCATGCTACCGAAAACATGTACATTTTAATCGAGTATTTTTCATTGTATATAAGACCGAAACTGATATTAATAAATAATAATTGGTCAATTTATTTGAAATCAAATTTTAACAAAATTTATTTTGGGTTATTTCAATATTATTCCCATAACTGAAAAGGTATTTTTGTAAAACAACTAAACGCGATCTAAAAAGAGCATACGAAAATGTGAGCAGGCAACACAGTCGTATGAGCCAGCAATCAGCTGACACGTTCATACGTAAAAAATCGAAAGTAGTTTGATTTCTACGTTACGTTCATGTACACTAGAGCGGCCCTTAGTTCCATAGAAAAAAATTTTTTTTAGTTTTTTAAAGTGCTACCTCTTGAAAAGGTTACATATAAGGAAAAAATAATCCTCAATAAATATTGACTCAATTGACCAACGTTAACCCGTGCCACAAACATGTTGAAATAATGAACCAAGCCTCTTTCCCCACTTGTGTGGCATTTTTAAAGGCAAATATTTATTTATACATATATTAGAAAAATCAAATCATACATATATTTTCATTTATTTATTTATCGACTAATAATACATAAATAGGTATACAACAGTAAGAAATAATTAATTCAGATTCTCCTGAAGCCCCATTGAAAGAGTTAGTTTTTGACAATTCGGATATTTTTTTCTATAATGCGATACAACTTGTATAATGAACTGTTTCTGATCTTCATCTGTGCTTAGCTTGCAATTATACTCCTCTATTAACCGTATCGCTCTCTCCGCTGTGTCATTTACAACTTTAATTTTTTCCGCAATTTTTTGCCCCTCTTTATACGCTTTATTATACCCCCATTCGAAAGCTCATTCATTTAAAAAAGAGGAATTTATACCAAATCGATTAAAAAATAGTTTTGTTGCTGGACGGCCCTTTTCTCTCTGTTTTTTTAAAAACTCAATATCCTCTTTATTTTTCATTATACTCAAAACATTTTGCGAACCGATGTCAAAAAGATCGTCAAGTTCACTTACAAATTTAGATTCTGTCTCTTTTTGCTTCACGGACTTTTTTTCTGCCGGCTTAAAAGAAAATTTTTGTATATTCCTCCATTCCTCATACAATAATTTTAGTTTTGGTATACAGTTCTTTTCACTTTGAGTCGGTATTCTTGCTTTTTCCCAAAACACCAAAGTTTCTCGAATCGCTAAACCCGCACTTTCTTGCAACGTAGATTTTACAACTCTTAAGTTAAAGAATAAAACTTTCAGAACTTGTCTTTTGGATGGTAATTTTCTACCAATAATTTGTGAAGAATATGTTCCTAGCAACAATATCTCACAATCTTTGCGCAAAATTCTTTGAGAAGTGTTAGCAGAAGCCATCCTTTACCGCGCACTTTAAGTCACTCAATAAAAAGAACTGAGGAACGACTGAAAGTTGCATTCCCTTCTGCTACTGAGGCGATTGTAACGGTTCTAAATATTTTTTTTTTAGTTTGCAAACATGTCTGCGTTTGATTTGCATGCAGAGCAGCGAAACGTTAGCGCGACTAGCCAGAGTAGCACCTACTAAAAGTGATGTTGTCAATATGTACACTTCGGCTCTTTTGTGGCACGGGTTAAAGTTGTTCAATCGGTTTGAAATTTTTAGGCAATTTTTTTTTTATCACCTGAAACCATTTCAGGGGGTAGCACCCACAAATTTCCGATTTTGAAAAATAAGGGCCACTCTAATGTACACGTACGTCGTTGAGTAATCACTTACATGGCACTCTCATAAGACAGGTCGTGTCAGCTGACACGAACTACGTGCTTGCGTCGGTGGGTAATTGAACCATTACTATTACTCTACAGTATGGTATCAAATCAACGCTTGAGTTTGCATTTATCCTGGCACAATTTGTCAAAATTGAATTCTTGAAAGGCCCCCTAACGTTACCAATGAATACCGAAAAAGAAAACTTTGAAACCCGTTTTTTTTTTTAAATTTTCAAAATATTCGAATTTGGTAAATTCTTCAGTAGGCAATAATCATACTAATATATATCATAGTAATATTATAAATGTGAATGTGAATGTTTTTATAGGCTACTTTTTTTTTTTATTAATATTTCACATATGTATACGTATGGGATGGCCCTAAATTTCATTTGGACTTCGAAATATTTCCATAAATTAGTCGACAACTGAGTTATCGGTCAAAATGCGATTGAGAAAAACCTTACTTTTACCCTACAATACGGGTATCAAATGGAAGGGGATGGCCCCAGGTTTCATTTGGACTTTGATATATTTCGATAAATTTATCTATAACTGAGTTATCAGTAAAAATGTGATTGCAGAAAAACCCTACTATTACCCTACAATATGGTATCAAATCAACATTTGAGTTTGCATTCATCCTGGCACAATCTGTCAAAATTGAATTATTGAAAGGTCCCGTAATGTTACCAAAGTATACCGCAAAAGAAAACTTTTAAAACCCGGTTTTTTTTAAATATTTGGTAAATTCTTCAGTAGGCAATAATCAATTAATCATACTAATATTATAAATGTGAAAGTAGCGATGTTTCGATGTCCAGACGTTTGCTTCTGTTACACAATCAAGTGAGAATGGCAAGACGGATTATGATGAAATTTGGCACTGAGACAGGTTATAGTTTGGAAGGAGAATAGGCTATTTGTTTTTTATTAATTTTGTGGGCTCGGACGCTTCTAGGGACCATAATTTTTTCATATTTTATTTCCCCCATACAATTCTGGGTATACTTGACCTATAACTCTGAGTATACTTTAGCTATACTTATGATATTTCGCACATGGTTGGGCCACTTTGAATAAAAAATTATTCAAATAAAAAATTATTCATCATTTTTTAAATTTGAG
This sequence comes from Sphenella marginata, assembly GCA_951509765.1. Taxonomy (NCBI): domain Eukaryota; kingdom Metazoa; phylum Arthropoda; class Insecta; order Diptera; family Tephritidae; genus Sphenella; species Sphenella marginata. Next base: position 47,878,800 of record OX608082.1, read on the forward strand.
TGATGAGTGACTGGTTATTTCAAAAAAATCAAAGTGATAAATAACAAGTTATTTTTATTCAAGAAGTGCTTGAAATCCAACTCAAGAAATCCTGAGTGATGAATAACATGTTATTTTTATTTTTGGAATTCTTGAATAACGATAAAACTTAATTTTTATTCAGTTATTTAAAAATAAAAAATAAGTACCCCGAGATCCCGGAAAATTATACCCATATGCGCATTATATTTGTCGTCATTTCCGGTATCATTTCGGAACTGTTTTGGCATTATTTCGGGACTGTTTCGGGATCATTTCGGGACTGTTTCGGTATTATTTCGGAAACATTGCGGGACAGTTTCGGGATTATTTTGGGATCATTTCGGGACTATTTTCGGGACTGTTTCGGGATTATTTCGGGACTGTTTTGGGATAATTTCCGAACTTTTTCGGGACTATTTCGGAACCATTTCGGGACTGTTTCGTTATTATTTTTGAATAATTTCTTAAGTGGTTACGCATTCACTGATGGAGTTATCGTTAAAATGAAATAAATTTATTGCAGGATTTACAAAAGGACTTAATTATGTTTTATTTCAGATTACAGTTAGAAACAAAATAATCTACATATATATGTAAAAATGAAATGGTGTTCAGTTGTCACGCTGAAACTCGAAAACGGCTGAACTAAATTATATACTTCCTTTGGAGGGTTTCTTTGTTATTACCACGCGCAGGTCATGTATTAAAATCAAAACAAAATATTAGGGGGGCGTGATACCTCCCATACAATTTTATTAATTTGCCTTTATATTTTGTGGCTATGCACGGTGCGCCAGACACGATCCTTACCTCAAAGTCGGAGTACAGTATATTTGGCTTTACTTTATGAGAATATGCGCTAAATAAATTGATGTGACGCAAAATCGGGAATTAATGGCAATTTTTTGCACGGCTTCGGAAAACTGCATTCCCTTCTAGATGTAAAAAAACGTCAGATATTCTGAAAAAGGACCTAACACTGCATCGCGCACATGTTTGACTTTTAACATATCATGTCACTTGCTCTTGTAAAATTGAAAATGCATTTTTTGTTACTTATACGCCCCGTGAAGGAAAATTAAAAAGAAGAAGAAGAAGAGCGATTAGTTTCGGCATAACAAAGTGTAAATTTTAAGTACCTAGGGGTTACCGTTAATTTTTGGCGATTTTTTTTTGTAAGGTGACTCGGTTTTATTGCCATTAAAACAGGTAAACAAAATCAGGTTTTAGAGCAGTTTTGGAGGCTAGTTGGTCAAAAAATAGGGGAAGACAGTATTCTCTCAATGCGTTTGATTTAAGAAAAGCTTGCAGATTATGACTTCGAAAGTTGTCACGAGGCAACTTGCACCGTTTTTTTGTTAGGGGGGAGTCCGCATCCCCCTCCTAAAACACGTGCAAGTGACCTCAACTATATTTCTGAGTATAGGGGTTGTAGGAGTCTTCTACGTACAACCCTAATCTGCTATTAAAATTTTTAGATTAGGAATACTTCTCCCAGAATTTGGACTAAAAGCTCGGATGGCCTATTTTTTGGCCCTCTATAACTCAGCAGTTTGAAAAATTTTTTATGTTTAAGTAGTAGAACATGAAAGCCACAACATTTATCCCTATCACCCAAGGACGTTTTGTCATCCCCTCTTCACTGCTGATTATTAGCATCTGATTTTTTGGCACTACTTTTTCCGAAAATCGACATTTCGGCCATTTTTGTACCTCTATATGTCGGCCGGGAAATGTGTTATGACTATTTACAGAAGAGAATATGATAGCCCTAACATTTTTCTTTAGGTAGATAGACCATATGCAATTCTTCCATATAAAAATTCACAAGTAAAATTTTTCTATTTTTCAAACTAAATAAATTTTGGAAAGCTAAATAATAATATGACTACCGTAAGTGTTATTGTATTAATTTTATTTAAATAAAATCTTGGGTCCTTTATTGTTTGTGTTGTTTATTAATGACATTTCCTCGTGTTTAAAATCGGTTAATTTTCTTTTATATGCAGACGATCTTAAAATATACTCTGTGATATGTTATGGTCTACTTCCAACTTATAGTCATTTTTTTCTTTTATTGAGTTTGATTGGTGTGACTCACTGCGGTTGGATAGGTGACAGTTTAGGTTCACACTGCGGTTTGGCATAAATCGATAGATTCTGGGAAGTGGCGTGATTTTTGCCGAGGTGGCAGCACCAAATGTTCCATAAAATGGAAAAAGGCACCAATAACGGAACTTTTAATTTCCAGACAAACAAGTGGTTGGTGTGTTCTCGGTGTGGCCAGAAATAAATAATAGGGTAAACCAGATTGCCCGAAAAAATGACATTGAATTAAATGGGCAATTGACGTCAAGCAAATGGTGTTTAATTTTTACGACGACAATAAAAGGACATATGTTATTAATCAATTGATCAGGGTGGGAGACACGTGGAATCCTGTCCTGATTCCTGACTTTGACACAGCTGACATTACGGTTTCGACAGAATTGGCCGAACTCGAGTAAAACATTTTATATTGCCAGTCAACATTTCAGCAGTAAATGTCAATTACACAAATCTACTACGCTTTATGTTCCCATTTAATATTACCATCATATGATTTTTTTGTTGATTAGTTAAATTTTTCTCTGACTTCAAACTTTCCCGTAGGATAATTATTCATTTTTAACCTTCTGTAATTTCAACTTTTGTTCCATACGTGAAAATTCACCTTTACTAAAACTAACTAAAGAGTAAAATAGTGGGGAGACTAAAAGTACTAAATTCCTTTTTCTTTAATCATTAAAATAAAAGCGAAATTAAAGTTCTTCAAGTTTCAAGTAATGTCTACAGATTAACTATCGTAAAATCTACTATACAGGGGTAAAATCATATCTTCTACTTTAATTTCAATAACATAAGGCCTGATTTTTTTGTTTCGGAATGAGTACTGTACTCTTACCAAATTTAGTAGTACAATAGGGTCCCTAAAATAGTAACAAAAGTCCGAACCCTGATGGCAACCACCAATCGGAGTGGCAACGATCACGCCACCTCGAGCAAGATAGCGGAATTTTTCCAATGCGCAGTCGCCATCGCAAAGAAATTTCCATTACCATAGCGACATTCGCCTGACAATTCCTTTCTTTTAAATGTACGGTGGTTTTAAAGTTGAGCGGACGTGCGATGCAAATAGTTGAATTCAGTGAAGTGTATTGAGTGTTAAAATCTGTGATTTTGTGGAAAAAAAACAAAATCAAACATGTTCAGATTTTAAAAATAAACATACATATGTAAAACGAAACTGAGCGTGAAATAGTTCTCGCTGTTTAATTTAATAAACAATACGTACAAATATAGACATTCAGATCGGCCTCAGTGATTAGTTATAGGTGAAAAAAGCGGTAAAGTGTAATTCGTCAATTTTAAATAAAATAATGAGTCTAGCACATTAAATGAATCCACAAATACGATCACGAAACCAGCTTATCAAAACCTCCAACGTGTATCTGTATCAGTTGCATCACCAATCACCAGTACCACCACCAATAACAGGCATTACTAACCGAAAACAACAAGCGCCAACCACCAGCAATTACCACAGCGGGGGCCGCCCTCTCGTAGGCCCGCCGCAACAACAATAGTATCATCAGCAACCGGTAACCAAACCGGCACAACACAACCGGTAACAACAGCGGGGGCCGCCCTCTTGTAGGCCCACCGCACCAACAACAGCAACCGGTCACGGCACCGACAACAGCAGCAACACCGCAGGTAACCATAGGCCCACCGCCGAACTCACTACAACAGCGTGCCACCATTGCAAAAGGCCCACCGTCGTGCGCGCCACTATACGAGCGCCCCATCGCGCGCCACCATTGCAACACGGCGGCAACAAAAACCACCACCAGCTACAAGTTACTTTTCGGTAAGTTTTATAGTAAAACGGTCTTCCCTTTAAAAATGGGTTTTTATATTAAAGCGCTTACATCGTCGCGCATACGAACGCGTGCCACAACAGCGCGCAACCATTTGACGCACCTCAACAGCGCTACTCCATTGAGCAAAACCCATCGCGCACATCCTTCGCAACGCGCCACCTCAACAGCGCTACTCCATTGCGCAAGACCATCTCGCGCTTTATTCACAACGCGCACCAATATCGCGCGCGTCACCATTTACGTGCCACTATCGAGCGCACCATCGCGCGCCACCATTTGAGGCACCACCAAAACAGCGCACCATCATCGCGCACCACAATCGCGCGTGTCGCAACAACAAAAAACACCAGAATTAGCGATAGAGGGGGCTGATCTCTTATAGGCCCACCGTATTGAACTAGCAGCAGCGACGACCGGTTGCAACACCGGCGACAACAACACCAACCAGAAGTGACGATAGCGGGGGCCGCCCTAATATAGGCCCGCCGCATTAAACTAACAACAATAACGGGGGCCGACCTCATGTAGGCCCGCCGTCCAACCAGCATCAACAACAACAACAGTAGCGCCCAAGGGAACGGGCTACTGCAACACCAGCAATAACAACAGTGGGGGCCGACCTAACCTGTAATAACACCAACAACCAGCCGTAACCACCGGCAGTGACGATAACGGGGGCCGCCCTCATATAGGCCCACCGTACAACACCGGCAACAACAATACCAGCGTGACAACAGCAGGGGCCGCCCTAATGTAGGCCCGCTGCAAATATACAAACAACAACAACAGTAGCGCCCCACTAACGGCCTACTGCAACAACCGGGTGAGACCTACCTATTTTAGACATACATATGTAGGTTAGGTAGTAGGTATCAGAATAAAAACACTTTGAAAAAAAAAAAAATTAGTTTAAAATAATAATGAAGTAGAGAAAGATTAGAGAAGAACTTAAATAAACTAAATTCCTAGATTTAACTAAACTAAGAAAGAATTTTTAATATAAACAAAAGGAAAAACATTACTAAAATATAGAAATAGGAGAGAGGGAAAAATATGAAATAAGTAAGGAAAACATTTTATAAAATAGAATTGAAATACAATGCATAAAACAAATTCTAAAATACATAAACTAAAATAGAACCAAAATGCATAAGATAAAATCAGATTCGAGATACGAATAAAATTAAATTAAATCACAAAATATGATAAAATTAATTTAAAATACATGGAAATGCTTAAAATGAAAATAAAATACCTAGGATTAGAAAAAACACAATTTTTTTTTGAATAAAATTAGATAAAGTGAAATACTTAACATAAAATACAATAGGTAAAATAGGATAGGATAAAATACATAAAATAAAATATACTTAAAAATACCTTAAAATAAAATAGAAAAATTTTTATGTTTAAGTAGTAGAACATGAAAGCCACAACATTTATCCCTATCACCCAAGGACGTTTTGTCATCCCCTCTTCACTGCTGATTATTAGCATCTGATTTTTTGGCACTACTTTTTCCGAAAATCGACATTTCGGCCATTTTTGTACCTCTATATGTCGGCCGGGAAATGTGTTATGACTATTTACAGAAGAGAATATGATAGCCCTAACATTTTTCTTTAGGTAGATAGACCATATGCAATTCTTCCATATAAAAATTCACAAGTAAAATTTTTCTATTTTTCAAACTAAATAAATTTTGGAAAGCTAAATAATAATATGACTACCGTAAGTGTTATTGTATTAATTTTATTTAAATAAAATCTTGGGTCCTTTATTGTTTGTGTTGTTTATTAATGACATTTCCTCGTGTTTAAAATCGGTTAATTTTCTTTTATATGCAGACGATCTTAAAATATACTCTGTGATATGTTATGGTCTACTTCCAACTTATAGTCATTTTTTTCTTTTATTGAGTTTGATTGGTGTGACTCACTGCGGTTGGATAGGTGACAGTTTAGGTTCACACTGCGGTTTGGCATAAATCGATAGATTCTGGGAAGTGGCGTGATTTTTGCCGAGGTGGCAGCACCAAATGTTCCATAAAATGGAAAAAGGCACCAATAACGGAACTTTTAATTTCCAGACAAACAAGTGGTTGGTGTGTTCTCGGTGTGGCCAGAAATAAATAATAGGGTAAACCAGATTGCCCAAAAAAATGACATTGAATTAAATGGGCAATTGACGTCAAGCAAATGGTGTTTAATTTTTACGACGACAATAAAAGGACATATGTTATTAATCAATTGATCAGGGTGGGAGACACGTGGAATCCTGTCCTGATTCCTGACTTTGACACAGCTGACATTACGGTTTCGACAGAATTGGCCGAACTCGAGTAAAACATTTTATATTGCCAGTCAACATTTCAGCAGTAAATGTCAATTACACAAATCTACTACGCTTTATGTTCCCATTTAATATTACCATCATATGATTTTTTTGTTGATTAGTTAAATTTTTCTCTGACTTCAAACTTTCCCGTAGGATAATTATTCATTTTTAACCTTCTGTAATTTCAACTTTTGTTCCATACGTGAAAATTCACCTTTACTAAAACTAACTAAAGAGTAAAATAGTGGGGAGACTAAAAGTACTAAATTCCTTTTTCTTTAATCATTAAAATAAAAGCGAAATTAAAGTTCTTCAAGTTTCAAGTAATGTCTACAGATTAACTATCGTAAAATCTACTATACAGGGGTAAAATCATATCTTCTACTTTAATTTCAATAACATAAGGCCTGATTTTTTTGTTTCGGAATGAGTACTGTACTCTTACCAAATTTAGTAGTACAATAGGGTCCCTAAAATAGTAACAAAAGTCCGAACCCTGATGGCAACCACCAATCGGAGTGGCAACGATCACGCCACCTCGAGCAAGATAGCGGAATTTTTCCAATGCGCAGTCGCCATCGCAAAGAAATTTCCATTACCATAGCGACATTCGCCTGACAATTCCTTTCTTTTAAATGTACGGTGGTTTTAAAGTTGAGCGGACGTGCGATGCAAATAGTTGAATTCAGTGAAGTGTATTGAGTGTTAAAATCTGTGATTTTGTGGAAAAAAAACAAAATCAAACATGTTCAGATTTTAAAAATAAACATACATATGTAAAACGAAACTGAGCGTGAAATAGTTCTCGCTGTTTAATTTAATAAACAATACGTACAAATATAGACATTCAGATCGGCCTCAGTGATTAGTTATAGGTGAAAAAAGCGGTAAAGTGTAATTCGTCAATTTTAAATAAAATAATGAGTCTAGCACATTAAATGAATCCACAAATACGATCACGAAACCAGCTTATCAAAACCTCCAACGTGTATCTGTATCAGTTGCATCACCAATCACCAGTACCACCACCAATAACAGGCATTACTAACCGAAAACAACAAGCGCCAACCACCAGCAATTACCACAGCGGGGGCCGCCCTCTCGTAGGCCCGCCGCAACAACAATAGTATCATCAGCAACCGGTAACCAAACCGGCACAACACAACCGGTAACAACAGCGGGGGCCGCCCTCTTGTAGGCCCACCGCACCAACAACAGCAACCGGTCACGGCACCGACAACAGCAGCAACACCGCAGGTAACCATAGGCCCACCGCCGAACTCACTACAACAGCGTGCCACCATTGCAAAAGGCCCACCGTCGTGCGCGCCACTATACGAGCGCCCCATCGCGCGCCACCATTGCAACACGGCGGCAACAAAAACCACCACCAGCTACAAGTTACTTTTCGGTAAGTTTTATAGTAAAACGGTCTTCCCTTTAAAAATGGGTTTTTATATTAAAGCGCTTACATCGTCGCGCATACGAACGCGTGCCACAACAGCGCGCAACCATTTGACGCACCTCAACAGCGCTACTCCATTGAGCAAAACCCATCGCGCACATCCTTCGCAACGCGCCACCTCAACAGCGCTACTCCATTGCGCAAGACCATCTCGCGCTTTATTCACAACGCGCACCAATATCGCGCGCGTCACCATTTACGTGCCACTATCGAGCGCACCATCGCGCGCCACCATTTGAGGCACCACCAAAACAGCGCACCATCATCGCGCACCACAATCGCGCGTGTCGCAACAACAAAAAACACCAGAATTAGCGATAGAGGGGGCTGATCTCTTATAGGCCCACCGTATTGAACTAGCAGCAGCGACGACCGGTTGCAACACCGGCGACAACAACACCAACCAGAAGTGACGATAGCGGGGGCCGCCCTAATATAGGCCCGCCGCATTAAACTAACAACAATAACGGGGGCCGACCTCATGTAGGCCCGCCGTCCAACCAGCATCAACAACAACAACAGTAGCGCCCAAGGGAACGGGCTACTGCAACACCAGCAATAACAACAGTGGGGGCCGACCTAACCTGTAATAACACCAACAACCAGCCGTAACCACCGGCAGTGACGATAACGGGGGCCGCCCTCATGTAGGCCCACCGTACAACACCGGCAACAACAATACCAGCGTGACAACAGCAGGGGCCGCCCTAATGTAGGCCCGCTGCAAATATACAAACAACAACAACAGTAGCGCCCCACCAACGGCCTACTGCAACAACCGGGTGAGACCTACCTATTTTAGACATACATATGTAGGTTAGGTAGTAGGTATCAGAATAAAAACACTTTGAAAAAAAAAAAATTAGTTTAAAATAATAATGAAGTAGAGAAAGATTAGAGAAGAACTTAAATAAACTAAATTCCTAGATTTAACTAAACTAAGAAAGAATTTTTAATATAAACAAAAGGAAAAACATTACTAAAATATAGAAATAGGAGAGAGGGAAAAATATGAAATAAGTAAGGAAAAAATTTTATAAAATAGAATTGAAATACAATGCATAAAACAAATTCTAAAATACATAAACTAAAATAGAACCAAAATGCATAAGATAAAATCAGATTCGAGATACGAATAAAATTAAATTAAATCACAAAATATGATAAAATTAATTTAAAATACATGGAAATGCTTAAAATGAAAATAAAATACCTAGGATTAGAAAAAACACAATTTTTTTTTGAATAAAATTAGATAAAGTGAAATACTTAACATAAAATACAATAGGTAAAATAGGATAGGATAAAATACATAAAATAAAATATACTTAAAAATACCTTAAAATAAAATAAGATGAAATAAAATAAATAGAATAAAATAAAATAAAAATAAAATAAATAACATAGAATAGAACAAAATATGTAACCGGAGATAGGGCTAAATACATAAAATGAAAATAAAATTTAAATACATAAAATAAAATAAATTTAATTAAATACATAAACTAAATACCTACAAATTTATTTTATTAAAATTAATCAAATGCCTAAATAAACAAATAAACAAATTTCAATATTAACAAATTAAAGGCCGCCAATAAAATAACATAATAATAAATAATGGTTAAAATAACAAGAAATAACTAATAAATAAAGTAACTTAATAATATAAATGTAAGTTTTTCGTCGTAGAGTACGGACGTGTTTTTTCTTCGCTCCGTATTATGTTGAGTTTTACTTCAAACAATTACTTATAAACTATTGATTCTAACAAATTATAGTGCAATGAGATACTGACTCTTAGTGTTGCATCTATAATTTAATAAATTGCTGTCAACTGGCATATTAAAGTAAAAACTGTATAATGCCATGTTCGTGCGGGCATAAGTTTGATCGCTTATGTCCAAAAATTCAGTGTGCAAAGTGAAAAGTGATTTTTCATTTGCAGTGTGTTGGTCTTGTGCAAACGGATGTGGACTACCCTGCAAAAAACCGAAATACTCCGTTCCATAGTCCATAGAGTACACCCTAAGGAGTATCGGAGTACTCCAACACTTATCCTCGCTCATATAAAAAAGGTGGTCCAATTTATATGGCGATGGCCGGTAATTGGATCACCTAATCCGACTCGGAGTACTCCATTTCTTTGCTTTTGAATACTCTATAGATCACCTACATGAGAGTACTCCCAAAATACTCCTATCGGACTACTCTATGGAGTATTCAACGGCAAAGCGAGAGAGGGAGTAGGTGGTCCTCAAAGAGATCACATACTCCCTCTCTCGCTTTACTGCATAGTACTCTATAGAGTAATCTTTTGGCAACATTTTCAAAGTACTCTCACGTAGGTGTTCCATAGACTATTCAGCAGGGTGCTCCGATATGGATTAGGTGATCCAATCGCCGGACATGGGCTTATAAATTGGACCACCTTTTTGTATGAATGAGGATAAATGTTGGAGTACTCCCATACTCCAACGTTTTTTACAGGGTACTTGCTTTCGGTAGATAAATCGTTTCTGTGCAATGTATGTATGGCAGAGCGTCGTACTTCTCTTCGCCCGCCCACACCTCCCGTTGGATCAGCTGATCGCGCTGCTAAAAGTGCGTCAGTGAATAAAGACAACGAAATAATTTTGATAAGTGAAAGCACTAACACTGCTTCTTCTAATTCTTAGAATAATGCTTCACAAAAAGAAAAAACTGGTTTTCGTGACAATAATTATGCATTAGAAATGCATTCAGTGGCCAATGAACTTAATGCTTTGAGAGCAGAGAATGCGTGTGTGCTTTCCTCTTTGTGCTCTGTTCGTGATGATAACAAAAAGTTATCATATAAGTGTGATGCACTACATGCTGATATATTGTTATTGTGCACAAAACTTCAAGCTAAAGACGATGTTATCATTTCTCTTACTTCGGAAGTAACTGGCCTTAAAAGCATTGTTGACGACTTGCGTAGGTTGGTTTTAGGCTGTGCTCTTAACTTAAACAAACAAAAAGAATTGTCTGGTAATGCAAACAGCTCTCATCATTGCTCTTCTTTTGTGACTCTTAACGCTGTAGATGGTTCTTAGCCTGATACTGTCGCGGATTCTGCTGTTATCGCTGCTGCTGCTGCTACTGCCGTTGATGTACAGCGTCGTTTACCTACCACGTCAAATCGTGAGAATGTGCCTGGGTCGGTAGGAAAAAGTTTACGCAAAAAATCAGTTAAACCGAAGGAGACACCGAATTCTTCTGTTGCGGCGGCACTTCCACCTGTTGCTGCTGGATCAACTAAATCTCCTACCTCCGCTATTAACAGTACTACTCCGGATACTGTGTTGCCTCTGAGCTTTGCCAAGGTGGTTGCGCAAATTACTGTAGTAGACACAAATTGTGATAGTCCAGTAGTTCAATGTGGACAACAACATCAAACATTACAGCAGCAAGAGCAAAGTACTGCTGTGAATTTAGAGTCTGGGGCTAGGCCTCTAAGGAAGAATGCCCAGAAAAGTCTCAAAAAGCCACTAGTTCTTGGTGTAAGTAATAACTTGGAACTATCTGTAGCTTCCAATATGAGGTGGTTGCACGTCTCATCCTTCCTGCCCACTGTATCTGAGGATGACATACTCAATTACGTATCAAATCATGCAGCCATAAATAAGGTTCACTTAAAATGTAACAAGCTTGTTAAAAATGGCTCTAATCTATCTGATCTACGCAGAGTGAACTTCAAGCTTGGTGTTTCAGAGTCATACTACAAGAAAGTAGTCGACGCCAATATCTGGCCAGTTAATGTAGTACTTCGGCCGTTCCGTTTTTTTCCGAGAGGCGGTGCAACTCTATTAGCTACGTAGCTGCGACCGCAAATGTTGAGGCACGCGCCAGACCCCTCAGTATTTTTTATGAGAATGCTTCTGGGCTAAGAACTAAGTCAAAGTCCTTGTTTGAAATTGTAGTTAAGGATAAAATATTTTTTGCAGTAAAATGTTTGATAACTCAAAACCAGCATGGTTTTATGCCTGGTAGGTCTACTGTTACCAATCTTGCAGTATTCACAGAACTCTGCATTTCTGCATTTAATGCGAGGGTACAGGTTGATACCATCTACACAGACTTTTCGAAGGCCTTTGACAAAGTTAACCATTCGCTACTAATATCCAAACTAGCTAGTCTGGGTTTTCACTCTAGCATGTTATCTTGAGTGAAATCATACTTGGACGATCGAAGTTGTGTAGTGGTTGTAGATGGAATCTGCTCGCAATCGTTAACTGCTACGTTGGGTGTACCCCGGAGGAGTGTTCTGGGCCCTCTTCTTTTTGTAATTTTTATTAATGATATACGTCACTGCTTCAAGTACTCCAATTTTTTACTGTATGCAGATGACTTGAAGATTTTCAAGACTGTTACGAGTCAATTATATTCTATCAGGCTCCAGTCGGATCTTGATAATGTAATCGACTGGTGTAGTAATAATCGTTTACAACTAAATATTAGCAAGTGTCATAGTATTTCGTTTTCCAAGTCCCGAAATATCTTTCCGGCCAGGTATCATATTGGTGACTCTATGCTGGGTGCTGTGGATGAAATATCTGATCTTGGCGTAGTTTTTGATTCCAAGTTTCTTTTTCACAGCCATATTAACTATGTTATTGCAAAGTGCTACTCTACGCTTGCGTTCATTCGCCGCTTCAGTACGGATTTTAGTGATCCATATACGTTAAAACTTCTATTCACATCGCTGGTAAGATCGAAGCTAGAATATGGTGTGTTTATTTGCAGGCCATACCATGCATGCCACATAAGCCGACTTGAGCGTATTCAAAAGACTTTTCTGCGTTTTGCACTCCGGTCTTTGCGTTTTCAAGATCCAGTACCATCATACAGTTCGAGGTGTCTTCTAATTAGTTTGAAAACCTTAAACAGTAGAAGGTCTATCTTAGCTCTAACACTTCTTTACGACATTGTAAATGGGACGATTGACTCGCCATTTCTTTTGGAACGTATACGTTTTAGTGTTCCATTTCGGACACTTCGAAACCATGATTTTTTTTCTTTAGATAGAGTCAGAACGACGTATGCATCTAACTCACCAATTGCTAGGGCTATGAGGGAATATGATTTGCTACTTAGCTCTAATGATATGGATTTTTCAATGAATAAGTTTAAGTTTAAACAGTTGTTGAATGAACTAGTTTAATTAGTAACTACGTCATATTTAAGATATTATTTGTAAATAGTCTGTAAGGAATTCCTAATTGTCCTAGATTTTTAGTGAAATAAAGAAATAATAAGGGAAAAGTAAATTAAGCAAACCAAAACAAAAGATACATAAATAAGCGAAAGAAAAGTTAAGTTTAATTAAAAGATTTAGATAGAGATGTAGTTTAAGAAAAAAGAAAAAGATAGGATAGGGATATAATTTACATTAAAAGAAAATAGGGAAGAAGAAGAAAAGAAACCAAGAGTTAAATACTACTAAGAAACCAATGCCCAATTTGTTCACAGAGTCGTAAAATTGTCTAGAACTCGCTTTAGTTAAATCTTAGTTTAAAATACGACACCACTTATAACGCAGCTTAAATTTTCCGGTTTGTTCAAAAAAATAATTATAGTTACTACTCGTTGTAATTTTACTTTTACGACATAGATTTAAGCCGCTTACATGTGCTGAATTGTCAGTTTACGACTCATTTTTCAAAAATAAATTATTTTTACATAATAAATATGGAAGAAAAAGGAAAAAAGCGAGCCGGTCCGCCAAAGATACGGAAATATTTACCGGTCTGGGTTATAGGGCAAACTTTCCTCAATCATTTGAAGAACACGGGCGACTGTTCCTTTTGTCAGCCGAAATCGTGAGAAAAATTCATCACCGGTTAGCCAATTCATATGTATTAAAACGCCGAAAGAAAGTGTAGGACTGACGTGGTACCATTTCCACGGTACCATCTTCACTATCGCTGTCTGTGTCATTATCATCACTGACCCAATTATTAACTGGCAGATAATACATTCTGGCCAAATTTATATCAATTTATTTTTATTCTGACTCAAAATTTTGATTTCGATGTCTGTCAAAAACACGAATATTTTATAAATCTCGGCGTAACAAGCTTAAATTGCAAATTTTTCCGATTTAAAAAATTGGAGACTAAAACTTTACTGTGTGGTAGTCGGCGTCGTAAAAAATTTAAACCTCTCTCAACAAACCCATCGAGATTAGGTGCGTCAGTTCATTTTGAATTTATTTCGTTTTAACAGTTTCGGTTTGAATTTTGATTTAAAATTTTAGTTGCCCATTTTATTTTGGTTTTTTTTGAATTTTCGAATTTTGAATGTCAACGGTCTGTCCGTGGCATCCGGGTTTAACCGGATGTTGTTTTAAACGTTATTTTGACGCGGTTTTTGCGTTTTTCCCCGCGTTCAAAGGCATGATTCAAATTTCTCTGTTTATGGCGCAGGACGGTAAGGTTGGCAAGAGCCCACCCCAGCCGACAATGACTAGCCACAGTGCGACATCAATATCATGCCGACCGCCTTCCTTACTGCTCCAATTTTGACGCGTTTCCATAACAGATGGCGCCCAACGTGGTACCCGAGGCGCTGGCCTCGGTGACTCTTCCGGTCAATTTGTGAGGTTTCACCATCTCGTATGTCCCAGGTAGGCAAGCCCAGGAGCCGCCACCTGCGTTGCGACGGGATGGTGGGACCGATCAAGTTGTCCGGATGGGTCTTCGGGTTCAGTAGCTGAGGGCTCCACGAGACTTCACGTCATGTCCACCGGAAGTTTTGCATTTCACCCGGTGAGGTAGTGCTAAACGCACTTAGTTTTTTAAATATACATAGTTTTTTTTTGTCCCGGGTCTGTTGTCCGATGTCGGCTTCGGGAAAATATATATCGCACCCTAAATCAAAAACAGTCACAACTCAAAATTTTTTTAGGTCGCTTTCTTGGCATAGATTGCCTAATAAAAAGTAGTGCAGCCAATACATACAATATTTTTCTTTTAGACTATTATCGTTACTCTTTAAAGAGCACAGTGATGTCAAGTTTTTAAAAATCAAATCACTTTTGTGCGATCTAGAAGCAATTAACTGAAAGTTACTCGGATTTTGAGTTGTGACTCTTTTTGATTTAGTGTGCGATATGTCCGCTAAGTGGGGTTTAGTATGTTTTAGGGATTTTTTTTCTTTACTTTTCGTTTTGCCGAACGTGTGTTTTGTTTTGTCTTTGTTTTTTTTGTATGCACTTTTTTTTTCTTTTGTAGGTATCTCCACTCCTCTAACCAGTCTCAGGTGGTAGCCTTCAGCAGCCCCTGAATGGCGGAAGGAGGAGTGGGGAACCAAATAACCCCCTTTTCAACTGCGCAAGTCTGGGGAAATGCGGCACCTAGCTGCATCCTTTCATTGCGGCGCAGCTGAGGAGGGGTAGAACTTAGATTTTCAGTTTTTTTGTCATTTTCGATCTACAGCACCCCGGCAAGTCTCAGTCGGCAGCCTTTAGCAGCCCCTGCATTGCGGTCGGGAGTGCTGGAGTCCAAACAAGTTTAAACTTTTCAACTGCGCTAGTCTGGGGAAAGTCGGTACCTAACCGAATCCTTTCATTGCGGCGCAGCTGAAGAGGTGTAGAGTAAAATAAATTTTCATTTTTTTTCTGTCATTTTCGGTCTACAGCACCCCGGCAAGTCTCAGGCGGCAGCCTTTAACAGCCCCTGCATTGCGGTCGGGAGTACTGTAGTCCAAATAAGTTTAACTTTTTCAAAATTTTCGCCATGGTATACCCACATGTCTCAGGGCGAGGTGTCCCTATGACCATCCCTGCATTGCGGTAGGTGTACCTGGATATGTCCTTGTCAAATGTTTTATGTTTATATTTTTTTTTATACCTTTCATGAACATGAAATGGTATTATAACTTTGGTCCGATGTTTGTAAGTATGAGAAGAAGAAGAGATAGACCCACCATTAAGTATACCGAAATGATCAGGGCGACGAGCTGAGTTGATTTAGCCATGTCCGTCTGTCCGTCCGTCTGTTTGAACGCAAACTAGTCCCTCAGTTTTAGAGATATCTCCATGAAATTTTGCAAGCAGGCGCCATTTTGCATAGGATTAATCATTTGTCGGAACCAGCAAGATCGGACCAATACAACGCATAGCTCCCATACAATCGATTGTTCCGATAAATGGGTTTTGACCTATAACTCTGGCAATCAAAAAGCTAGGAGAGCGAAATTTTGCGGGTTTAGTACATATTATATTTGTAACCTGTGTAGTGAAAATCACCCAGATCGGACAAACAAAACATATAGCTCCCATATAATCGATAGTTTCGATAAATGGGTTTTGGGGTATAACTCTTGGAATTAAAAAGCTAGAAACGTAGAATTTTGCAGGTTTGGTCCTTATTATATGAGTAATGTGTGTAGTGAAAATCATACAGATCGGACTTACATAACATATAGCTCCCATATTACCGATTGCTCCGATAAATGTGGTTTGGCTATGTATTTTTAAATTAACAGTTTTGGAGAGTTTGTAAGTAAGGAGCGGACACTTAGAAAAGTTGTGCATATTCATGAAAAGTATAAAGACTTCGGCACAGCCGAAGACAGCCCTTTCCTTACTTGTTTTTCAATTATATCTACCTATGCCTTCTAGTGATGGGATGTCATTGAATATTTAAATACATATACATACATTTTTCAAACTACATATCGTATTTCATTGCTTTTTGACTTTTAAACGTATATTTACTAATCCAACTTTCTTTCAGCGTATATTGTACACTTATATATATATATTTTTTTTTGAAAACTTTATTATACTTTTTTTTACGGAAAAGTCGTTACGATTAGCGACTTGATAAACGTCGACTTAATTATAGGGTAGGGAGGGTGAATTTTTACTTTGTGCCTTCCAACCGCCCCTTGTAACCGAAAGCAATACTTAGACATTTTTTTTTTTATTGACCGGTTTTTTTTATATAGACACATTCCAAGTAGACATGGATCAGTCAGCTGAACGCATGACTACTAGAAATTCTACGCGAGGAAGTGGGGGTAAACCTAGAGGTCAGGGTAGAGGGGCATTTCCAAAACAGCCCACAAATCGGCCTTTAGTGGTGCATTCTCCAGTAGGTAGTCCGGGTGGAGGAGATTCGACCGGGACAGTATTGAACCCTGCTTCCAACCACAAGATGGATAGACCAGCTAGTACTAATATCCTTGACTCGTCCATGGCCGCAGACCCCATGCAGAATATTTTTGACCCTTCGACTAACGTGTTGACAGGTATACAGGAGGAAGCCGGAGTTTTGCTTCAAAACTCTATACCTCGTAACACTTTAGGTGATAGGAATACTCCGCGGAATATTGTCGAGGCCCCTCCTGAAGACTCGTGGGTGAACGTGCTACATCAGCTGTTCAGGACTTCTCAGGAGGAGATGCGTAACGAAATGAGGACGATCAGGGAGAACATGGACCTACTTAACGCTGCAGTAACATCGTCGCAGGGCGGTGCGACCTATTCGAGGAACACCAATAGGGATGAAAGGAACCGGGCCCAGACCTTTGTTAGTAACCAAGCCAACATCGTTTCGAACAACTTGGCGGTGAAACCACAGGAGTGGAAGGTCTCCTTCGATGGAACTGGGAGCGTAGCGGATTTTTTGTTCAAATTAGACACATTATGTGAGCGGACTCAATGTTCCGATGACCATGGCAAGTTTTCATCTATTTCTGTCAGGGCGGGCTGAAGAATGGTACTGGCTGCTCGCCAAACCGAACCCAAATGCAAATTATCCCTTTTTGTGTTATTCTTTGAAGCGTGAGTTTGGAACATTGAAAAGTGACCACGAGATCATGATGGAGATCTCAATGCGAAAGCAGAAGCTGAGCGAGTCATACGATGTGTTCCACACTGACATAGTAGCACTAAATGCGCGTCTTCGAGAGCCAATGTCAGAAGCCCTACTGATTGACATAATAAAACGGAACGTCAACAGTAGCTTGAAGCTGATGCTGTTCAACGCAGAGGCGAGGAGATTGCATGATCTACGCGATATAGCACGAAAAGGTGAACAAGTGCTGAGGGAGAGCAAGATTCTGGGAACAACTTATACCGGAAGACATGTTAATGAGGCTCGAGCGATGACACCTGACAGGAGGATGGAAGGCGAGGATTGCGAAGCTGACCCGCAGATCGAGGCGTTGGAGTATTGGCGCAATAGGAAACCGGACTATTCAGGAATCCAATGTTGGAATTGTCAAGCCATGGGGCATTCGTATATGTATTGTGAGGAACCTATTAGGAACCCTTTTTGCTTTAAGTGCAGGCATAGAGGCGTGTATACCCCAAAGTGTCCAAAGGACCATCGCCGGCAGGGAAACCAATATTCGAGCGAGAAGATGGGGGAAACTCGTTCGGTGCCATAGCCCCCATATCAGCCAGTGCCCGAGGAGTCGCCTCGAGTGCTGAAACCTTCGCTAGCAGTGAGCGCCATGGAAGTGGTGAACTTTCGAGGAGTAGTGGCACTCTTGCGACGGAACAACCCAGCATTTTAGTAACTTTTCCTGATAGTTCAGATAGCTCCAATAGTTCAGATGCAGATAGTCCAGGGCCGTCCTCTCATACTTCAAAGCCAGTTCACATTTTGAAAAGTCATAGCAGAGATGTTGCTTGTCAAGCGCATTTTCCACCTAGTTTGGAACAGAGGGTTACCAGTTACGAGCTAGTTGGGTCAAGAATTTTCGAAAACAATCCAGAGTCATTCGTATCGGACGATATTGGAAGATGTAGGAAGATATATAATAATCGAGTACAGGAGCGTAAACTTTTGCAAAGCACCACTTTAGTTCTCACAGAGGATGAAAGGCCTCTGGTGCGGATAAAAATAGAAAACAGTTATATAGTAGGCTTGCTGGACTCGGGTGCTAATGTCTCTATCCTCGGGAAGGACTGTGAAGAGTTTTTGGATTCGATTGGGCTTAAGTACCACCCACTACAGGCTTTCGTATACACGGCGGGTGGCGCCAAGCAGAAAATTCTAGGTTCTGTTTACTTACCTGTGACTTTCAAAAATATTACCAAAACAATACGTTTTTACCTCAATCAAGAAGCGTATTTCGGAGTTGATTTTTGGAGAGCTTTCGCGTTAGCGCCGGATATATTTCCTAGTGTAGCATGTCTAGAGATTAGCGAAGAGAAGGAACAAGAACATAATTTTTACGATTTAACAACAAAGCAGAAGATCGAGCTGCAGAACGTAGTAGAGACGTTTCCGTCATTTGAGAAGTTAAGTCTGGGTCAAACAAAGCTAGTCGAACATCATATTGACACGGGCGACGCGGTTCCAATAAAGAGCAAGCATTTCCCTCTTTCGCCACCGAGGCAAGCCGAAGCTTTTAGTGAGATAGATAGGCTGCTCGAAATGGGAGTTATCGAGGAATCGAACTCGCCGTGGTGTAGTCCTGTGGTGTTGGTCCGGAAACCAGGGAAGGTCCAGCTTTGTATTGATTCCAGAAAAGTCAACGCGGTTACGAAAAAGGACTCATACCCGTTGCCACATATTAAGTGGCTATTGAGTAGGTTGAAGGATACCCACTTCATCAGTGGTATCGACCTGAAGGACGCGTTTTTCCAAATCAAGTTGACGGAATCATCGAAGGAGAAAGCAGCGTTCGCAGTTCCGGGAAAGCCTCTCTACCACTTTAAAGTGATGCCATTCGGGCTATGCAACGGACCGCAGAAGATGAGCAGGCTGATGGACAAGGCCACTCCTTCGCGGTTGCGTGAGAACGTCTTTGTTTATTTGGATGACCTGATAGTATGCAGCACCAACTTTGAGGACCACTTGAGCTTATTGGCAGAGGTAGCAAAGTGTTTGAGGGACGCGGGCCTTACAATTAACGTGAAGAAGAGCAAATTTTGTCAGAAGGAAATTCGATATTTAGGGTACTTGATAGGCGCTGAGCATCCAATAGCGTTCGTTTCAAAAAAGCTTAACAATGCTCATCGCAATTATACCGTGACCGAGCTGGAATGCCTAGCAGCCATAGTCAGTGTCAAACGCTTGTCCATACATTGAGGGTCTGCCGTTTCGTATTATTACAGACCATTCGAGCCTCAAGTGGTTGATGACTCAAAAGGATTTGAGTGGTAGGTTGGCTAGGTGGTCGCTTCTGCTTCAAAGATATGACTTTCGAATGGAACATCGCAAGGGAACCCTGAATATTGTACCGGATGCTCTATCGCGCTTCGATGTAGACGCGCTGACCTATCCGAACACACCTCAAGAAATAGATTTAGAGTCGCCAGAATTTGCAAGTGCCGAATATTCGGATCTAGTCCGAACCATTTTAGATAACAAGGTGGCACTACCTGATTTACGTGTAAACGAGGGCGTAGTTTTCAAGAGGGTTAAATTTCGTAAGGGTGTGGAGGATGAGGAGCATTCGCGATGGCGGTTATGGTTACCGACTGGGTTGATGAAGGAGGCAATACGACTTGCGCATGATGCGAACAGGAGCTACCACAGAGGGTGGCAGAAAACTTTGGAGCGCGTTCGGCAGAAATACTTCTGGCCAAGCCAAGCTAAGGACGTCCGGGAGTATGTACGCAAGTGCGACATTTGCAAAGCGGTAAAAGCAACAAATCAACAAGCCAGGCCACCCATAGCGAGTACTTTTACTTCGGAAAGACCATTTCAGCGGTTCTACTGCGATTTCCTGGGGCCATATCCGAGATCGAAGCGTCGAAATCAATTCCTTTTCATTTTATTGGACCATTTTTCAAAGTATGTTTGGTTGAAGCCCATGCAGAGAGCGACGACTGTAAACGTTATGAATTACTTCACTTCTGAAATTTTTCCAACTGTAGGGATCCCTCAGTATATCCACAGCGACAACGGTAAACAGTTTATCTCAAAGGATATGAAGCAATTTTTAGAGAATTACGGGGTAACCCATATTAAGACAGGGCTATACTCACCGCAGGCTAACGCATCGGAGCGCGTAAATAGGGAGATTGTTTCAAAAATTAGAGTTTTTCTGAAGGATAAACAGGACCATACTGACTGGGATAGGCATATACCCGAAATACTTTCAGTTTTAAGAAGTGACTTTCATACCTCAATTCAGTGCTCTCCATACTTTGCATTATACGGTCAGAACATGATTCAGCACGCATCGGCATACAACATATTAGATAAACTCGGCGCTCTGGCACAAGATGAAATCCCAATAGTAGCTAGGGCTGATAAATTGTCAAATGTTCGCGAGAAAATTCGTAGAAATTTAGATGCAGCAAAAGATAGGGCAGTAAGAGTATATAACAAACGCTCTAGACTAGTGAACTATAAGGAAGGTCAGAAAGTTTTTAGGAAAAATTTTGCTTTGAGTAACTTTAAACAAGGCATAAACGCCAAGTTCCTGCCGAAATATCTTAAGTGTCGAGTCCGTCGAAAAATAGGCAATGCGTTGTATAACTTAGAAGATCTGACGGGAAAATTGATAGGGCGTTTCCATGCTTCGGATATTCGTCCCCAATAACCAAATTTTAACATTTTTTATCTTTTTTTTACCTTGCATTTCCATCTGGGCGTTTTGGCAGTCGGGGACAACTCGCCCAGTATACCCCCCCGAGCATTGAACCAGAAGGGAGTCCACATGTGCTGCCACAGGGAGCAGTGGATAACCTGGCAATCCTGATAACCGGATTGTCTTTCGGAGTTTTGATGAGTTCTCCATAATCATAGTCTACCGGATGAATATTTATCGAATATGAAACCCGCTTCTCCGGTTCTTTTCCTTTAACCTTCCGTGGGGGTGAAACCACTGGAACTATCTCTTTCGGAGTTTTGACGAGTTCTCCAATAACAAATGTCTATCGCCGCGAAGCATGTTAACTAAGAAACAAAATTAAATTCTCCGCTTTTCTCAAGCCTAACTTCTGTGGGGGCCAAACCACTATAAAAACTTCCCTTCGCCGCAATGCGTTTTGAACTATGAAACAAAATACTTAAAATATTTTCCCTTACTGGCGGATCTTCTGTGCCCGGCTAGCTTGTGGTAGAACTAGAGACTCTTATCTAGGGGTGAGTCGTGCCCCACGTTTCTTATTATTTCGAAATGGCTTTCTTGCAAGTATACATTTTTTCCTGTTCGCTTCATTGACCGGTCTTCGAAGCGAAGCAGGTCTGTTATGGTCTACTTCCAACTTATAGTAATTTTTTTCTTTTATTGAGTTTGATTGGTGTGACTCACTGCGGTTGGATAGGTGACAGTTTAGGTTCACACTGCGGTTTGGCATAAATCGATAGATTCTGGGAAGTGGCGTGATTTTTGCCGAGGTGGCAGCACCAAATGTTCCATAAAATGGAAAAAGGCACCAATAACGGAACTTTTAATTTCCAGACAAACAAGTGGTTGGTGTGTTCTCGGTGTGGCCAGAAATAAATAATAGGGTAAACCAGATTGCCCAAAAAAATGACATTGAATTAAATGGGCAATTGACGTCAAGCAAATGGTGTTTAATTTTTACGACGACAATAAAAGGACATATGTTATTAATCAATTGATCAGGGTGGGAGACACGTGGAATCCTGTCCTGATTCCTGACTTTGACACAGCTGACATTACGGTTTCGACAGAATTGGCCGAACGCGAGTAAAACATTTTATATTGCCAGGCAACATTTCAGCAGTAAATGTCAATTACACAAATCTACTACGCTTTATGTTCCCATTTAATATTACCATCATATGATTTTTTTGTTGATTAGTTAAATTTTTCTCTGACTTCAAACTTTCCCGTAGGATAATTATTCATTTTTAACCTTCTGTAATTTCAACTTTTGTTCCATACGTGAAAATTCACCTTTACTAAAACTAACTAAAGAGTAAAATAGTAGGGAGACTAAAAGTACTAAATTCCTTTTTCTTTAATCATTAAAATAAAAGCGAAATTAAAGTTCTTCCAGTTTCAAGTAATGTCTACAGATTAACTATCGTAAAATCTACTATACAGGGGTAAAATCATATCTTCTACTTTAATTTCAATAACATAAGGCCTGATTTTTTTGTTTCGGAATGAGTACTGTACTCTTACCAAATTTAGTAGTACAATAGGGTCCCTAAAATAGTAACAAAAGTCCGAACCCTGATGGCAACCACCAATCGGAGTGGCAACGATCACGCCACCTCGAGCAAGATAGCGGAATTTTTCCAATGCGCAGTCGTCATCGCAAAGAAATTTCCATTACCATAGCGACATTCGCCTGACAATTCCTTTCTTTTAAATGTACGGTGGTTTTAAAGTTGAGCGGACGTGCGATGCAAATAGTTGAATTCAGTGAAGTGTATTGAGTGTTAAAATCTGTGATTTTGTGAAAAAAAAAAATCAAACATGTTCAGATTTTAAAAATAAACATACATATGTAAAACGAAACTGAGCGTGAAATAGTTCTCGCTGTTTAATTTAATAAACAATACGTACAAATATAGACATTCAGATCGGCCTCAGTGATTAGTTATAAGTGAAAAAAGCGGTAAAGTGTAATTCGTAAATTTTAAATAAAATAATGAGTCTAGCACATTAAATGAATCCACAAATACGATCACGAAACCAGCTTATCAAAACCTCCAACGTGTATCTGTATCAGTTGCATCACCAATCACCAGTACCACCACCAATAACAGGCATTACTAACCGAAAACAACAAGCGCCAACCACCAGCAATTACCACAGCGGGGGCCGCCCTCTCGTAGGCCCGCCGCAACAACAATAGTATCATCAGCAACCGGTAACCAAACCGGCACAACACAACCGGTAACAACAGCGGGGGCCGCCCTCTTGTAGGCCCACCGCACCAACAACAGCAACCGGTCACGGCACCGACAACAGCAGCAACACCGCAGGTAACCATAGGCCTACCGCCGAACTCACTACAACAGCGTGCCACCATTGCAAAAGGCCCACCGTCGTGCGCGCCACTATACGAGCGCCCCATCGCGCGCCACCATTGCAACACGGCGGCAACAAAAACCACCACCAGCTACAAGTTACTTTTCGGTAAGTTTTATAGTAAAACGGTCTTCCCTTTAAAAATGGGTTTTTATATTAAAGCGCTTACATCGTCGCGCATACGAACGCGTGCCACAACAGCGCGCAACCATTTGACGCACCTCAACAGCGCTACTCCATTGAGCAAAACCCATCGCGCGCTTCCTTCGCAACGCGCCACCATCGCGCGCCACCTCAACAGCTCTACTCCATTGCGCAAGACCATCTCGCGCTTTATTCACAACGCGCACCAATATCGCGCGCGTTTCCATTTACGTGCCACTATCGAGCGCACTCATCGCGCGCCACCATTTGAGGCACCACCAAAACAGCGCACCATCATCGCGCACCACAATCGCGCGTGTCGCAACAACAATAAACACCAGAATTAGCGATAGCGGGGGCTGACCTCTTATAGGCCCACCGTATTGAACTAGCAGCAGCGACGACCGGTTGCAACACCGGCGACAACAACACCAACCACTAGAAGTGACGATAGCGGTGGCCGCCCTAATATAGGCCCGCCGCATTAAACTAACAACAACAACGGGGGCCGACCTCATGTAGGCCCGCCGTCCAACCAGCATCAACAACAACAATAGCAGCGCCCAAGTGAACGGGCTACTGCAACACCAGCAATAACAACAGCGGGGGCCGACCTAACCTGTAATAACACCAACAACCAGCCGTAACCACCGGCAGTGACGATAACGGGGGCCGCCCTCATATAGGCCCACCGTACAACACCGGCAACAACAATACCAGCGTGACAACAGCAGGGGCCGCCCTAATGTAGGCCCGCTGCAAATATACCAACAACAACAACGGTAGCGCCCCACTAACGGCCTACTGCAACAACCGGGTGAGACCTACCTATTTTAGACATACATATGTAGGTTAGGTAGTAGGTATCAGAATAAAAACACTTTGAAAAAAAAAAAATTAGTTTAAAATAATAATGAAGTAGAGAAAGATTAGAGAAGAACTTAAATAAACTAAATTCCTAGATTTAACTAAACTAAGAAAGAATTTTTAATATAAACAAAAGGAAAAACATTACTAAAATATAGAAATAGGAGATAGGGAAAAATATGAAATAAGTAAGGAAAAAATTTTATAAAATAGAATTGAAATACAATACATAAAAAAAATTCTAAAATACATAAACTAAAATAGAACCAAAATGCATAAGATAAAATCAGATTCGAGATACGAATAAAATTAAATAAAATTAAATTAAATCACAAAATATGATAAAATTAATTTAAAATACATGGAAATGCTTAAAATGAAAATAAAATACCTAGGATTGGAAAAAAACAATTTTTTTTTTAATAAAATTAGATAAAGTGAAATACTTAACATAAAATACAATAGGTAAAATAGGATAGGATAAAATACATAAAATAAAATATACTTAAAAATACCTTAAAATAAAATAAGATGAAATAAAATAAATAGAATAGAATAAAATAAAATAAATAACATAGAATAGAACAAAATATGTAACCGGAGATAGGGCTAAATACATAAAATGAAAATAAAATTTAAATACATAAAATAAAATAAATTTAATTAAATACATAAACTAAATACCTACAAATTTATTTTATTAAAATTAATCAAATGCCTAGATAAACAAATAAACATATTTCAATATTAACAAATTAAAGGCCGCCAATAAAATAACATAATAATAAATAATGGTTAAAATAACAACAAATAACTAATAAATAAAGTAACTTAATAATATAACGATAATAAGGGAAAAGTAAATTAAGCAAACCAAAACAAAAGATACATAAATAAGCGAAAGAAAAGTTAAGTTTAATTAAAAGATTTAGATAGAGATGTAGTTTAAGAAAAAAGAAAAAGATAGGATAGGGATATAATTTACATTAAAAGAAAATAGGGAAGAAGAAGAAAAGAAACCAAGAGTTAAATACTACTAAGAAACTAAATGTTGTTTTTTTGAAATAAATGTTTTTTTTTGATAACGTTTATATAAGATAATGAATTATAATTAAAAATTGTTAATTTAAAATGGGAATGCTGACGTCTCCGTTTAATTAGAAGGCAGTAGGATTTATAGGTAAGGGGCCATCGAGATTAGGTGCGTCGATGGCCATGGATGAGGGTGGGCCAAGCACCGGGCGTCGCAACACCACCCGCGGCGCCCCCTTATATGTTCGGCCTTATTTTTTTTTTG
Organism: Sphenella marginata; assembly: GCA_951509765.1. NCBI lineage: Eukaryota > Metazoa > Arthropoda > Insecta > Diptera > Tephritidae > Sphenella > Sphenella marginata. Next base: position 47,904,802 of record OX608082.1, read on the forward strand.
ATTTATTGTTGATTTAATATCTTTTTCAGCTGTGGTAATCGGTCGTTTCCGATTCGTTTGATTTTTCGTTTGAATTTACTGGGTTTTTTTTGTTACCATTCGACTTATTTAAATGCTTATTTTTCGGTTAGTTTACAGTTCATTTTGAATTTATTTCGTTTTAACAGTTTCGGTTTGAATTTTGATTTAAAATTTCAGTTGCCCATTTTATTTTGGTTTTTTTTGAATTTTCGAATTTTGAATGTCCGTGGCATCCGGGTTTAACCGGATGTTGTTTTAAACGTTATTTTGACGCGGTTTTCCCCGCGTTCAAAGGCATGATTCAAATTTCTCTGTTTATGGCGCAGGACGGTAAGGTTGGCAAGAGCCCACCCCAGCCGACAATGACTAGCCACAGTGCGACATCAATATCATGCCGACAGCCTTTCTTACTGGTCCAATTTTGACGCGTTTCCATAACAGATAAGAGGGTTGTTGTTGTTGTTGTAGCAACAAAATCACTCCCCGAAGGTTTTGGGGAGTGTTGTCGAATTAACAGTCCTTGGCCGGATATGAATCCGGTACGCTCCGGTACTCCCTTGCGGTACTGCCCGACTGTCGTGGTAGCGATTTGTTATGACCAGTGCAACCTTCTAGGTCATGTCATCCCTCCTTCCGAAAGGAAAGAGAAGATGGGTAATGAGAGGTGAGAGGCATCATGTCTGAAGATCAACCATCAAGGTGCACATCATTACCTTTATTTATTTCATTTTGTTTCAAATGGAATGTGATACTAACTCACCTGTGTAATATTCTATTCGTTCTTTTGATACCTTTCCCGCTGTTCAAATTTTGGTATCTTCGTATGCAACGTTCACTTATAAGTGACTATGCCACGTAGCTGAATAATGACAAATTCAAAATATATGAGAATAAAAGATATTATCACACTACTGGGAAATGATAAGGTTTACGAAGACGAAATTTATGATGATGCAAATGAATTTGATCGTAGCTTCATATCTGGAAACCAACCATCAGGTTGCACTTCATTACCTTTATGCATTGTGGTAGCCTCTTACGACCGGTATGCATACCTCGGTCATATTCTAAATCCCTTACCCTTCATATCATGCTACACTTGTTTTAACAAAAATAAACACTTGTATAGAATGTAAAAAAACAACGGGTATGGGCTTTAACAATCGCGTATGTATTAACTGAACTAATACTGAATACGAGTATGACGAGTGTCATTACGCATCAACCAATATAGTGTTTGCTATTTTTTTTTTTGAATATTTAGGACTCAACGCGTCTTCCATTTTATAAAAAATATTCATATAAAGCGTTTGCGCATTTATGTATTTTATAGTCCAAAAATATTTTGAAAATAATTTCGTCGTTTACCTAATACCTAAGACAGACATATGGTTTCTGTACCACAATGTGTACTACAATGAAAGCTCAGGAAACCATGTAATAGCATAGTGACACACATTTGGTTTTCTATGACGTTGGCACTTATCAGCTGATTGAACAAAATAAAAAAACAAAGTTAAAAATAAAAAAAATAAGTAAAAACACTTAAGGAAAGGGCTGTCTTCGGCTATGCCGAAGTCTTTATACCTTTCATGAATATGCACAACTTTTCTAAGTGTCCGCTCCTTACTTACAAACTCTCCAAAACTGTTAATTTAAAAATACATAGCCAAACCACATTTATCGGAGCAATCGGTAATATACATATGAGCTATATGTTATGTAAGTCCGATCTGTATGATTTTCACTACACACATTACTCATATAATAAGGACAAAACCTGCAAAATTCTACGTCTCTAGCTTTTTAATTGCAAGAGTTATACCCCAAAACCCATTTATCGAAACTATCGATTATATGGGAGCTATATGTTTTGTTTGTCCGATCTGGGTGATTTTCACTACACAGGTTACAAATATAATATGTACTAAACCCGCAAAATTTCTCATACTTACAAACATCGGACCAAAGTTATAATACCATTTCATGTTCATGAAAGGTATAATGAACTCAATGAAAACTCGAAACTGCGTGCTCCTTTGCCAGCTACGTGTACATCTTTGCATAAAAAAAGTCAAAATTATTATTATATGGCTATGTTTATGTGCTCCACGCAGCTCATGGCTAAATTGTGCCCACACTGCAATAATTTTTTTTAATTGAGTCGCTTCCAACGCGCTTTTTTTTGCTTTTTTTCCATTTCTGATATAAATTTGCTGATTTTTTTTAATTAATATTTTTTGTCAAAATGACATAAAACACCTGATTGTGACAGAAGAATTGGCTGTGTTCATTGCACTGTAACGTAGTACAATTAGCAACTCCACTAAATTTCAATGGTTTCTTGCCTGCTTTCATGGTACGGAACTCCATATGCTTTCGAACTAAATTAGGAAAACTGGCGACACACACATGGTTTCCGTATTATACTATTCTATGTACCATATGTCTGTCCTAGGTATAACATAGATTATATTGTTAAAAAAACACATTGTGAATAGAATATACCTTTGTGTGTGTACTTATTCCATTAGAAACTCGATATTTGTGCACGAAAAATGTTATTGTGAACCACAGTAGCCTTATTCCGTGCAGTGAATAGTTATTTCGTCTTTTGGCAAATTAAATGTATTTTTTTTTTTTTATGTTTCGTGTCAATTGAAAGCATCATATTATTAACCAGTTTTAATTGCTAGAGCCGTTCATCTTTTGAGTAGTAGAATAAATATGCTTCAAATATATATTGAAATACGAGGTGTAGTTGAGAGGTGTCGAAATGCGATGTTTCCGTAAAGGAAGCCTTGGAGACAACGACAGCATACTAGCCCATTGTCCTTCGCATAGATCATCATAACGTAGCAGTCCAACTTCATGTCCTCCAAGGCTTCCCGGACCTCGACATATTGCCATTTGACCATCCGATAACTTGTATGCATATTCTCGTATCCATCGAGATAAATATAAAATATGACAGTCACAATGCCACGGATTTTTGTCTAACTTTATTGATATTAGGTTTTTCAACCCTAGCAGAATTCCATTTTGTAGATAAAGTAGCTTATTCGAATCAAGTCGTCTGAAATAAAACGCATAATTTTGTATAAATAAAGTCGTAAGTATACAAATTATTATTAAAGCAACCAGTCAAATCAAAAATAATTAGGCCATTTAGTCATCGAAAATAAAGTAAGCGAATTAATGTTTTCACATTGTTTTAAGAACTAGCATCACTGACATTAATTCTCTTTGTAAAAGCGTATTTAAGTCAAAGTATCTATGTAATACATATTTTGAACATGACGAATTAATGTCAAACGGCTAAATGTCAAGGAAGCTCCAAGTGCATGTATAGTAATACGGTAATGGGTACAGTTGCAAAGATAATATACCTTTTATTCCAAATTTTCATTTTATACCATTATGTACAGAAATTAAAACAATTTTAGTAAGCTTTACGAGCTCAATCAAGGTGATAATAATTCATAGTCAATTATCATTACTTTTGATTATAAGGCTATAGTTATAGTACTATTTGGAAAACAGCAGCGATTTCTCGTCAAACTAGTTCATATAGTTTTGCTGTATATGTAGGACTTGCGGCGAGCCGAACCCGCTCACTCTGAATTTTGCAAGGGCAGCGACCTAATGACTATGCTATGCTGCGTGTAGTTTACAAGCTGGTTAATCAATTTTTCCTCTGGTTGTTGTTGTAATCTGCCAACACTACTATATGTTAAGTTTGTACCTATGCTGGACTTTTTGTTTTCGTACATTCTTCTTTTCTATTTTTAGAAGATAGTTGTACGTAACCGCGAGTTCCTTGGTGGCAATTTATTTTACTATTGGTTTATACTATACGAATTAGTCTAAAGAGAAATCGTTTCTGTTTTGGAAATAGTACTAAGTGTAACTGTTATTGGTTTATATGGTCTGTTCATTGTATATATTTCCGAGTTTGACGAGCTCAAGATCAGTTGATAATAATTCTTAGTCAATTATTATTATTTTTGTTTTTGAGGAAAAAGTAGATGCAACAACCATATACAGGCTACAGTTATAGTACTATTTTATCTGTTATGCTAATTTCGCAAAAGGGAATTATGATTCCTTGTACCGGAATACACCTTTCGGAGGCTGTCTTGGTATTGTGGTAGCGTTGCTGGCCTCGAAGGTTCGAGTACGGGACAGGTAACATTAACGGTGACAGGTAATAGTGTCACTGGTAATACACTGAACCAAAAAGGTACGTAATATCAATAAAAAAGTACATTGTCACAATTAAAATTTTATTAAAAGTGAGCTAATAAATTTGTTAATTGTCACAATAAACATCGATGATTAAATTTAATAAAACTATTAACTAAATATAATTTTTGAATTCTATTACGTGTTTATTGGCAGGACGTACAATTTATTAATTTTAATAAATTTATTAATTAATTTTTCACACAGATTCAATAAAAAGTTCGCTACACCTATTAATATTTTATTGAATTTAATTAAGTTTTTTATTAAATTTAATAAATGTTGATTAAAAAGTTCGCTACACCTATTAATATTTTATTGAATTTAATAATTTTTTTATTAAATTTAATAAATGTTGATTAAAAAGTTCGCTACACCTATGAATATTTTATTGAATTTAATACATTTTTTTATTAAATTTAATAAATTTTTAATAAAAAGTTCACTACACCTATTAATATTTTGTTGAATTCAATAAATTTTTTATTAATAGATATATTTTGTAGAAAATAAACAAATTATTTGTATTTATTATTATTACATTATTTGTTAATTTTAATTGCATTACATAAAATGTTTACTTTCGGAAAATTTGACTTTACGGGCATTTCAAAATAACACATTTCTATGAAGGTCCAAAATGTTTCACATGATTTTGGCTATTCCAAATTAAAAACATGAAATATTTTAAAACATACGTCAGTAGCTCTTATTACACTTTTAAAAGGAAATTTTATCCCGTCGAAATAGACAAATATTTCATTCACATTCCTTATATCCTTGCCGATAATGATAATGAAGGCCTGAATAGGGGTTTTTTCTGCAGTTAAAATTCTGATGGACTCTTCAACAGCCTCAATTGATGGACTTATCATAACAAATGAATTTTGCGAGTCTTTTATTGTAAATTGCGTTACTTGTTTTTTGCCGTCTACTCCTTTTCTAATAATTTTTTGCCACGGCACAAGGCAACCGTGCAGCGCCCAGAGTAGACAGGCCTCTTGGCTAGCTGAAAATAAAAGAGAAAATAAAAAAATTATTAAGATGCATATTTTTTTCATATTTTTTACATACTTTTATTCAAGTTTTCGATGTCGCTCAGCATATCTTTAATAGTTTTATTATTTAAATGGCCCTCTGACATCAATACGGCATACAACTTCTGATGATCCCAAGTATTTAAAATCGAAGACGCCGCCGGAAAAAGGACTGTAAAGTCTATCTCAATCTTTAATATAAAATCAAAAAAATTATTATAAAAATATTCATTCAATGACAAGGAAATAATATAATAAAAACACTTACCAGCCTATATCCGGATGGCAATTTGTATTCCGGCCAACTTTCAAACACCTCCATCGTTGTTGCTGCAGTTTTAATATTGCACAGCCTGTGTTTGCTGCATGCCTTCCAATATCTTTAAAATTCTTCGGCAGATAGAGTGTCGTGCTTTATTGTGTTTATTACAATTTCTGCATTTTCTTCAGGTTCTAAAAATTTATACATATCAGTTTCAGTATTACAAAAACAAAATACCATTAATGATTGTTTATAATTTACCTAAGATTTTGCAGCGTCCATCACCTTTACTACTCTCTGCAGGAATTTTGGTAGTCTTATACAGCTTCTTTGAGTTAGCCTTAACATTTGCGTGCTTATTATAAATTCTTCCGCGTTTACCAGTTTACCGAAAAAGAAGAGCACATGAACTAAATTTTTTTGCACATTTAAAACAAATCATTTTATCAATAATGTTCTAGGAAACAAATGCTTTTTTATTATTATTTGTTTTGTTTATTATTATAATTAGAATTATGGCTTCAATTTTAATATCACCTTAAACTTTTTTTATTTAATTTATGACTTTAAATTCACTTTTTTTGATTACTGCTGCTTCGTTCGGTTTCCACTGAAGAATTATTCTTATTGTTCGTCACTACCGCGTGTTAATTTGATTTAATAAGGAAATTAATTACATTTAATAAACTATTTATTGACACAATTAAACTATTTATTGACACAATTAAACTATTTATATTCACAATTAAAGATTTATTGGAACACTTACGCTATTTATGATAACAATAAATATATTAATTGTATTCAATAAATATTTAATTCAGACAATAAATCGTTTATTAAAACGTATTTCAACCGAAAAACAGTTAGAGAATACGTCACTGAAATTTTTAATTAACTTTTTTAATAATCGTTTATTAAAAATAATAAATGCATTTATAGATAATTAATAAATATTTAATACAGACAATAAAATGTTAATTGTGTCAAATGACACTATTGCGCTTTTGGAAATGGAAATAGTGTCAATTGACACTATTGCTATTTTAGTCAGCAGTTGTCTGCGCATCGCAGTGTTGTAAGAGATGGATTTTTATTATATAATTATTTACAAAATTATGGTTTCTCCTTTTACAAAATGTGCACTATTAGTGATTGGGGTCTACCACATTAAATCCCCAAACACAAAATCGCCAAATAAGTAATCCCCACAATCAGAATCCTCAAAGTAAAACTCGGGGTATAAATGCAGAATAGCTCCAACTCCCAAATTAAAAAAAAAATGGTGAGGATTGGTAGATATCATTGAGATGAGTATAAATATATAAATTTTTTTTGGTGCAAACAACAACAACAAGAGTTATTAAGGGTCAAAGTTTATTTAAAGCCTGTGGTAGTAGTGGTCAAAAAGGGGAAAGTGGGGTATCAAAAGACGCGTATTGACGAGTAGATTAAGAATCCGAAAGCGGAAGTTAAAAATTTTATTTCTCTGAAGAGATATTTGCAATCAAAGTTGCTAGTTTTCATGTGGTTGTTGTAATATTATTAGGCTGTACATGAAAACGCGCGATTCTTCTCTCGAATTAGCCCTTTTACGCAGAACGGGGCACATCTCACTTAGTGCCCTTTTTACACGCAACTTCAGAAAGGTGTTCTGCACAAAAATACCATGGATCCCGCCCATAGAGTCGGAACGGTGGCATGTTGCCACCGTTCAGGGCAACCACCCGGAGTTGGAATGGCGTAGCCCAGGGTTATTTTTTGAACCGCGGCCGAAGGCCGCCTACGCGGAAAGGTGTTCTGCACATAAAAAACATGGATCGGGCCCCTAATCATTATTTGACTCGAAGGCTGCCTATGCAGAAGGACTTTGAATGGTGTATACCAGTTTTCGCACATACGCGGTTTCGCACCGGTTTTGATTGAACTAAGGATATTATATAGTATTTAAAATGAAAGCTTAAATTATTTCCCATGTTACTAAATTATCTTTACACATAGTTAATATAGCAACTAAATTAAAAAAAAATTAAGTTTTTTAAAAATTGGAGACATTTTTAAGAAAATTTTATTATTTGAGGAAATTCTTTGCAGTTACATATTTAAGACATATATCAAATAAAAGGTATTGTAATTACCTATCCAACGACGCCAATATTTTGGCAATCGGATTAGTACTTTAGGAGGAATTTAGATACAAAAAAGTTAGTTTTATGAACTTTGACCTTGAATAACTTTTGTTGTTGTTGTTTGCACCAAAAAAGAAATACACCGTTATGTTCGTTATAAAAATACCTATCGATCCCAATATTTTTTTTTTTTTTTAGAGAGTTGGAGCTATTCTGCATTTGTTCCAAACTCGGCTCAGCGAATAAAGGCCTAACGAACTAACGCCTAATTTTTCGAAATGAAGGAATGCCTAAAAAAGAACGCCTAATAAGAAAGTGAAAGAACGCCTAACTTTAAAAATGAAGGAAAGCCTAATTTTAAAAATGAAAGAAAGTCTTAATTGTTAGGGTTTCTCTCCAATATTTGGGACTTATTTCACAATTAAACTATAACTTCCGATCCATGTTTTTTATGTGCAGAACACCTTTTCGCATTGGCGGCCTTCGGCCGCGCTTCACAAAATAACCCTGGGCTACGCCATTCCAATTCCAAGTTGGAATGGCGTAGCCCAGGGTTATTTATAATAAGCGCGGCCGAAGGCCGCCTACGCGGAATGGTGTACTACGCAGAAAGACTTGGAATAATGTAGCCCATGGTTGTTTTTTAAATCAAATTTAAAATTTTGCACATACGCGGTTTTGCACCCACAACAGTGGTACCTCAAATGAAAGGTAGCATAATTACCTATCCAATACATAATTTGAATTTATTTCACACATAAAATGGGGATTTCGTGTTGGGGATTCTGATTTTAGGGATTTTTCCTTTGGGGATTTTGATAACGATAATGTGGTAGACCCGTTTTTAGCACTTTTGAAACTATTTCCATTTCAGTTTGGAAATAGTGTCAATGACTTATTTTCCATTTTCTTGTTGACACTAATTCCATTTCGAAAGCGCAATAGTGTCAATTGATACTATTTCCAATTTACCACGGAAATAGTGTCAATTGACACTATTACCAGTGACACTTTTACCTGTCACCAACATTAACACTAGAGTACACGCGCTTTTTTTTTACACTAACGCACGCGTGGCCTACTATGGTAGACCATTTTAAAATAGCAATACAAAATTTTTTCATTACATATATATATTAAATATATATATATAATATATATATTACTGAAACTAATGATTGAAAGCGTATTTATATTTATTTAAAAGAATAATTTAAGCTTTAATTTATCTTATTTTTTTCTTACATTATTAAAGTTTATCAAAAACCTATTTTTGTGACATTTATTACACATCACAGCCGGTTGATTAGGACAAATCCATTTGCTGCACGTTTTGCACCACTTTTTTGATGATTGATTTCTTGCTGCTATGGTAGTCCCGAGACTTTTTCGCTAATCTTCAGAAATACATATGGGTGTTTCCACGGTCGCGAACAGTACGTTCGTACGCGTTTATGGGCCAAAAAACAAAGTAAACATAGGTTTTTGTTTTTTTTTTTTGCTACTTTGATAGCATTTTGGAAGGTCAATTTTAGGTGCAAGAGGCAGGTTTGTTCGATTTTTAGTTTAGACTGTGGGGGCAATAAACATGGGGTCGCGAACGTACGCAAAATGGAAGTGACTTTTTTGTGCAACTGGAAAAATTCAAAATTCAGCGAAATGGAATGGATTTTTTCAAAATGGTTGATAACATATTGAAGTGGCATAAAGTTACTTTCTTTTCTTTTATTTAGCTTTAAAATATCTTCAGTACATTTTTATATATACGCTTAAATACCGGTCGCGAACGTACGGGTCGCGAACGTACGATTTTCCCATACACTTTCTTTTCCTATTTTCGGCATAATGTTTTACAAATTATATGAATAGGAACACTTAATTCACAAGTTTAAATCTTATATGTTGTATTTATAAAGAAAGAAGATAGCATAAATTATTAGACTCTACTGTAATCCCGCGGCTCACACCGAAAGACTCGAAAGTGGCTTGCATAATATAAAGTATACTCACTATAATGTATGGTTGTAAAATTTATGAATAACTTCATTAAAATTATTCAAAACCCTATGATCCATTATTAACTATGCAAAAAAAGTATATTAACAACCTATTTTTTCTTGCTTCAGTTTTTGGTAGGAAAAAATGTATCAAAATGCAAAACGGTCGCGAACGTACGCAACTTTGAGAATTAAAAAAAATGGTTTGGTAAACCCTTCAAGAGAAGTAGTTTTGGTTTTCAATTAAGTGCACTCAACCACCTTTAGAAATGTAGTTCTATACATTTCCTTACACTCCTTGAGAAGTGGTAACAAAAAATGTATTTTTTTGGTCGCGAACGTACGATCCAGGCAGAGGTAAAAGTTTCAATAAAAATTTACCGTGAAAGCATCGTCGTTCACTCTTCTTTCATTTTGATGGTCTTAACTGATATTCATGGGGGTATTTTGTTGCAAAAAAGGATCGTTAGTATAAGTCGAACATGTGAAAAAATTGACAAGAAACAGGCCTTTAAAACTGGCTGGAAATGAAAAAAAAATTTATTCATGTTTCAAGCCCAATTTTTCATAAAAAAAATTTAAATCAACTTCCAAAGCTTTATATTTATAAAAATTTGGGTAATTTTGTATAACAGGGTTAAACAAGAATTTATTTTTATTAACATTTAAAATTTTTGCTCTGGTTGACCATTCTACGGAAATGCTCATATGTGTACGAGCAGAAAGCTCTCACGGTAGTGACTTGACGACAAATTTAATGTATAGGGCTTTCCTGGAACTACTCCGCTCTAACATACAGAATTGTTAAGTTATCAACAAAAATATACCAATGGCCTACTTTAGTAGGCCGCGCGTGCACTCCAGTGTTAAAAGACTTATGGACAAGGTTAAAACCATGGCAGTGGCAGAATTAATCTGCTTTGTAAATTATGTTCGGACTAGGTAAAATACAAACAGGAAGATAAGATCGGTAACTTGGCAGCACCAGGCAGCGGCTAATTGGTAGGTAACCGAACGATTCACTAAATTGTAAACCATTTATTGGTTTACACAATTTTTAAAACTTTTTGGTAATAAATTCCAAACCTTTCAATTACCGACACAAATTCTAATTTTTTTGCGGTTTTCATTTAAAACTTAACTGGGATAAACAAAAAGTACCTGGGTGACCGAGACTTGCTCGGTATTTTTCGAATTTTCCGCATAATCTTACTTACCAAGAGCATAAATTTCCAAAATAGATTTCCAAAATATCGAACACTAACCACAAAAAGTCACTTAACATACTTTGGCGACACCTGTTGTGTATTAAATATTCTGGTTGGTATACGGCCCAAAATACCTTTCATTTGATACCCATATTGTCATATATTGCTTAGTATTTAAACAAAAAATCGGAAAGGTGGCAACTCTCTAAGCTTCCTTTAGTGCCCACAGCCAAGTAGAAAATCTTGAAAGGAAGCATACTATCCATCTACCAAATTTCGTCGAAATCGGCTTAGCCGTTCCCGAGATAGTGGTCGATATCTGAAGGAATAAATAAAATGCGTTCAGGTGCCAACCCTAGGTGACAATCGTTCTCGAAAATATTTTGGTTGGTATACGGCCTAAAATACCTTTCATTTGATACCCATATTGCCATACATATATTGCTTAATATTTAAAAAAAAAAATTGATATGGCTGGCAGCCCTGTGAACCACCCCAAGTGGCAACACCAAAGTAGAAAATCTTAAAACAAAGCATAGTACCTACGTACCAAATTTCATTAAAATCGGTGAAGTCGTTCCCGAGATAGTGGTCGATATCTGAAGGAATAAATAAAATGCGTTCAGGTGGCAACCCTAGGTGGCAATCCTATTCGAAAATATTTAGGTTGGTATACGGCCTAAAATACCTTTCATTTGATACCCACATTGCCATATATTGCTTAATATTTAAAAAAAAATTTATATGGGTGGCAACCCTGTTAACCACCCCAAGTGGCAACACCAAAGTAGAAAATCTTAAAACAAAGCATAGTACCTATGTACCAAATTTCATTAAAATCGGTGAAGTCGTTCGTGAGATAGTAGTGGATATACAAATATACAAGAATAAGTCGTTTTAAGTTATAAGATACAACAAAAGTCGGGGCAGTGAAATAACGCCCGGGGAAATAACGCCCGCGGAAATAAGGCCCGCGGGCTTTGTTTCTATTATTATTAAGTTTCTGAAGGCGGTGCAGTAAGACGCAGAGTCTTTTAATTGTACAACATTATCAAGTGAATTACACAATTGAACATTTTTATCTTAAAGTTAGTTATTAAAAAATTTCTAAAGTTAATTCAAATATTTAATATACTTAAATATCTTATGAAAAGAATTTCAATAGAAAATGTATTGGACGAGCGAACAGAAAGTCAGGAAAAGATAGAAAAGAACGAGAGATGGGGTAATAAGTTAACACTCAAGGAAACTAATGACTGCCTCCGCAAAGCATCTCATCGATGTTATACTTTTGATAAGAACAGGTAGCGAGTTCCAGGCTTTAACGGTGCTAACAAAAAAACATCTAGGTGCTGATAGAGTTGTAAATCTAGGCACTATGATATTGTGGGTCCGGGACGATTGAACAAACTTTAACTTTTCGTAGAGGTACCTAGGTTGGTGACTATTAATAACTTTAAAGAGGAAAATTAAATTTCGGGCTTTTATATAGTTGACAAGGCTGACGTTTAAAATATTTATTGTAAACGAGGAAATATGGTCAAATTTTCTTCTACGATAGATAAATCTAGCTGCATTGTTTAACGCCAAGTTCAACTTATTTCTCGAAATTACATCAAGATCACAGTACACAAGTTCAAAATAGGTTATATGAGGAATAATGAGTGCCCTAACTAATTTACGTTTAGTATGAACCGGTAGATCAAAGCATACATGCCACAGACTCCTTAAAATATAATATATTTTAGATATACTGTGGTCCGCATTTAGCCTGAAAACCAAGTCCTCCCTAAGACCGATAGGTCGTGAAAAGTAAATTTGGTATCATCGGCGTAGAGATGTACGGAGACATCTTGACAGCAGTGAACAATATCATTGATGAACGCACTGAAAAGAATTGGGCCTAAGATCGATCCTTGTGGCACACCCGAGATGATTTCTTCGCGAGAAGAAAAACTATCGCCGCACTGTACTTGCTGGTACCTGGACGAGAGATAACTCTTCATAAATTTAACTGCGGCTAAGGTGAAACCAAAATAGTGCCTCAATTTCAACAAGAGTATATCATGGTCCACAGTGTCAAAAGCTTTTGAAAAGTCGAGTAACACAAGGAGGGTAAGATAATGATTATCAAAGGCAGGTCTAATGTCTTCAATAACTTTAAGAATAGCTGTAGAACAACTGTGGCCTTGCCTGAAGCCCGACTGATATACACTAAGAAGACTATATCTATTAAAATGAGACACGATTTGAGTAATTTTTCGAAAACTTTAGCAAGTGCAGGCAAAACACTAATATCGTAAGCTTAAGTCATCCACACCAATAGCATTGGATTTTATTGCAAATATGCATTTAAAAACTTCCATTTCAGTGGCCACCTCGAAGCTAAAAGAATCAGGAAAGTTGCAGACTGAGTTTTCGTCTATTTCAAAATAGGGCCCATCAGATTGAGAGCTTCCTCTAATAAAATAACAGTTCATCTCATTGGCATCAATTTCGCAAACCTTGGCAGTCTTGGAACCAACACCTAGAGTTTTTAAATTCTTCCATATAACATAAGGAGGGGTATCCTTACTAAATTCAAGATATGCTTTTTTGGAGCGCCGTAGTTCAGCTGTAACCTTATTCCTAGACCTTTTAAATGTATTCCAGCTTTCAGGGGTGGGATACATTTTCCATGTTTTGTATGCTTTACTTCGAGCTTTAATAAACTTAAGAACTTCTTTAGTAAACCAAGGCTTTTTACTAGATGCCGCTTTTGCACTACGCAGAGGGACATACCTGTTAAACAAGTATTTTAACAACATAGCTACGTACTCAAGCTTAAGATCTACAGATGAACGAAACCAACACGCATTCCAATCTAAAGAAGAACCCTCATTTAATGGAGCAGGTAGATCTATGTTTTTAAAATCCCGGTATGTAAAGGTAGGTGAAATGTGCCTTCCGAGATCTATACCATAAGAGATAAATAGCATCTCGTGATCCGAAACACCATCCCGGTCAAATTGATCAAAGTGTTCAATCATACCAATCACACTTACACCAAAAATATCCAGCAAACTAGGACTACAAGACAGAACGAACCGGGTTGCATGCTGATTTACAACTGTGATGCCACACGAGTTCAAACTGTTTAAAAGATTCCTACTTAGTATGTTATCTGTCAGGAGATCTACATTAAAGTCGCCACAAACTATAACATGCAAATAGCTCACAGACAGTTCAGACACTTTTTCAAATAAGTAAGTAAGATCATTATTTTTATGAGGGTTATAAGCGCAAATGACAAGAAATTTTTGTTCGTTATCACAAATCTCAACAAATAGACTTTCAACGCCAACAGAAGAAGATTTATATATTATTTTACAATTAAGCCTGGTTTTATAATAAATTGCAAGTCCGCCACCTCTTAGACCAGACGATCTATCATTACGTAAAATGGAATAGCCACCAAGGGTACATACAGAGTCAGGTAAATTAGGTTTAAACCATGTCTCGGTTACACAAATAATATCAATATTTAAGTCATTAAAACAACGTTTAAATAATCAAGTTTATCAGCAGTTAAGCTACGCGCATTAAAGTGACAAACATTAAAACCTTTGTGGTGCTCACTAACAAGCCTTAATGAAAGTCTGAGATAGTTGTTGTTAGCATGTAAACCCGAACTACCACTCATCATAGTGACATAAAGCTAGCGAATGTACATTGAAACAAGCATGTAGCAAATGTGGTGGACAGCATGATGTAAAAGACTGTAATGTTAACTATATTAGATGTGTAAACTGCTTTGAATTGGTAAATAAAAAAGTTATGGATGTTGAAGTTGACCACTATGCCTTTAGTACGAAATGTCCTGCATATATACGGTATTTGCAGAACAAAAAAGCAAAAAAATAGCAATCAAGTAATTCCTTTGAACTCAAATGTATTTACTTAAACATATGCAGTATTATTTGTAACAAAAATGAACTTGAAAACCTTATTGTGGCGCAAAAACCTGCTCTAGTATTATGTTCGGAAACGTGTACCACAGGTGACATTAGAGAAGCAGAGTTGCATATCGAATCCTATAATTTAATCAGGTGTGATTCGCACAGCAGGCATACAGGAGGTGTTATAATATATGCTCACAAATCAGTGAAATACAACGTTATTTATAATAGTAGCATAAATAATAATATTTGGTGCATTGTAATAAAACTAAAAGAATGTGATAATAAATGGCAAATAGGAGTTTTATATCACTCACCTAACGCAAGTGATGCAGACTTTCTGTGCTATTTAAACGATATAATTATAGACAGATTTGATTCAAGTGCGAACAACTTTATCGTTGGAGACTTTAACATCAATGTTAATAATACTAATACATATAGCAAGAAATTAAATGATATTTTCGCAGGACTAGCTATGAGCCAAAAAATTCAATTTAACACTCGCATAACTGAAACAAACCAAACAAAAATCGATCTTCTTTACTCAAACTCTAATGACGTAATTTGTGAAAATATGGATAAATGCAAGATATCAGATCATGAAACCATCAAAATAAAAATTAAAACATCAATACCTTATAAAATGAGAACAACAAAAACAATCACTTCGTGGGAACTTTATAATAAAGAAGCCCTGATAAATTTGTTGCGTGCCTGTTGTTTTGTGGTAGATAATGAAGCCAGCATCGAGTGTAAATTAGAATCACTTAATAATACAATTTTATAAAGTGTGTCAAAGTTAACATTTGAAAAAGTAGTAGAAGTAATGGTTCAGTTATGCTTGCATAGCAGGGCATAGCATATCAATACACAGCACGTAAAAGAAAATGTTGATTATACTTCGCACAACGCGCAGCCCTTCAAAATCAGATGTTTGCGAAACATACAGAATTTCATGGGCCCGCACACATTCTTTCAGCTTTTCTTCTTCCATTACAACGCTTTTATTTGTTTTTTACTAAAATTTACCAGAATAATAATTAGTTTTCATGGCCTTTTTATTGCCTTGTGTCAAAATTGAAACTTCAAAAGCAAAAGCTTTGGCAGTAGGTATGTTAAGTTACATAGAAATCAACATTCAACAGACTTCTATGCCATGCTCTGGGTTGCCATGCGTTGTGTAATCGAATACATGTAAAATCAATTCAACAGATATCGAAAATGACAGATCCCATGCAATGTATTGCTATGCTATGCAAGCATAATTGAACCATAAAACTTATGAATAAGTGGTACGACCGTGAGCTTACCCAATTAAATAAACTTAAATATTATCTTTATACTGAGACTACCCAAACAGGAAATTGGGACAGATATAAAGAAGTGAAAAAAACCTACAAAGATCTTATCAAAAAGAAAAATCCGCAATATATGCAAAACAAAATATTAATCAGTAAAAATAATAGTAAAGAAATGTGGAAAAACTTAAAACAAACGATAAATCTTAAAAAGGATCATGAAGACATAAACAAAATTCAACTAAATGGCAAGCTAATTGAAGAAAAGGCAGAAATTGCAAATGAAATAGCATAATAGAAATTAACAGTAATATAGAACATATTAATTCAAATTTAAACATATCTGAAACCAGAAAAACATTCAAATTCAATAAAGTAACTTCCGATGATATAGAAAAGATAGTAAGGTTATTTAAAAACAAAATTGGTGGCAATAATCTTTTATCAGACGGGGTTCTGAAAGACTCAATCGAGTACACGGCGTACTTTTATGCTAAAATTATAAATGAAAGCTTGGAAACGGCCATTGTACCACAAAGGTGGAAAAAAGCGACGATTATACCAGTGAAAAAAGTTAAAAACACATATATCCCAGACGAAATTCGTCCTATAAATACACTTCCCTGCGATGAGAAAATAATGGAAACTGCAATTAAAAACATGTTAGAAAAATATCTAGAAGATAACAAACTAATTATAAAGGAACAATCTGGATTTAGAAAACAGCACTCTTGTGAAACGGCACTGAACATCGTTATCTCTGACTGGAAGGAGGAGCTGAATAGCAAAAAGGAAATTGTCTGCGTTTTTCTAGATTTAAAACGTGCATTTGAAACCGTGGATCGCGATATTTTGCTACAAAAAATGAAAAAAATAGTTGTACAAGGAAACGAGATAAATTGGTTTCAAAATTACCTAACTGACAGAAAACAAAAGACTGTTATAGATTCTTGTACATCTAATGAAGTTCTAGTTCCATTAGGATTGCCACAAGGTTCTGTACTAGCACCTATTCTGTTTCTAATCTACATTAATGATATTGTTGATAGTGTGAAACATTGTAAAATTAAATTGTTTGCGGATGATGCTCTGATTAGAACAAGTGATACAAATATTACAGCTGCAGTGACTAAAATGCAGAACGATTTAGATAGCCTATATATTTGGCTATGCGGAAATAGACTTAAACTCAATGTCAATAAAACTAAATATATGATTATTAGTCGGAAAAGCATACGCGAATCTGGACAGGTTGAGCTAAAGATAAAAAATTAAATAATAGAAGAAGTAGAGCCTATAAAATATCTGGGTATTGTAATCGACAACAAATTAAACTTTGATGAACATATTTAATATACTGTAGGAAAGGTAGCTAAACAAGTTGGTTTTATGAAAAGAACCTGTAAATTTATAAATAGAGAGTTTAAAATAATTGTTTACAAAACACTGATTGAATCTCATTTTAAATATTGTCCTTCCATTTTATTCATTATATCAGATCAAAAAATTAATAGGCTTCAGATATTGCAAAATAGTTGCATGCGATTTATATTGAACGAAAGGATAGATGCCTCGATAAGTGGCATGCTTATAAAACTAAGTTGGTTAAGTGTAAAGCAAATAATTTTTTACCATACGATGAAAATTATATTCAACATACGAAGAGGAAATGTACCTGAGTACCTAACTAATAATGTTGTATATATTAATGACACCCATAACATAAATACTAGAAGAAAAAATGATTTTAAGCTTCCATTTTTGAGAACGGATATGGATAAACAGAACCTTTTTTACAAAGGTTTTAAAAAAAGGTCCAGAAATTGGTGTTTTTAAAACAAAACTTTATGATCACTGTAAAACTTTAGCTATAAGATAAGTTCTAAATTGTCTATAGTTCTGTAATAAATAAAATGCTGTAATAAATAAATAAATAAAATAAAAATAAATAAACAAGATGCCAGCAAACAGACAGTCAGCGAAGAGTTAAGAATTTCCGCTTCGTCTTAAAATTATTAGCGATTGCCCTTAAAAGAATTGCGCGATCATACGTTGAGTGCAGTTTGACGATAATGGGACAAGCTTGGTTGTTATTTCTATTATTATTTCGATTTTGCTTGTTGCTGTTGCGCACACGAAAAGAAGCGCGAACAGGTAGTGGGTTCAATCCAACTGACTCGCATAGTGTAGAAAACAGAGATGATAAGTTTTCGTCAGACCAAAGTATTCTCTAGCTCATCAACGTGACGACTTAAGGCGTGTATTTCTTTGTTTTGATCGCCACTTTAATTTTGCATGTACTCAAGAGCACTTACCCTCTCTTCCATCTCCCTAAGTGAAGATTTAAGGTTACGAAGTTCGCCCGAGAAATCATCAAATTTCTGCATAATTCTCCGTCAGCTTTGTTAGTATGCTTTGTTTGAAATCCTCTAACTTTTTATCAAATATCTCAAGCACACTTGTTGTTGTTGGGCTGTTGATTGTCGTAGGCTGCGGACTTTGCCCTTGCATTTGAAAGGGAGAAGAAGAAGCATTTCGCGCACTTTATCGCACTCCCAGGTTTGCACTTTGCGGATTCATGATGAATTTATGAATTATTGTTTTATGTGTATGAAGTATTAAATCAAACGAATTGGCAACAGAAATCGAAAAGCACAAAAGCGTAGGCAGGCACAATAATGTAGAGCAAACTTTTATAAAATATAAGTCGGTTATTACGTTGTTTATGAATCAATGCAGCGCCACGAAAAACACGGAAAAAATATCTGCAAAAAAACAAAAAGTTTTCGAGATGCTTCCTCGCAAAGTACAAATTTTTTTATATTGTTACAAAAAAAATTTAAAAAATCCGTAATGATTGTTCGAAATGTTTGACTCTGCAGGACCTAGCAAAAAGTGTTGTATGTACTGATTATAGTAAATTTTATAAGCTTTCAAATTTTTCAAACCGTTTTGGAAGAGCTCAGTTTGTTCTTGAGATATACACGATTAAGTGGAGCCATCTTTTTTGTTTTTTGAAATAACGGTAAATCGTAAATATCTCAAAAACGGTACCATTCAAGTAAAAATAAGCTTGATTTTCGGAATTAGGAGGTGATTTTACATAGGAATTTCACTATGGCGTCTCTGGTGCAGAAAAAAAGTTGGAATTTGTGATCCAGTGTAATTGATAAGCGACTACCAATAACTTCTCTCAGTGTGAAATATTATTTAATTTTATTCTTTCGTGTTTTCATTTTGCTATTAATGCTAATTTCTTAACAGGGGGTTTCAAAGTGAATAGAGTAATTATTCGGTGACAGGTAGTAGTGTCAATTGACACTATTGCGCTTTTGGAAATGGAAATAGTGTCAATTGACACTATTGCTATTTTAGGCAGCGGTTGTCTGCGCAGCGCAGTGTTGTAAGAGATGGATTTTTATTATATGATTATTTACAAAATTATGGTTTCTCCTTTTACGAAATA
Source organism: Sphenella marginata (assembly GCA_951509765.1). Classification (NCBI taxonomy): domain Eukaryota; kingdom Metazoa; phylum Arthropoda; class Insecta; order Diptera; family Tephritidae; genus Sphenella; species Sphenella marginata. The sequence goes on from OX608082.1 coordinate 47,924,406, forward strand.
TGCACTGTTAGTGATTGGGGTCTACCACATTATCCCAAAAATCAAAATTCCCGAAAAAAAAATCCCCAAACACAAAATCGCCAAATAAGTAATCCCCAAAATCAGAATCCTCAAAGTAAAACTCGGCTCAGCGAATAAAGGCCTAACGAACTAACGCCTAATTTTTCGAAATGAAAGAATGCCTAAAAAAGAACGCCTAACAAGAAAGTGAAAGAACGTCTAACTTTAAAAATGAAGGAAAGCCTAATTTTAAAAATGAAAGAAAGCCTTAATTGTTAGGGTTTCTTTCCAATATTTGGGACTTATTTCACAATTAAACTATAACTTCCGATCCATGTTTTTTATGTGCAGAACACCTTTTCGCATTGGCGGCCTTCGGCCAATCAGGGTGGTTGGCATGTTGCCACCGTTTCCAGTCTATGGGCGGGATCCATGGTATTTTTTTAATTTTTATTATCACCTGAAACTAATGATTATTATATCGCGCGATTTTTTATTTAAAATTTTCATCTTATGTTATTAGCTATTTACATATGTATATGCATGTACACTGTATTTTTATTCCCTTTATGTTATCTTATTGCCAATTCAGAAAGGTGTTCTGCACAAAAATACCATGGATCCCGCCCATAGAGTGGGAACGGTGGCATGTTGCCGCCTACGCAGAATGGTGTACTACGCAGAAGGACTTGGAATAATGTAGCCCAGGGTTGTTTTTTAAATTCAATTTAAAATTTTGCACATAAGCGGTTTTGCACCGACAACAGTGGTACCTCAAATGAAAGGTAGCATAATTAGCTATCCAATACATAATTTGAATTTATTTCACACATAAAATGGGGATTTCGTGTTGGGGATTCTGAATTTAGGGATTTTTCCTTTTGGGATTTTGATGTTGGGGATAATGTGGTAGACCCGTTTTTAGCACTTTTGATACTATTTCCATTTCAGTTTGGAAAGAGTGTCAATGACTTATTTTCCATTTTCTTGTTGACACTAATTCCATTTTGAAATCACATTAGTGTCAATTGACACTATTACCAGTGACACTATTACCTGTCACCTAATTGTTCTAGTACAGATGTATATTGTAAGCAGTAACAATATTTCTTTCATTATTCAAATAGTGGTAACGAATAGTTGTATTTATTCGGTTAATGGTGGTTGAATAGTTTTGGCTTATTATCTTAACTAGTATATCCCGTGGTCGAAATTCGACCACCTTAAATTAGTTTAACTTATTAAATCCTCTGTTCGCATTTTTCTCCAGTACCTAATGCCTAGAGGCATAAATATTGGAGACATTTTTATTGCTGAAAATAATTATTTATAGCTGAGTTATTGAGAGTCGCTTTCATAAAAGCTGGTTTACTCTAAAGACGGGTAATTTGACAACTAACCAAAAAAAATCCGTCCATTAAAGACCAGTAATCATTAATAGGAGATGGCAAAAACGGTACTTAGTAATGTTTGAAAGTCCACCATCAGACCCACCACTCCTTTCATATTCCGTCAATATTTCAACAAACAAAATAAATTTCATTGACATATACCAACAACATAGTTAGACTTATAATATATACTAGTATATCCCGTGGTCGAAATTCGACCACCTTAAATTAGTTTAACTTATTAAATCCTCTGTTCGCATTTTTCTCCAGTACCTAATGCCATTTTTATTGCTGAAAATAATTATTTATAGTTGAGTTATTGAGAGTCGCTTTCATAAAAGCTGGTTTACTCTAAAGACGGGTAATTTGACAACTAACCAAAAAAAATCCGTCCATTAAAGACCAGTAATCATTAATAGGAGATGGCAAAAACGGTACTTAGTAATGTTTGACAGTCCACCATCAGACCCACCACTCCTTTCATATTCCGTCAATATTTCAATAAACAAAATTAAATTTCATTGACATATACCAACAACATAGTTAGACTTATAATATATACTAGTATATCCCGTGGTCGAAATTCGACCACCTTAAATTAGTTTAACTTATTAAATCCTCTGTTCGCATTTTTCTCCAGTACCTAATGCCATTTTTATTGCTGAAAATAATTATTTATAGTTGAGTTATTGAGAGTCGCTTTCATAAAAGCTGGTTTACTCTAAAGACGGGTAATTTGACTACTAACCAAAAAAAATCCGTCCATTAAAGACCAGTAATCATTAATAGGAGATGGCAAAAACGGTACTTAGTAATGTTTAAAAGTTCACCATCAGACCCGCCACTGATTTCATATTCCGTCAATATTTCAATAAACAAAATTAAATTTCATTGACATATACCAACAACCTAGTTAGACTTATAATATATACTAGTATATCCCGTGGTCGAAATTCGACCACCTTAAATTAGTTTAACTTATTAAATCCTCTGTTCGCATTTTTCTCCAGTACCTAATGCCATTTTTATTGCTGAAAATAATTATTTATAGTTGAGTTATTGAGAGTCGCTTTCATAAAAGCTGGTTTACTCTAAAGACGGGTAATTTGACTACTAACCAAAAAAAATCCGTCCATTAAAGACCAGTAATCATTAATAGGAGATGGCAAAAACGGTACTTAGTAATGTTTGAAAGTTCACCATCAGACCCGCCACTGATTTCATATTCCGTCAATATTTCAATAAACAAAATTAAATTTCATTGACATATACCAACAACATAGTTAGATTTATAATATATATAATGATGACATAGAATGATGCCATATCGAACAAAATTGGCCATATGGATTGAAACGAATGAAAGTTCATTTTGAGATTCCGTTAACTTCTTAATATTAGCCAGTTTCCAAATTGTGTTTTTTTTTTGGTGATACAGACTGTTTTCTCAATTTTTCCTTTAGTTGTGGATTTTTTGAAGTCCGTTTAGCGGGAGAATATTACAACTCACACATATGATGGTTTTCTGGTTTATTTCGTCAAATTCAACTCGGAAATATGTAAGGATTCCAATTATATGTCGACTCTTTTACAAATTAAAATTTTTAGGAAGAAAATAGTTGATGTCTTTAGGAAAATTAACGCGATTTCAAACTATTACATGAATATAAAATTGAAGAAGCTACAAACTGTGTTTTTACTTTTTGTATATTAAATATGATATATTTCTTAAAAAATATATATTGATAAATTGAAATAAGTTTTTAGCTTTTTTTTTAAAAAAAAATTGGTTTGTTCACTCCAAAATAGATGTCATAAACAGAAAAATATTGAAATATTTGGTTATATGTCGACTCTTTTGTAAATAAAAATTTTTAGGAACAAAATAGTTGATGTCTTTAGGAAAATTAACGCGATTTCCAATTATTTCGTAAGTATAAAATTGAAGAAGCTACAAACTGTGTTTTTACTTTTTGTATATTAAATATGATATATTTCTTAAAAAATATATATTGACAAATTGAAATAATTTTTTAGCTTTTTTTAAAAAAATTTGGTTTTTTCACTCGAAAATAGATGTCATAAACAGAAATCTGTGTTTTTACTTTTTCCATATTAAATATGATATATTTCTTAAAAAATATAAATTCAAATAGGAATAATTTTTTATATTTTTTCAAAAAATTTGGGTTTTCACTCCAAGATAGATGTCATTAACATAATAAACAGAAAAATATTGGATTACAAATATAATAAATTTAAAAAAAAAAATATAGTAAAAAGTTTTCGTATATTTTAAGGCAATTTCAATTTAGTAAAAAAAACTTAACCTGACGCATCATAGCCGGCACGCTCACCACCTGCGCCACTGCTGTATGTACAACAAAACAGTCAGATACTGTACTTAACAGCTTTGGGCTTTGGTGAAAACTTTGATGAATTATTACAAAGTAATGAAGCATTTTTTGTTAAATATAATATGCCTATGCAAAGCTCCTGGCCCATGAAAACATATCAAAATATATAATAATTGGAGTTATGCATTTTTTTATGAGATACACTCTGGCAATTGATTGTATGGAAAAAATGTTAGCCTATCTTAGGGCCACTTTCATAAAAGCCGGTTAAGCCCAATCGGCGATTAATTTGACAGCTAACCATACAAAATACGTCAATTAAACTCTGGTTAGCGGTTACCGGCGTTTATGAAAGCGGCCCTTAATATATAAAAATCACGTGTCACATGTTCAATCAGGGTGAGCTCCTAAACTACTCAACCGATTTTAATGAAATTTGCACAGCATCTACAGTTTGATCCAACTTGAAAGATACCTTATATCTCAAGGGGGAGTGGAAATCGGTAAAAAACCATAAATTTTTTTGTTTACACAGCCACAAATCATAAACGGATCCACCGATTAGAATGAAACTTACTTGAAGTTAAACTTTGAAATATTCACCCCTATTCTGCATTTCGACTTGGATCGAAAATTTCTCCGTTTGGCAACTTTGGCATTCTGAGTTCCAATTCCGCTACGTTCAACTTCGAAACTTCCAATTCTGCTAATTCTGCACTTCGATCGTAGCTCCGTTTTTCTACGTTGGAATTTTGTTGGCGGATAAGTGTTTGTTTTTTATTTTGCAAACAATTTACGATTAATTACCGCGATTTTTTTTTGAAATTCTTAAAATTTAAGTAAAACACGTATGTAAAAGTTGTAAAACGCTCGCTATATTTTGTTATTGTGCTCTTATGATGTTTTTTGATATGTTTGCAGGGTAATTGTTTTCTACCAGTGCCAAGTGCAAATATTTGCCCAAAAATGTAGGGAGGGGTATCAAAAGACGCGTTCCCGATGCCAGGAATGTGAATCCGCCTACGGAGATCTAATACTTTTGGACGCGCATTAGCATCGGCACCGGTTGTAAGCAATTACAAATTGGACTAGCATTCAAAACACCAAACAATATTACTAACGAAATTAAAACTAAGGTAATGGATTTGACTTTGCCATTACATATATCCAAACGTGCACCGGCGCCCACTCCACAGCGCCCACTCATACTCGGCAAACTTCTTTGTCAGTTCCGGGGCGGCCAATGTCTTCCTCCAGCGAAAAGTGCCACCTGCGGTCAGACTTAACCCTGACATGTCTTATGTTTGCTCGGCGTATGGTGTGGCCCCACGATGCAACGCCAACCATCTGTGTACCTGGTCGACAAAGCGCACTCTTCTAGCACTAACTCTATGGAAAATACCAGCTACCTACTGACGATGTGGTAACATCCACCAACAGTGTCCTCTTGCTTTTTGTTGGCCCTTCGTTGTCTGCTACAATCAGTCAATTGATCTATAAAATTTCACTCAATTTATTCAATAATGCTCAAACATATACAATTAAGTTGTTGGATTTTGCGGTCTATTTTGTTTACATATTTGTAAGTTTTTGCAAGCTCGAGACCAAATAAACAATAATTCGTAATGAATTTAATTGTCAGTTTTTTGGGAAAAATTGATAATTGGAGAAAAATTACAAAGGAAAAATCAACAGCGATGGATAGGATTACATGTTTCAGAGTTTCCAGGCTCATCATCAGATCCCTTTTCGGACACGGATTCGAACTCGTGTCTGCACCAAAGCCGCTGTTAGAAAATTCCAACACTAAGCAATGATGCCCTGTGACGTCACAATGCACTTATCTCCACTTCAATTAATTCCCTTTTTGTTTGTTTGTTCTTGCCAACAGTATACACAAAATTTCTTAAGACATGCAGCCTATATGTTATGATGTGTGTTGGACTTGTTGTTTGTACATATGTATATACATATGTACGTAAACCCGTGCTATGGTTTTAATGTATTTTGTTGTTGGATTTTGCGGTCTATTTTGTTTACATATTTGTAAGTTTTTGCAAGCTCGAGACCAAATAAACAATAATTCGTAATGAATTTAATTGTCAGTTTTTTGGGAAAAATTGATAATTGGAGAAAAATTACAAAGGAAAAATCAACAGCGATGGATAGGATTACATGTTTCAGAGTTTCCAGGCTCATCATCAGATCCCTTTTCGGACACGGATTCGAACTCGTGTCTGCACCAAAGCCGCTGTTAGAAAATTCCAACACTAAGCAATGATGCCCTGTGACGTCACAATGCACTTATCTCCACTTCAATTAATTCCCTTTTTGTTTGTTTGTTCTTGCCAACAGTATACACAAAATTTCTTAAGACATGCAGCCTATATGTTATGATGTGTGTTGGACTTGTTGTTTGTACATATGTATATACATATGTACGTAAACCCGTGCTATGGTTTTAATGTATTTTGTTGTTGGATTTTGCGGTCTATTTTGTTTACATATTTGTAAGTTTTTGCAAGCTCGAGACCAAATAAACAATAATTCGTAATGAATTTAATTGTCAGTTTTTTGGGAAAAATTGATAATTGGAGAAAAATTACAAAGGAAAAATCAACAAAAAACTGACAATTAAATTCATTACGAATTATTGTTTATTTGGTCTCGAGCTTGCAAAAACTTACAAATATATATACAATTAAGTTTATAAATCATAATAAAGCTTTACTTTTATTTCAAAAGTAATAATTTGTGTAATTTAAATTGCTTTGTTATGTTTCAATTTCACACATTCCAAGGCAAACAGCTGACTTCGAAAAACTTTTAGCTCTTCCTCTTTTTCTTTCGATCCAAGCGTAACTCAGAATGCATATTTACGATCCAAGCGGAGCGTAGAGCGGGAACGTAATTGTAATGCAGAATAGGGGTGATTTACTTTCGTTCTGCATCAAAAAAAATAGTTGATTCATATATTATTTAACCAAAATTGTTTAAACAATAGGAGCACCTATCGCACCTGTCAACCAAATGAATCGATTTAAGTTAAGCGAGCGCTCGGTAGCGGTACTTCGCTTCGTACATACATACATATGCTAGTTAATATATATGTAGATAATTAAATAGCTATTTGTACAGTGTTGTGGGAATAATAAAATACAATTATTGGTAATATTTGAAGCTGTAAATAGACATTTACTATAAAGTTACTGTACATAAACAGTAAGTATGTAGGTATGGTCATGGAAATTTGCGAACTCTTTGTATTGAATGGGCTGGTTAAGGATGATCATTAGTAGGTAGGTTTTTTATTGTGTTTAGCAAAAAAAACCCGTCCTTGTTCTTATTAAAGGTACTTCCGTTGAACACTTTTTGTACATGTACATACATACATTTTGCAACTTAACACATAGTATGCGGAAACTTAATTTTTTTCAAACGTATTTAGTGTACCTAATCATTGTTTAAAATATATGAAAGGTTTTCAAGGGAAGACAACAGAAGAAAATAGCTACATGCTACTGCCGGGTGAATTCGCAATCCCTCATGCAAGTAGGTCCTTTGTGTTCATTTAGTTAACGAGTTTAGACACCCAAATTTAAATCAAATAGTCGCGCTTGCAATTCTTCAGTTGCGAAACACAATAAACCATAAAAAAAAACAACCATTTCCTTAACTGTTTTTTTAAATTACTTATTTAAATATTATGTTTTATAATAAGTTCTTATTTGGTGCAAGAGGAGATAAAGGGCCAGTTTTTGTGTGCTGCTTGCAATATTTTATGCAGTCTGCATCTGCAAGGCAAATATGTGAATTTTTTCTGAGAAGCCTGAGGGTGTCATCGTTTTAAAAAACCTTTTCAAATAATTTTTCATGTTGCCTGTAGCGGGGTTCGAACCTAGGTCCTTCTGTGTGGTAGGCCAGCTGCACTACCGTCACACCACGATGCCCATATAACAAAATCAATATAAATAAAGCATATAAAATTTCTGACATTATTTTTGAAAACTGACAAATTTTTCACCTCGCTGAGAGTTCACCTCAAGTAATTTATCCAAGACTACCACACCATTGGAAAAACATATCTAAACGTTTGTGAAATTTTCTAATTACAAACTTGTTTGGAAAACATTTACTTTTTACACTTGGGAAATATTGTTTAATAAACTAGCTTACTTCTTTGTTTATTGGGAAGACTAACTCTTGAAAGCATACGCATACAGCAACAAAGCTCTCAACTATAAAAATGAAGTCGACGGACTGAGCAGAGACTACTCAGCTGTTATACAAAGAGTGAAAAGAAAAAAGGCAAACTTTAGTGCAACGTGAAAATAAGCAACTAAGCAATAAAATATTATCAAAGAACGTAAACGTACAAAGAAGGTCAACAGCGAATGCGATAGAAACGGTCAAATCGATGGTAGGTAATTCACCACTGTACCTACGTTTAAATTACTTGAATTTACCGTGTCTTTAATTAAATATTTACACGAAAAATATTTAATTAAATGTTGACATTCCCACGACAGCCGGTTCTACGTACCGGAATGACTCGGGGTTTCCCCGACCAAGGGCTGTTATTTCACTACCCCCTGTCTAAACCACCAGTTATCGACCCAGTTCTTAAGCGGCCACGGATGCTTTAAAGAATACCTTTATCGGTTTAAGCACGAAAGCAACAACGTATGCGATCACTGTGGAGGCGAGGCAGTGGAAGACGTCTACCACGTGTTCTTCGAATGCCCCAGATCTTACAGCTTTAGAAGTAAAGTACGCAGCATAGCCGATGAGGACTACACTCCCGAGTCGCTGGTTGGTCACATGCTACGAAGTAAACAAAAATGGGTGGCAGCGTGCGAGGTAATCGCAGAAGCCATGAAGTGGCCGCAGCAGGGAAGACTGAATAAAAGCAAGCAAACACGAAAAACAAGAAACACGGCCTTCCAACCGCCCAGTTTAACAAACCTATATGAGAGGCGCAGATTGCAGATTGCAAACACAATTTTAAGCGTACGTAAGTATCTCAAACGTAAGGTGGAAACGCGGCCTTTCAACCACCTAGTTTAACAAACATATACCAGAGGTGCATATTGCAGATTGGAGATTCAGCCTCTCCACTGTATTGACCTGCAAACAAAATTTTAAGAGTACGTAAGTATCTCAAACGTAGGTGGAAACACGCCCTTTCAACCACCTAGTTTAACAAACATATACCAGAGGTGCAGATTGCAGATTGGAGATGCAGCCTCTCCACTGTATTGACCTGCAAACAAAATTTTAAGAGTACGTAAGTATCTCAGATGCGGGTGGAAACACGGCCTTTCAACCGCCGGGTCCACGTGACACAAACCAGAAGGAGCAGATTGGGGACGCGGCCTCCCCACTGCATTACCTTGTAACTGAATATGTTGTGAGTATAATTGATTACTTATAAACGTACTGAATTATTATAGATGCGGGCCGGAAACACGGCCACTCCAACCGGCTAGATGCAGAAGAGCTAGTGAGACTGAATAAGCGAGTAGATGTAGTGTAAGTACATGCCTATATAGCTACAGTGGCCGACAAAACTATGCATACCCCCCTTTTTTTGTATGTTTTCACCAACTTCGACTTCAGAAAATTTATTTTAACTATTTTCCTGTAAGAGAACTTGTCAAGATCTAATACAAAAACTATAAATTATATTTTCAATATGTATGGGAAATTCGCAAAAATTAGACAAATTTTAATAAAAATTTTCAACTTTTTTCTCAGAATTTTTAGAATTTTTCCGAAAATGCAGATTTGTAGCGCATTCAATTTTAGTGTAATAAAGTGTTGGTCTCAAGTCTGTAAGAAATTTTCCTGATTTTTGGCGATTTTTTTTCTGAAGAGCTTTCGTGTTTTCTTTCATACAAATTTATTAACATAGTATTTTTTGTATGGAAGAAAACATAAAAGCTCTTCAGAAAAAAAATCGCCAAAAATCAGGAAAATTTCTTACAGACTTGAAACAATCACTTTATCAGACTAAAATTGAATGCGCTACAAACCTGCATTTTCGCAAAAATTCTAAAAATTCTGAGAAAAAAGTTAAAAATTTTGATGAAAATTTGTCTAATTTTTGCGAATTTCCCATATATATTTAAAATATAATTTATGGTTTTTCTATTAGATCTTGACAAGTTCTCTTACAGGAAAATAGTTAAAATTAATTTTCTGAAGCCGAAGTTGGTGAAAACATACAAAAAAAGGGGGTATGCATAGTTTTGTCGGCCACTGTATATCTATGTATATACATATCTTTGGTAGTAGGACCAGAACGACTTTCTTTGATCAATATGATCAATACTCCAGACTAGATGAATGAAAAATCTAACAAAATATTCCCAGCTAAGAACTAATATAGTACAGTAACGCTGACCAACTGACGTTGAGACTTGTGCTCAAACCACCTCCCGACGGAATACTTAACGGTAGTACCGGGGGGATCGGTACATGACGGTAGGAGGTTTAGTGTGTTAAAGTCATACACTGACTATAAGGTTTTCGATGCTTCCTCCTCTGAAAAAAAAAACAATAAAAAAAAACCCTCGGTCAGCCCCTCTTCTTCCAGCATCAGCACGAGTATAAGCCACAACCATCAGCTCCTAGTCCCTTATACTACATGCACTGTTTGTCGGTTAAGATTATATACGCCGTTGGCATCAGTCAAGTGCAATAACTGCCTTGGCCTGTGTCACCTGCTTATATGCTCTGGACTCGCGAACAGGAACCTATGGACTGATACGTACGTTGCGCCATGCTGTCTAGCTACGCAACCTTCAACGTCGTCCGACTCGCCTCTACCTTCTGGTAACGCGATTCCTTCGCCTTCAAGATTGCGCCGTAGTGCGCGACCCAGCCTATTACCACCTAGGCATACGCACCAGTCCTTGACCCCCAGCATCAACTCTGCTCCCCCTTCGCATTTCGGTATCCTGCAATTTAATTGCAACGGCCTAACCGGTAAAATTGTTGAAGTGACAAACTTAATGAAGCGACTCAACATCAAGATCGCGGCGATTCGGGAGACAAAGCTCGGTGGAAGGTCGTCTCTTCAGACCTGCAACGGGTACAATGTACACCGTTGTGACCGTACGAGAGGGCTTGGGGGTGGTCTGGCATTCATCACGCATCAATCTGTGCAGTATCGTCTATTTGAGCCTGACATCGACCCGAGGGACATCACCATAGAACTTTAAGGTATGGCTGTCCGGTCAGGCGATGTCGACCTTGAAATCATAAACATATACATACCTCCTGTCACCTGCTGTCCCAGGGATTACCACCCCGACATTCGTGCGTTACACAGGGGCGCGAATCGCGTCATCCTTGGTGACTTCAACGCACACCATGACCTGTGGCACTCCAGCTTGCAGGCCGATGGTAGGGGGCAGGAGCTGGCTGACCAAATAGATGATTCGACGTTCTGCACGGTAAATGGGGATGCCCCCACTAGAGTGGCGGTAAACTGCTCTAGCTCGCCAGACATCACCATAGCCAGCGCAGGCCTAATAAACTGCGTTGAATCGCGACCGATGCTGACGCTTGCTTCAGACCACCTACCCATAGTGCTCTCTATCGATCGCCCCACCGACTTTGTCACCGCTGAGGATCGCACATTCACCAACTTCAATAAAGCCGACTGGGAGGATTTTCTCACCACCACAGAGAGCGCCTTCCATGCTGATGCTGAAACACCTCGGTGACGAAGGCATAAGATACCTTACACACATTTTCAACCTTTCCCTGTCCACCTTTATTATTCCTGAAAGATGGAGACAAGCAAAGGTGGTCCCACTACTAAAGCCTGGCAAGCCAGCTGCCGTAGGGGAGTCATATAGCCCGATATCTCTCCTCTCGCTAGTAGTGAAGATGTTAGAATCTATCTTGTTGCCGTACTTCACCGCAAACCTGCGGATCGCCGAACATCAGCATGGATTTCGGAAAAATCACAGCACCACCAACGCCATAACCACTCAGATAGGAGACGGATTAAACCAAAAGCGTCCAAACCACAGGACAGTGCTAGTTGCGTTTGACCTGGCCAAAGCTTTTGATACGGTCAACCATGCGCAACTAATGAAATACCTTGAAGACTCGTCCCTTCCTCCCTGTCTTAAACGTTGGACTGCCAACTACCTGAGTGGTCGTCAATCGTCGGTTGAGTTCAGAGGCGCCAGATCTAAACCCAGAATAGTTAAACAAGGGGTGCCACAGGGTGGTGTCCTATCCCCGTTTCTGTTTAACTATTATATATATTTATTCATGTAAACTTACTAATCCTTTTACCACAAAACTAAATCCTTTTTTAAATAATTACTGTGATTTATACTTAATTCGCAGAATCTTGAAAGTCAAGCCCAAGTGAAGAAAAAATATGTAAAATTTCACGCAGCTCAAATAAATATCCGTCAAAAATCGAAAACTTTGAAAAAAATACTATGCAACTATGATCACGATTTTAAAGTTTTTTAATATCATAGTGTTGTGAACTTTGCCAGGCGTTCACACCTCCATCATGATATCAAAATATAAAAAAAAATTGTATATAACAATAGAGTAGACATGCGTGAACACAAATATCAGCCTTCGGACTGGAAGCAATGCAATTTATATCTAGGCTCAATGGGGTCTGATTTCGTGAAAACTCCCATATACAAGTGATGTATTAAATAAATAATATATGGGCATTTCTCCCAAAAAGTCAACTTTTGTCTTGAAAATTAACACTTGCCTAAAATCATCCTTAACACAAATTATTGTGTTAAGCAAAATCTATAAGATTCACTATTTGTCAAAATAAAAAAGTGTTTGGCATTTGCTTTTTTTACAAAAAACAAGTTCGCACGCTACAAAAGTTGACTTTTTGGGAGAAATGTCCATATGTGTACTTTTTCAAATATTTTAACTAAAACAGATTTCCCAGAAGAAGACGCGCAAGCGGACGAAACGTGTAGGGAAAAACAAAAACAAATATCTACTTTGTTTTATTTGGATGGCCGACAGCGTCAACCCAGCAAACATAAATATTAAAAAAATGGCCCATTAAGAATTATATTCTCTTCTACAGACATACATATTTTGAATCTAGTTTCTTAAATTTGCAGTATTACATATTCAACAAAATTCATTAAACTCTCTGTAAGCAAAATGCATTTCTTTTCACAATATTTTTGTAACTCAATACGAAACCCAAAACTAGAACTTCTAAGGTTTGGTAAAATTTTAACATATTGATATATTTCCTTTTGAAGTAATTATTCATTATTTTAAATACCTATTGTTTATGCATGTTTGAGTTAATGACGTTTAATATAGTTCACACCCGCAATCACAAAAAATTAAACCCACTAATATTCGAAAATTGTTTTGGTGCGTTTTTTGCTTTTTGGAGAGAATTCGCATCTAGCCAAGTTAGTTAGTTTTTAAGTATCCATCTGTTTAAAATAAATATAGAACTCTCTTTTAAATAACAGCGGCGCAACAACAACAACTAGTAATCAGTGCTATACTGAATCTACGAATCTAAGTGAAAACAATATGATCATTGTGTAAGTATTAGGGCGGGTCGATTTAAAAATCGCTCATTGCTCTGTGAAAATCGTATTTTAGGGATAAAAATAAGAAACTTTTCCAAAGAACCATACCTCTAAAACGAATTCTGATGTCCCCCAATTTGGGTCGAACTTTTGGGTAGGTATCATTTGTAGTCAATGTAATGTCACTCATACGCCATGGCACCCTACCCAAAATTTCAACCCAAATTAGGGGACCTCAGAATTCGTTTTAAGGTATGGTTCCTTCGGCAAAGTTTCTTATTTTGATTTCTAGAATATGATTTTCACAGAGCAATGGGCGATTTTTTTGCCTCCCCACAAATCGGCCCGACCTAGTAAGTATGCATAAAAAACTCTTTTTGGAATAATTAAGGTAACATTTTCAGAAGAAAAACACATAATAGAAGTATTGTATTGTTGTTATTTTTCAGGTTTGACTTATTCTGATTGTGAAATGCAGATTTCATTAATAAAGTGACAGTTTATCTCCAACGGAATCATCTAGAAACTGCAACAACAACAGAAACATACGATAACATTTTGTTAAAATAGCGCTCTTTAATGAATATAAAATTTCGAAACTTATAATTTTTCATTAATAAATAGAGGGGGTGTAACAGGTAACCCGCACCCTCCCCGTTTATAATAATAATAATTCCCAACGGATTACCCACCATATCCCGCCCGACCGGCGCGAGGGGCGAATCCGCATGACGCGCGGATTGTTCCTTCGTGTCGAGTCTTTGAAAGGCTTTGGTTTGTTAATCGTCGAGATCTAAAACTGCTCAGCTACAGAGAAAACCTCATCAGCTAAGTAAAAAAGATTACACAATTAATAAATAATTAGTTCACATCGAATAGTTATTGTTAAGAATAAAGATAAGAATCAAAGGATATGAAAAAATTGTTGCTATGTATTTAGGATAAAAAGAATTGACTTTTTTATGCTGCATAGTGAGTCTGAAATATCAAACGTACCAGAATGAGAGTTATAATCTTGACAGAAACAACGAAAAGGCTCATTTAATTCAAAATTGGTTCGGCACTGTTTCAAGATAAGTGGTTTAAAGTGTCTTGATGGACGGGACGGTACATTGAAATTCACTTCGCTTAAAAGAAACGGGCTTGTCATTGAACCAATTAGTAATTTAATCATGAAAACAATTCCAAGCATTTCCCTAAGACTAGAAAGGCTGTGAAGATTAATTAGTTTTAAGCGACTCGTGTACGATTCAAGGGATCCCAGTGAAGATCTCTTAAGGCAAATAGTAAAAATTGTTTTTGAACTGATTCTAAGCGATCCAAGTGGACCTGGTAACGCGGGTTCCAAATAATAGAACCGTATTCAAGTATCGGTCTGACTAATGTAGTAAAGAAAGTTTTAGTTACATAAGGGTCGCAAAATTCTTTAGACCATCATTTAACAAATGCTAGAACGCCTCTAGCTTTATTGACTGTTACGTTAATGTGGCAGTTGAAACTGAGTTTGTAATCCATAGTAACCCCAAGGTCAACAAAATCATACATTTGCTCAAGACTATAATTGTTAATTGTATAGGAAGCTGGCTGTGAAATTCCTCTCGAAAAACGCATGTATTTACATTTCTTTAGATTAATCGGCATATAATTTAAATCGCACCAAGTAACTAGTGTATTTAGATCTGATTGAAGCTTATTGCTATCTTCGGGTGATGCGAATGGCAAGAAAAGCTTTACATCGTCGGCATACATTAACATTTTCGAAAATTTTATTACTGTAGAAATATCATTTATAAACAACAAGAACAGAATCGGGCCCAGATGGCTTCCTTGAGGATGTCCTGAGGAGACATAAATAACATCGGATTCACAATTTGTAAACACTACTTTTTGTATTCTGTTGCTAAGGTAAGAAGAGATCCAGCGATTGAGACCCGGCTGGAAACCCAACTGATCTAGTTTATGAATAAGTAACGAGTGACACACTTTATCGAAAGCTTTGCTGAAATCAGTATAAATAACGTCTGTGTGCAGATTTTTTCTAAAGCCATTTGAGACATGATTTGTAAATTCAAGTAAGTTTGTAACGGTGGACTTTCCCTTACAGAACCTGTGTTGACAGTCAGAAATCAAGGTAGAGATAGGATTCGAAAGCCGATTGGTAACAATAGCTTCGACTCTTTCCATGCTGTTGGAAAAACACCACACTTTAGTGACAGATTGAACAAATTGGTAAGGGGTTTGTAAATATTGTTAGCGCACTTCTTCAAGAAGCATGTAGGAATCCTATCAGGACCACATTTAAAAGATTCTTTCAAGGTTTTCAGATAAACAAGAACATCATGTAGCTCATAGGGATAATTTATAAAGTCAGAATTGGTGACGGCAGAATAGTTAGAAGTGAAAAATTGCCCAAAGAAATTTGCGATATCTTGTTTATTGTTAGATAAAATGTCTTTATATTTCATGGCTGAGGGAAATCCCACTACTTTTCGTTTAGAATTTACGAAATCATAAAATGACTTCGGATTACGAATAATGTCTCTTTTTGTTTTAGAGATATAGGCTTTATAGCACTTTTTATGCAAGTCGATGTAACAAGTAATGTTTGTTTAACCCCGATTTCTTAAATAATTTGAAACAACGCGTTTTTCTATTTTTCAACATCATAAGCTCTTTAGTAAACCAAGCTTGCGTTGGATGATCATATGTTATTTTACGTTTAGGAACAAACTTCCCAAAAAAGTACTTAATAGTTTGATTAAAATGTAAAACGTTTGAATCGATATCGCCACAAAGCTCAGGCCAAGTTAATTTAGACAGTTCTCTATTTAATTTCTTATAGTTGGCTTTTGAGAACTTAAAATCAAAGTTACTACTTGAGCAGCATTGTGTACATTGGCCATTACTTAAGGTTTCATGAAATATTTCCATAGAAGGGTGGTAGACGTCTTCGGGTAAAGCCAACGGATCACAACGATTTACAGAAAATTTGTTTTTATCATCAACATAAATTAAATCTAAGATTTTGCCAAACTTGTCAGAGGTAACATTTATTTGACTAAGGCAGAGATCGGAAATTCCATCGGCAAAGTCATTGAAGCCCAGTTTGGATGGATTTGGAATAATGTTTCCATCAGATATGTTCCACGATATATGCGGTAGGTTGAAATCACCTAAAACAATCATCGAGTCAGAAGCTTTAGTCAATAAGTTAACAGTTTTGAGCAGAGAGACATGCTGCATGTAGATTGAAAGATCAGATGCTGGAGGGATGTAGCAAACAGATAAGTACATATACACGTTCTCTAGCTGGATGCGGACGCATTTAAACTCAATGGAATCCGTGTTAGGTACATTAACCTTCTCTGAAGGAATGGAGGAATGAACTGCAAGTAGAACAGCACCTCCGACCTTGTTCAAACGATCATGTCTATAAACTTGATATTCGTTACAAAAAAACTCGGAATTGAAAACATGCGGTTTTAGACAAGTTTCGGTAAAAGCAAAAACGTAATAACTACAATGGAAAGATTTCAAATACAGATCATTTAATTTGGTATTTAAACCTCTGACATTTTGGTAGAAGATATTCACGGACTTAGAACTCAGTTTTTTGACTCAACACTACGAGAGATTTTAGCTACGTTTTCAACATTTCTATTCGGCCTGTACTCAAATTCCCGCACAAGAGCCCCGGGAGGCCAAAAAGAACTGTCCAAAAGAGAGTCAAAATCTGTTCCACATACGTCAATTTTAAACGAAGACATATTCCGTTGGTAACCGAAATTAAATTTTCTAACAGTGAAGGTTTTATCTTTAATCTTAGAAGGAATATGGTACCTCAAATCATCTTCAGTAGTGTCTGGATGGAACCGAGACACAAAAATCGATTTTTTTTGAGGGACCACAACAAGCTTTCTAACAAATGGTTCGGACTCCATCGCAATAGTTGGAGGTTCCAGGGTTTTTTTATTTGTTGACCTTGGGGGGGCGTTTTTGGGCGTTGCCCGAACAACCGTACTAAGTACTGGAGATGCCAAATCTATAAGTTCAATGGCTGGAGCCAGGTTCGATTTCAGGGCATTCCAAGTCTAAAACTACAGGCTTTAAAGTCTTGAAAATATTTTCATACTTTTGAACTTAAATAAAGTTAATAACAATCAAATAAATAGTAGAAAAGGACTCTCTATTAAATATGTGCTCTGCATACCCCTTTTCTTCCCCAAACCAAATACAGTAGAATCGCGAAAAAGTTAACCAAACCGTTCCAAGGGTGTTTTACTTTTCCGAAATATTAACTTTTCCAAAGGGTTCTCGAATTTGAAAAAAAAACACGGAAATAAACATAATTTTGGGAATATAATACGTTCAATTTATTTGCATGACTCACTTTTACTCGTAACAAAACAGAAACTTAGATTTAGATGGTACTTTTTCACATTTTACATACATATATGTACATATTAATTTGTAAGGGCTGGTTTAAAGAAGCGGTCGAGACTTGTTTGTTTCTTTTCTTTTGTGTAATAGCTCCTGACAATTTTCGTGCGCATATTAATAAGTCTGATATCTGATTTGCATCGATTTGCCAATCGATTTCCACGAATACCTTCATCGATTTTTCTTAAAATCTCAGCTTTTTGATGCAAATTTAATCTGATTTGCAATGATTTTTTCTGTTTAGTTGACATTTTTTAACACACTAACTATAAACAACTCACAAGCTCAAACGTTCATGACAAACTACGTATGTACCAACCGACACCGACAATAATTTTTTACATACAAATTCGGGGAATACATAGCAATAAGGGGAATACCCGAGCTTGTTTTTCTTGCCAAACAAACGGTTGGGTTTGAAAAAATAGATAAGCTCGAAAAAGTTAACGAAAAGTTAACTTTTTAGAGCGCTACGTGGACGCTCAAAATCGGTCAACTTAGCCGAAGGTTTAACTTTCTCGCGAGTTAACTTTTGAGCGATTCTACTGTAATATAATATAAAAAACAAATAAGGAAAGGGCTGTCTTCGGCTGTGCCGAAGGCTTTATACCTTTCATGAATACGCATAACTTTTTTACGTGTCCGATGCTTACTTAAAATTGGTACAAACTTCAAAACTGTTAATTTAAAGATACATAGCCCAAACCAAACTTATCGGAACAATCGATTGTATGGGAGCTATATGTCATGTTGGGCCGATCTGGGTGATTTTCACTACATACGTTACATTTATAGTATGTACTAAGCTTGCAAAATTTTACGTTCCTTGCTTTTGAATTGCAAGAGTTATAGGCCAAAACCCATTTATCGGAACAATAGATTGTATGGGAGTTATGCGTTGTAATGGTCCGATCTTGCTGGTTCCGACAAATGATTAATCCTATGCAAAATGACGCCTGTGTGCAAAATTTCATCGAGATATCTCTAAAACTGAGGGACTAGTTTGCGTTCAAACAGATGGACGGACGGACGGACGGACGGACAGACGGACATGGCTAAATCAACTCGCCTCATCGCAACTCTTCTGCTTCTCATACTTACAAGCATCGGAACAAAGTTATAATACCATTTCATGTTCATGAAAGGTATAATAAGTAAGGAATACCATTCATGAATACTGATAATGAAAACTGTTTAAGTGTCCGATCTTTACTTACAATTGTTACAAACTCTTCAAAACTGTTAATTTAAATATACACAGACCAACACAGAGTTATCGGAGCAATCGATTATATGGGAGCTATATGCTATGTATGATTTTCACTACACGCATCACATATTAAATAAGTACCAAACCTGCAAAGTTTTACGTAGGCGATGGATATTTTGTCATTAGGTTTAGTCTGGTTGGAGAAAGATTTCACCGTAGACCATAATTTGCTAACTCCAGCTGAGAGGTTACAAGAGCTTAGGTGCTCCTCCTACTTAGCATTGGTGTTTATCCACAAGGCCTCTGATTTCCGCATTGAGATCCTTTATTTGAGGATCCGCAGGGTCCAGGCGTCTAACATAGTCACGTTCATTTGCCAGGGCCGCCGCCTCTGCGGGGAAGTATGGACGCTGTATGGAAAACTGTCCCAGTCGGCTTTACTGAAATTCGTGAAAGTGTGGTTCTCAGCGGTGACAAAGTCGGTGGAGCGATCGATAGAGACCACTATGGGTAGGTGATCTGAAGCAAGCGTTATCATCGGTCGCCAGTCAACGTAGTTTATTAGACTAGCGCTGACTATTGTAATATCTGCCGAGCTAGATCAGTTTACCGCCACTCTAGTGGGGGCATCCACGTTTACAGTGTCGAAAGAATCACATTACCTTGAGGGTAAGGTGAATCAGACGACGTTAAAGGTTGCATAGCTCGACAGCAAGGCGCAGCGTACGTATCAGTCCATCGATTCCTGTCCAGAGCATATAAGCAGGTGCCACAGGTCAAGGCAGGTATTGCACTTGACTGATGCCGTAGGCATGTATAATCTTAGCCGACAAACAATGCACGTAGTATAAGGGACCAGGAGCTGATGGTTATGACTTGTACTCGTGCTGGTGCTGGAAGAAAAGGTGATTACTGATGGGGTGGGAGTCGGCGGACTCTCAACATTGCTCAGATCCAAATGGGAAGTGCTACGTAGGGAGTAGCTGTGAGTGCTGTGTGTAAATAAGGAAGTAAGCTTGTGTATTAAACAATATTTTCCAAGCGTAAAAAATAAATGTTTTCCAAACGAGTTTGTAACTAAAAAATTTCACATACGTTTAGATATGTTTTACCCATGGTGTGGTAACCTTGGAGAAATAACTTGAGGGGAACTCTCAGCGAGGTGAAAAATTTCTCAGTTTTCAAAAATAATTTTTGAAAATTTACATGCTTCATTTGTTTTGATTTGGTTAAATGGGCATCGTGGTGTGACGATATTGCAGCTAGCCTACCACACAGAAGGACCTAGGTTCGAATCCCGCTGCAGGCAACATGAAAATTAATTTGAAAAGGTTTTTCAAAACGGGTGCCATGGAAGACTTCTCAAGAAAATTGCAAGCAGCACACTAAAAATTGAACCTTTACCTCCTGCGTACCAAAAAGAATTTATTATAAAACATATTTTTTTTTATTTATTGGTCTTCAATATTATGTGTAAATATGGAAGTTTTTGAGCTCAAGACCTTTTTTCAAAATAAAATAAAATACAATTTTAATTTGTTTTAATTTTTATTTTAATATAAAACGATATTTCGATCACAGTCTGTGATCATCATCAGGCACTGTAAACAGACAAAATAACATAGTGCTACAAAAAAAAAAAAATTAAATAAACTTTTGAAGCGACCTAGCCGAGATTGTGCACCTGGTCGAGTTATATACGAAACGCCCTTTAAAAAGTTTCTAACACCCCCAAAATCTGGTTTTAAGGCCAAAAAACCGTTTTTTCAGTTTCTACTTAAACAAAAATTAATTAAAAAACCAATTTTCAACCGATTTCGAAATTCTCAAAGATTTTGGGTAAAGAATTGTTGACACTTTCGAAATATATATATTGTTTTATTCATTTGAAAAAAGTATGATATGTTTTTTAAGCCAGAAGTTGAAATTTTTGGAAATTTCATCCGATTTTCCGGTTTCGACGTCATTTTTTTGCCACTAATTAACAATGAATGATCCTCGTTGGGTATGTGTCATCGAGAGGCACTTACTTCTTAATTATACCAGTTTTTTGGAAAGGACTTCAAGTTTTCAAGTTATGCAGCCTAATCCAATAAATGTTGGCTCTAAAATGTCCTTAAATGCATCAGGTGTCAAAAAAAATATTGTAAAATTTCATGGAAACAAGACATTATGAATCAAACCATCGTCAAAAATCACTATTTGTTGTTCAAAATTATAATTGATATAATAAGAGTAAGCCCATTTTTTTACTTACTGATATGTACTGATGTTATTACCCACCATTGCAATATCAATCGTCTTATTTTACTTTGATCTGCCTCCCTGGCATCATGTGTATCACTACATCGTTTGCGAACAAACATTGTACTAATTACATTGCTTTGCGAACGAACTCACGCTGTCAAACCAATACACTTGAATTCATATGGTTCAATTATGCTTGCATAGCATAGCAATACATTGCATGGGATCTGTCATTTTCGATATCTGTTGAATTGGTTTTACATGTATTCGATTATACAACGCATGGCAACCCTCTCTGATCTCTATGTAACTTAACATACCTACTGTCAAAGCTTTTGCTTATTATTCTTATAAATTTTAAAATAATATTTGTAATGGAAGAAGAAAAGCTGAAAGAATAAAGTCATTCGCTTATACATACGGAAACCGGCAAGACATTTCATTTGGCGACGAAGAAAAAAAAAAAACGGAGTTTCTTTTTTACAACTGTATTTTACAGTTAGAGTGACTCATTTTTCTATATTTTTTTTTGCGATAAGCCATGCTTGGAAGTGCAAATACTTCCACAAATGCAGCAGCAACAATGGTACCGGCATTGTGCTTAAAGCATCCAAAGTGCCGGAATTTAATCCAAGCACCGAAACTTGGGGTATATGGAGCGAAAAGCTCGAAATTCACTTCAGTGAAATAAATTGCACTGACGATAATATCAAAAAGGCAATCCTTTTAAAATCTATCGGTTCGGAACCCTACAATTTGTTGCATAATTTATGCGCACTAGCTCTACCTGTGTCCAAAACGTTTAAGGATTTGTGTAGCATTTTTAACACACACTACACACCTCCAACTATCATTTTTAATGAGAATTTTTCACCAATCTACAAAAAGTAAAAATGAATCGATTTCAATGTGTTATGCTAGAGTAAAAAAGCTAGCATTAAACATCAAATTTGGTGCACATTTAGAAGCGTTTGTATTAAATCAATTTATAATGGGGTTGCCGGAGAAAATTTTTGACAGATTGTGTGAAGAGGATGAAAATCTAACCATTGAAACGGCTCTCAGAAAAGCTCTGATAATGGAGTCGAAATTACTGCATAAAAATGAAGATGCGGATCCAACTAGTGTCAACTATTTATATTGGAACGATTTTCCGTCATCCCTTGTCAATTTTTGTTTGTTTACAAACCGGTTTCGGCGATCCGCGTAAACAAACAAAAATTGACAAGGGATGACGGAAAATCGTTCCAATATAAATTTAGCATTCACCCTGTCGGAAAAACAGAAAATAAAAATAACTCAGTGTCAACTATGTCAAAAGATATACAAATAAGCACATCCAGGGCAGCGGAAAGAACGAGGGTGCTGAACGCAAACATTTGGGTAGTAAGGAGAAATCGAAGAGCAACAACAAACCATCAAGTGTTAGAAAAGGGCCAAGGAAGATGTGCTCACATTGCGGCTGACGCAACCATGACACAAATTCCTGTAAATTCAAGAGCAGCAAATGTCATGCTTGTGGACAAATAGGGCACTTAGCTTCAGTGTGCCATTCTAAACTAGATAAGTCGAATAAGACAATTAATTATTTATCAGATTCTGATGATCCTAATGATTTTGCAAATTTTTCTGTATATAGTATAACCGGCAGTAGTTCAAGTGGTGTTTACTCCTTATCAGTTCAAATAGATGGTTTGAATATGAATGTGACATGTGATACGGGGGCTCCGTGCACTTTGGTTCCTCTGACACTGTTCCGAAAATTGCACCCTAAAACGGTACTAAGACCGTGCCTAACTCCATATGTAAGCTATAGTGGGGATAAAATCGAAATATCCGGTGAGTACGATGCTTCAATAATGTATCAAGGTGTCACAAGAAAAGTTGTAGTTGTAGTTACACATACAAAAAATCCACCGTTGCTGGGTCGAACATTCTTGAGGGCTTTTAATTTCGAGTTGTGCCAAGTAAATAAAATCAGTTCAGATAAAAATTTTTCTATAATCACTAATAGATAAAATCAAAAGTGAATTTTCCACGTTACTTACTTTATTTATGAATTCAAGTGTATTGGCTTGACAGCGTGAGTTCGTTCGCAAAGCAATGTAATTAGTACAATGTTTGTTCGCAAACGATGTAGTGATACACATGATGCCAGGGAGGCAGACCAAAGTAAAATAAGACGATTGATATTGCCATGGTGGGTAATAACATCAGTACCAATCATGCTCCCCCTAAGATCATAGTGTACCTAAGATATTTAAATATAATAGTACAAAAATAATTTCTTAAGGTTAATGAAATTTAAGTATGATAGTAGAATGCATATATCGGTTGTATAATAGAAAATTTACATTTTGTGTATGCATACTAAATACAAAATTGAAGTCTTAATTAAGTGTGATATTATAGAATATATGTACATATGAAATGCATTTGATGAAAATACAATGTATATATGTATATACTAAATACAAAATAGAAGTTTTAATTATGTGTGGTATATGTACATATGTACATATGAAATGCATGTGATGAAAATACAATTTATATATACACATGCTAAATACAAAATAGAAGTTTTAATTATGTGAGGTATATGTATGTACATATGATATGCATTTGATGAAAATACAAAAAAAATTTTGTTCGAACTAAAAGTAAATATGATTGTTGTCTTTACAGGCAAATTATTTATGTAAATAGAATATCTATGATTTTACAACTTTGCCATCTTTTCTAGGCCGCAATTCTCTATTGTTTTGTGTTTCTACCATGTTACCGGAATTACTGTTTGCTACTGCAGTTACCGGAGCTTCTATATGATGTCTACTTCCATGTTCCGGTATGTGTACATCAGACAAGGACAGTGGCTTCGTGCTCTTCGGCCTCACCCGGATCACTACCCGAAAACTCTCTTATTTGATCCAAATGCCTCTTTGTTTCGCAGTTATTATGTGCCACGATACAATAAGATCTTGGCCCTAACTGATTTTTTATCGTAGCTTGTGTCCAATTTTGTTTATTTGGATCTCGGTAGTTACGAATTAATACCTTTCGCCAAATTCAACGTTGCGCTTGCCGTGATGGTTTCGAACATTAACTTTCTGACTTTTAATTATCTTTTCTTTTGTTAGAGGTGGTCTGAGAGAATTGAATCGCGTTTTTAGAGCGCGATTAAAAAACAATTTTGAAGGTGTTTCACCTGTGCTGCAATGTTTGGTATTTCTATAATCAGACAGAAACCTGTTTATGACTATCTCTAAGTTTGAATTGGTGTTATCTTTTAAATGTGCGTGAATGGATTTTTTTTTACCGATTTTACGAAATTTTCTGCTTGACCATTTGTCGCTGGAAGACCAGGTGCAGTGAAAATGTGTCGTATGTTGTTGATTTTCATAAAGGTTTTGAAATCGAGTGAAGTAAATTGCCGACCATTATCACTCACCAGTTTGTCAACTAAACCGTACCTACAAAATGTTTCCCTGAGCTTGGTTATAGTGAAATTTGACGTTATTTCGGTGCAGTGAAATAACTCCCAAATGAAATAACTCCCAACAAAAAAATGAAATAACTCCCAAATATTTTCCATGCAAGTTGGGACTTATTTCATTATGAAATAGCTCCCAATTCATTGGGACTTATTTCATAATTTTAACTGGGAATTATTTCATGATGAAATAACTCCCAAATGAAATAATCCCCAATAAAATATCTTTGGGAGTTATTTCATAATTTTTGGAAATTGGGAGTTATTTAATTTTTTGGGACTTACTTCATTGCTTGTAATCCAGGCATTGGGAGTTATTTCATTTTTAATGGAAGCTATTTCATTTTTGTTGGGGAATATTTTTAGCGAACTAACGTCATTGACATTAATTCGCATTAAGAAAGCGAACTAAAGTCAGTACATTTTTTTTATATTCCAAATTTTCATTTTTCATTATCACCTTCGACTTATGATCATTATATCATGAATCTGGGACTTAAAAGTTAATCTGAGATTGGCTTAGGTCAGATCCACAATTCGGGGCGTGATCAATGGTATTTATGTGCAGAACTCCTTTCCGCATTGGAGTTCTGCACATAAATACCATGGATCACGCCCCGAATTGAGGATATGACCTAAGTCAAATTTTCGCATGCGGCGCTACTTCGTCGAATCTCAAACCCAAATGCCTCAATGACATTAATTCGCATGTCCAAAGCGAACTAAAGTCAAAATATTATACGAATTAACGGCACTGACTTTAATTCGTTTTTGGTCATGCGTCTTAATGTCACTGACATTAATTCGCCTTTTGGGTGCGTAATTTGTTTGGAGGTTGAGCCCACTGTACTATTGATGCCGTGCAAACATTTAAAAATATGCAACGCTTGTGTTCTAATGCTGCAAGCTAAGAGTATTTCTGAAGGACTAGAAAACTTTAACTGTCCGATTTGCCGTCAAAAGGTCGACAACACTATTCAGGTTTTCATGTAATTGTTACATTCACATATCTATGTACATATTAACTTCCTGTATTTTTCAAATTTCATTGTAACTGATTATATTGTAAAAATATACCATTTCAAATTTTGATTTGGGATTTATTTCATTTTTTTGGGACTTATTTCATTTGGGAGTTATTTCATTTTTTTGGGACTTATTTCATTTGGGAGTTATTTCATTTTTTTTGGGACTTGTGGTTTCATTGTGAAATAACTGCCAAATATTGGGAGTTATTTCATTTCCTTCTTTGGGAGTTATTTCATTTATTAAAGATGGGAATTATTTAATTTTTATTCGGACTTATTTCATTGGGAGTTATTTCATGGGAGTTATTTCATTTGGGAGTTATTTCACTGCACCGTTATTTCTTTATTTAGGAATATTTCTACCCATTTTGAATGTGAATCGATTATAATCAGTAAATAAAGGTTTTTGATAGGTCCAGCAAAATCTACATGGATGCGACTCCATACTGATTCGGTGGGTTTCCACGGAATCAGTGCACTTGCTTCCGGACTGGGTTGTACCTCCTGACACGGAATACAGCTTTTTATTAAATTCTCTATATTTTCATCGATTTTAGGCCACCAGACGTAAGATCTCGCTAGATCTTTGGTTTTACTAATGCCTAAATGGGATCGATGTAATTCCATGAGAACACGATTTCTTATTTTTTTAGGTATGACCGTCCTATACCCCCATAGTACGCAGCCATATTCTACGGAAAGATCTAAGCTTTTGCTTAGAAATGGACGAAATTCGTCGCCTTTTAAATTGTTTACTGTGCCACTCTGTATAGCCGAACACAATTTAGAAAGTATGGGGTCTCGCCTTGTCTCTTTGGCTGTTGTGGTATATTCAAAATTTAAGTAATTTTCTGCCCCCACAAAATTTATAAAACTGTTTTCTTTGTTATTATTATTGTATTCCTGCAGTGGCATTCGAGATAAGTTATCAGCTGTGTTTGCCGTGTCTTTTACATATTCAATTGAATAACTGAATCCTGAAAGAGTAAAGGCCCATCGTTGCATACGAGCTGCTGCCATAACTGGCAATCCCTTATCACCAAAAATTGACAATAGCGGTTTATGGTCAGTACGTAAAACAAAATGATTGCCAAGGAGATATTGTCTGAGTTTCGTAATACAAAAAATTATCGCTAAAGACTCCTTTTCAAGAGTACTGTAGTTCAATTCACTCTTAGACAATGCTCTTGAAACAAATGCGATCGGTTTGTATTCATTGTTTGGAAATTTATGTGAAAGTACACCTACGACTGCATTGCTATTAAAATAACTCATGGCGAAATAAATAAGGTGAACGCACGGCGAAAAGCGAAAAACCCCTCATGTGTTTGCTTTTGTTTTTGGTAATGAGTTTGTCAAATCCAGGGTGACATTTTGATTTTTTGGTTCATAAGCGTAGAAAGAAACGGGGGTAAGACGGGCCTACTCCCCCACCACACGGACAACTAATTTTAGCTTTACCCTAGTCTGTTAACTATTAGATTTTGAAATTTGAACCAAAATTCGAGTAGTATAAAAAGAATTTTAATCCGCCCAGCAAGCAAAATCAGCTAAACTTTTCATAGGCGATGGCATACAGAAAAATGGTCTAGAAGCTAGCCTTGCTTTTCTTAAGTAATCAGCTTAAACATGTCTGTTGAACAAGAAATAAACCCCACAATGCTGTGAAAATTAAATATAAATGGGTCATAGAATTTCTGGAGAAATAAAGGTTTTAGTACCAGAAATAAAACCACTAAAGTCGGTTTTTGAACTTGCATATAACAACTTTTATTTTGTAATATCAGCCAAAGTAAATTATAGTTTACGAATGTTCAATGAACAACCTTTTTTAACAAATCAGAAAAATACTGCCGTAACAGTTCAAGGCCCGCATAACTTTAGGGCTACCTAGGAACCATTCTGTATACATTTACTTGTAGTTATTCTTTAATAAGGCTGACTAGAAAAGTAGGTAAAATCATAAATAAGATTTGGGAAAATAAACTTGGTTTTGCTGGGCTTGGTGACAATGGATACTTAAAATATCCTACAAAAACTGAGTTCATTTGTTATTTGGACAAAGTTATAAATGGTTTTAAGTTATTGAGTCAGTTTACATAAACTGTTATGTAAAGAATGAGTTCAAAATACAAGATTACATTTTTGCTTTAACATTATAGCATGCATGCACTGTTAAGTTCTTTTACTAGAATAAAACAAATTGACTAGACCGGCTGCAGCACAATTATAATACAACACAAAACAAATCAAAATGTATTATATTATTTGGGTTTAAACATATTGCCCCTAATGCTCGAAAGCCGCCTACGCCCATAGTCTTTTGTTTTGTTTACAAATAAAATTTGTTCTTTCTTTTCATAAATTCAATATGTATCAACAATTTGTTTGCAAATACATATATAGAACTGGGACTACTTCCCAGGATAGAGAAGCATACAACTCCTGCTAGCCCGCGTAACCTTTTCCTGACGTTGATTTTAAGTGAAACAGGTCTACTGATTCCACATTTATAGAGCCACGCACATACGCTGCCTTCGAGCTTGTGCTATCAACCGCCATGCACAACACTATCTCCTATACTCCTAGAATAAAACCGTTGTTTTTACGCCCACTCTTCTCATCCCGCCTCGAAAATACTCATTAACATGGCCTATATGTTTAATTGAATTTTTTGTTTAGCAAAATTTTCATTTTTCAAATGTAAACAAAAAATAATTTATGACAATAAAATGACGGACTCATTATTACGGCGAAAAAAACGTTTAATCAGCTGATCATTTTCTGTCACCTTCTTTAATTCGCCTTGAATAACTTTTGATTAAGTCAAATTTGGAAATATTATTAATCATAAATCAAAAACCGCTCAAGATAGCAAAATAAAATTCAGTACACATATTTATATTAACACAAGCAATATTCCGAAAAAAAATTAGCGAAATCGGGTAAGGTCCAATTTTATACGAAAGATTTTGAAAAGGATCGTAGATATATTAAATATGCAATAACTTTTCTTAAACTAGGTGTATATCATTTCTAAAGTGGGCCCCTGCGGGTTGGGGCTTAGAATATGCCCGCGGTAGGCATACCGGTCGTAAGAGGCGACCAATATGCACAAAGGTAATGATGTGCAACTCGATGGTTGATCTACGGATATGATGCCTCCCACCTCTCATTACCCATCTTCTCTTTCCTTTCGGAAGGAGGGATGACATGACCTAGAAGGTTGCACTGGTCATACCAAATCGCTCCCACGACAGTCGGGCAGTACCGCAAGGGAGTACCGGAGCGTACCGGATTCATATCCGGCCAAGGACTGTTATTTCGACAACACTCTCCAAAACCTTCGGGGAGTGATTTTGTTGTTAAAACAACAACAACAACAACAACCTCTAAAGTGTTCGTGAGCTAAGAAAGTCGAATGCACAAAATTTTTGGAAAATGGGCGTGGCCCCGACCCTTTATGGCGGATTATTCCACCAAACTTTCCATGCCATAACTCCGGTAAATATTGATTTATTGAAACGATATTTGGAGAAAGTGTTCAACATATAAAGCTAACTCTTTGCTGTAAAAATAAACAAAAGTGGTTAGCGGAAACGCCCACTTTTTGAACACAGTTCTGAAAAATTTATTTGTAAAATTAAAATCGCGATATTTTAGCAAAACCAAACTGTGAAAAAATGTTTTGGATTTTGTTGAAGTAGGCGTGGCACCGCCCACTTTTCAGCAAAAAAGGTCCGCTATTTTCAAAAACGATTGCTTGAAATTTCATAAAGGTATTTTCATGAAAGTTAGTGAGATGCTTTGCAATAGTATGTTGTATTTTCCTGCCAAAAATTACGCAAATCGAATAACAAACAAGCAAGATTTACGGGCAAGTAGTTAACACCCTACTCCCTTTTTTATTTATTTTTTTTTCTCCAATTATCAATTTTTCCCAAAAACTGACAATTAAAATTCATTACGAATTGTTGTTTCTCTGGTTCTCGAGCTTGCAAAACTTACAAATTTTTTTTTATTTTCATACCTTTATGAACATGAGGAAAGCTATTTATATTTTGTTATTTAGTGATAATTTAATTTACCACTCACAACAGAAGTTTTTTTTTAATCGAAAACAATCAGTTGCCTTTATAACAACTTTTCAGCAGAGTTCGAATTTGTACGCACGCACACAGCACACGCACGCGTGCAAAAAAATGTTCACAAAACTTATTGCTCATGCACATGAGCAGTACTATAAGAAAAAAATATTAAGCACACCGCACGCGTGTGTGCAGTTTGAAATAAAGCACTTGCACGCGTGTGTGTTTTGTATTGAAAATTTAAAAACACATACTCATGCGTGTGTTTTTTTATTTTATTTGCTCTCAAATTTTCTATTGATTTTTTATATGGCAGAAAAAAATGTGTGTGTTTTGTTTTTGAAATAGGCAAGTGCGTGTTGAAGTGAAAGTTTTTTCTACACACAGCACGAGAGTTCGTGCATAGATATTTTATATAAAAGCACACACGTGTGCATGTGCTTAACTCAAATCGGCACACACATGAGCTGTGTGCTAAAAAATATTTATGGTAGCACATAGCACATGTGTAAGAGCGAAAAATATACAAGTGTGCTGCACTCGTGCGTGCAAATTCGAACCCTGCTTTTCAGGTATTAAAATAGACCTGAGTTAATTGGGATACCACAACAGATCACTACTAGGTATTTAATGTTCGGTTCCACCCGAACTTAGACTTCCTTACTAGTTGATTTTAACTATCACTAAAAAAATAGTGGTAGTGCATTTTTAGTGGTGGTGCAAATATGCCCAACCGTGATCTCTACAAAGTAGGTTTATGATTTGGCCAAGTGAAGCGGAGAGGTTACAAATTGTGTGTGCTACAATGAACGAAATGCCAGGTTGTATAGGGTACATCGACGGATCTGAAATAAGATTGGCCGAGGCACCGGTTAAGAATCACCAGCTCTACTTTTCTCGTAAGCGTCAGTATTCTATTAAAATGCAAGCTGTCTGCGACTATAAACTGCGTATAAGGCAGCTGACAGTTGGCTATCCGGGAAGCGTCCACGATGCAAAAATTTTTATGGACTGTCCGCTTTCCAAACATCCTGAACGCTTCTTTAGTAATTCACAGTGGATTGCAGGTGATAGTGCTTATCCGCTAAAATCATTTCTAATTACACCATTCCGGCAAAATTGGAATGAATATACAAGAGAAAGTAGGGAGTTATTCAACAAATACTTTTCCAAGTACAGAGTAAGGATTGAAAATTGTACGATTGGATAATGGTGTGCTACATTCTGCAAAATATTTTGATAGAATTTAAAGAAAAAGAATGTAGGCATGATATTTTTCCATCTGAATATAACATACCGCCACCAAGCAACACCAGAGCTTCCTTATAGGCTGTTCATGCTGGGCCAGCATTTTGCATTTTCTTCGCATTTTAGCATTTAACCCAAAATGCAGCATTTATTTTAGCATTTTCCATACAAATTTTGACAACAAAATGCAACTTTATTTTTGCATTAATGCTAAACGCAGAAATCAACCCTGTAACCTTCGAAGAAAATCGTGATTCGAATTCAAAAGAGTGGCAATATTGGTTGTTTTTACTTGGCGTTCTCTCATTCTCTGTCTTTCGTAAACATACAGCAAATTTGCTCCGATTTTAAATTTGTAATTTAGGGCGCGTGTTGTGTGATATTGTTAAAATAAATCAATCTACAAATTAATCTGATGTTTGTGAAGGGATTTAATTAAAAGATTTAATAAGAAGGTTTACATTTTTTCAAACGTGGCATAACCTCAAAAAAATGTTCGAACTTGCTAAATGTGCATTTGCTTAATGCGCCAGCATGAACGCTTTTTCGAAACCAATGTCCGAAAATGCTAAATGTTGCATTTTAAATGCAGCATGAACACGATATTACTCCGTTTCATACAAAATGAAACACAACATTAGTTGGAATACTTTTTTATATTTCTGGTTTTTGATTAGAAAAAAAGTAAAAAAGTATTAAATTTATAAACGTAAATACCTAAATACATATATATGAAAGGCTCAGAACCAAAAGGATCTAGGTGAAATTTTTTTTTTAAATTGAGTTATACCCATATTAGTATAGTGAAATATGGTGTTTATTTGTTGGCAAAGAGATCGGAGTCATTTCGGACATTGTAGTGCCATCTATTTCCCATACAATAAACGCCGTAAACTTTAAACTTGAATATCTCAAATAAATTTCGGAGTCACTAAGATCCATTTTGTTCTAAACCCTTCATATGTAAAGCATTGTGCAAAACATTTGAATATAACCATTTCGCCAAGTTTTGACCATAAATTTCATTCGTATTAAATTTAGTTTAATTTCATGTTGCTTGCACTGTAAATAATGCCATTTAGCTCAACGCCCAAAAATTTGCTATGAAAAAAAAAATAATAGTTAAGACTCGCTGCTATATTCAGTTACAAATGTTTTGCACGATACTGTAGATATCCATATTTGGTATGGTAGTTCTTATAAAAATAAATTGACTTAATTCTTGTACATGAATGCGTAGATATTTACATTTTTAATATGCGAGTAATAGGATGTTCATGCTGAGGCAGCATTTTGCATTTTCTTCTCATTTTCGCATTTACCCCAAAATGCAGCATTTATTTTCACATTTTCCATACAAATGTTGACAGCAAAATGCAACTTTATTTTTGCATTAGCATTATAAATGCAGAAATCAACCCTGTAATCTTCGAAAAAAATTGGGACTCGTTTGGCAATACTGGTTGTTTTTTTGACATTTCTTCTTATCTTCTGACATTGTTATTGTTTGCAAAATTACAATTGTCGTGCGCGCGTATATTTTATACAAAAATTTATAAATAATAATAAAACACTAAATCTAAAAAGTGGAATAGATTGTTTCTATAGTTGGAAGCTGCATAGTAAAAACGTAGGTATCCATATATGTTTAAAAGTACGGGAATAGTTTACAACTGCCACCGAGTGCGACAACACGTCCAAAAATGTGCAGAGAGATAAATAAAGACGCTTTTTGGTCCCAGGAATACGAATCCGCCTCCGAAGAACATAAGTTTTTAATAGTTCGCAAGACATTTGCAAGAAAAGTGAACATTTTTGGGTGTTTTCAATGTAGTTGTTGTAGTGTGTTCTGCACAGAAATACTGGGGATTGCGTAGCCGGTGTTGGACCGCAATCCGCCTATGCAGAAAGGTGTCCTGCACAAAAGGATCTGGCCACTATTTGGTATCGGACCTACGTAAGTTCTTGTTTTTTTAGAAATATTTTACTTCTCCGTGGCGGTTTTGCATTCTTCGGACTGAAATGCGTCTTGCAACGTCTCCTGACATTTTTGGTAGCTTTTTAGCGTTCGGTAGCGGTTATAAACAATTACCAATAGTGCTATTATTATATATTTGTGGTGAGTGCTATAATTTGAACTAAGTGAAAGGCGAACGAATACTTTCACATGCAATATTAACCATTATAAACCCTTTTTTTGTTTCCAGTCAAAATGAAACGTGCGCGTAGTATTTGGACAGCAGATGCGGAGGAAGTGCTCATTTCGCTGTGGGAGCAGAATTTGGATGACCTTAGAGGGAATAGGAAAAACAGCCACGTTTATATGGAGATGGCCGCGGAGATGCAGGCACAAGGCTATGGTATAGACTCTTCAGCCATTAAAATCAAATTGGATAATTTGACTGCAAAGTACAGGTAAGTCTGATGTCTCATTATTCCCTTAATGTTATATATTTAATATTTTTTTCTTCTTTGATAGAAAAACAAAGACTGCCATGGGTACAACCGGTGCCTCGCCACCTTCATGGCACCTGTATGAGCAAGTGCACCGCATAATCGGTGTATTAACCATAAATAACCTTTATTTAATAGTAGAGGGAAGCTACGCAGTCGAAAGAAATATTGGTATGTTTGTATTGATGATTTTTTTTGTACTTAAACGGAACTGTTTCAAGCCTCTGTCTATCATAACAGATTTCAAATACGCCTTATTTCAAAGTTTGGTTTAAGATTTATTTAAGTATGATTAAAATGAATTATAAGATAACAAAAAGTTTTCTAATTTTCAGCTCCGAGGCCATAATCAGCAGCAAACCAAAGTTGTTCGCCGCCAGCATCGTCCCAACTACCACCACTATCGCCATCTCCATCTCCATCGCCATTTCCGTCATCGCCATTGCCATCATCATCGCAATTGCCAGACCCCGCGACTCCGGGCCCTTCCTCCAAGGCTGCATCTGCAAAGAACAAAAATTTTGAGAGGATGGCAATTGTCTGCGAAGACATGAATAAAAATTTTTCGGAGGGTATGACTCATTTTAAGAAATCGACCGAGGAGTTGGTCAATTTGGAAAAATCTAAACTGCTGACCATGCAAGAGTTGAAGGACGACGCTAAGAGACTAACGGAAGGAGTCCTCGATTTCTTGAATAGGCATTGATTTTTTTTATTCAATATTGTTAAATAGTATGTAAGACTTCAGAAATGAAGTATTTTTATGTTACGCAATTAAAAAATTGTATTTGATCTCTTTTAGAAACAAAAATTAAAAACGACTGCTAAAGCTATGAGCGAAAACCTTATAACCTGAAAAGAAAAAAATGAATTAACATACGTACTTACCATATTATTAAAACTTACCTATAATCATACTTTACTATATGTATATTAGGGCGGGTCGATTCATTAACCGATATCGCGCCATCGAATTTGTCTCACATATCCTGTCCCACTCAAAATTATGCGCTAAAAACGTTGGTGATAACAGTTTTTTGAAAAAAAATTTGTTTTCGGGTTTTGGAACATATTTTAGTTGAAACATCTACTTTTTCAATTTTTTTCACTTTCAAGGCTCCAAATCATTTTTTATGTATTTTTTTCGGTGTCAATTAGCGTAGTCCCATGTGAATTCATGTGCTAAAGACGATGGTAAATTCAGTTAAAAAAAAAAATTATTTAATGGAGTTTTAGATGAATTTTGGTCAAAAAAACCAATTTTTTAGATTTTTCATTGACAAAACTCTATTTTAGTATTCATTTGGCGATATAATGAAAAAATCACTGAAATTTCTTTGTTTTCTCTTCCTGGTGCGATTTAATATGTATTAGTGATCGATATTAGTGACCGATATTCAGACATCAATGTCGATCGTTGACAAATGCAAAACCAAGTAAGTAGTAGGGAAAATAACTGAGGCTAGGTTTTGCATTTATCACGAGAGACGCCTCACTTGGTTTTCTAGTATCATCTAGTTATGTATTAATACCAGTGCTGTGCGATTAATTAATTAATCAAAATTTTGAGTAATCATAATTTCGAATTTGCCATGAAATAGTTGAAAATAAAAAAAATTAAAAACCAAATATGCTTCAAATTATTGAAAATAAAAAAAATTTTAGAAAATTTTGAGGTATTTGCCGATCGTGAATGGGCAAAATGTCGAAGATGCAATAAATGGTTGAAGTATCAAGGAACTTCCGTTTTAATATGTATATGATTAATCATTTTATTCAAAAAACGATTAATCAAAAAGGCGATAATTCAATTAATTTTCTTTTTAATTAATCAAAATCTTGTTTAATCAAGTAAAGACCCTTTCTGATTAAACGAAAATCATAATTAATCGATTAATTGAGTAATCGAAATTATGATTACTCAAAATTTTGATTAATTAATTAATCGCACAGCATTAGTATTAATACATAACTATATACGTAAGTTTGTTAGATCTCCCGTGATACCAGAAAACCAAGTAAGGCGTCTCTCGTAATAAATGCAAAACCTAGCCTCAGTTATTTTCCCTACTACTTACTTGGTTTTGCATTTGTCAACGATCGACATTGATGTCTGAATATCGGTCACTAATATCGATCACTAATACATATTAAATCGCACCAGGAAGAGAAAACAAAGAAATTTCAGTGATTTTTTCATTATATCGCCAAATGAATACTAAAATAGAGTTTTGTCAATGAAAAATCTAAAAAATTGGTTTTTTCGACCAAAATTCATCTAAAACTCCATTAAATAATTTTTTTTTTTAACTGAATTTACCATCGTCTTTAGCACATGGGACTACGCTAATTGACACCGAAAAAAATACATAAAAAATGATTTGGAGCCTTGAAAGTGAAAAAAATTGAAAAAGTAGATGTTTCAACCAAAATATGTTCCAAAACCCGAAAAAAATTTTTTTTTTTTAAAACTGTTATCACCAACGTTTTTAGCGCATAATTTTGAGTGGGACAGGATATGTGAGACAAATTCGTTTTCATCGAAAAAGTGTTTGCATGTATGCTGAAAAAACCCTTCAAAAAAAAAAAAGCGAAAGGGTAGATTTTTTGACCAAAACACTCCCCAAAACCCAAAAAATATTGTTTTTTTCAAAAAACTGTTATCGCCAACGTTTTTAGCGGACATTTTTGGGTCGGAAAGGGTTTACATGGAAATTTGCAAACCAAATGAAAGTTTGTTTAGTAGGTCATGAAGAAAACCTTAAAAATCAAAGTCGAAGAAATTCAAAAAAATGAAATTTCGCAGGCTCGAAAATTATTTTTTGGGGTATGCGTAGTGGAACTTTTTTTTCCTGAGGCCAAAACCTATCGAAAAATCGATGGCGCGATATCGGTTAACTTTCGTCCATACAAATCAACCCAACCTAATGTATATAGATATGAATTTCCTGCTTTAATTAAATACTTACCTTGGTTGCCTTATTTACCTTTAAAATACTTACCTCTTAATGCATACTTACCTGTTGTGAACCACCCTATAAAAAGTAATAAAATGATAAAAAGGTGAAAAGTGTCGTGTCTTTGTTTTATAAAAAAAGTTATACGTGTGAGATACCTACCCGATAGCCAATTTTAAACACGGGTTTGGTACATGGTTATTTTTACCAGGACTGGAAAATGGGCCAGGGTATTCAAAGAATCGTTTCCGAGATGTCGCTCACAAACAATTTGTATGGCAATACAACGTTTACCGGGTCAGCGAGTAAAAAGTATAAACTTACAAAAATATGTACAGAAAGCACGCCTTATTGCTTCAGCTTCTGCTCCGATTTGATGCAAGCTTGTGGATTGTGGTTGCGCCCGTGGTTCAGTTCTGCTTTGCTCGCTAAGCCAAGAGGGGCTAATCAGGTCTTTTTCTGCTATTAAAAAGTTGTGCAAAACGCAACAAGCTTTTATAATAGAGTTTGCGTTATTTATTTTATTGTCAATACCTTTCCCAATACGGCGAAACCTGAAATTTTACCAAAAAATCCTCTTCATTCCAGGACATCATATTATGGTACCTTTTTATATCTATTCAATTACCTTGCTTTATACTGGCCAAAAGCATTTTCAACAACTCTTCTGCATTTGGCATGCTGATAGTTGTACGCTCTTTGTGCTGGGGTTTTGTCCAAGCTGAAAGGATAGGGCTTCATTAAAAACTTTGAAAAACGGAAAGCGGAGTCTCCAAGTATAACAACTGGGATGTCGAAATCCGCCAAAGTTGAGCTCATCAAGCTTAAAAGGGAACAATTCTCCAGTTCTGTTTTTAGGCTGGATTTTTCAAAAATTTGGGAGTCATTACACCTCCCTGGACTTCCCACGTTTATATACAAAAAGCGATACCTCAAAAAGAAAAGTAGCATCTTTAGTAATAATTTATGTATATAAACATACAGTGGAATTTCGATTAAAGCATTTCGCTATGAGCATACCTTGCATCAACTAGTGCCAAGAGAACTGTAGAATACCACCCTTTGTAATTTATATAGTCCACAGCATCCTCTTGCCTAGGGTGTATCTCTATGTGGCATCCATCTGTAAAGGAACATGTATTGTTATTATACTTTAATGTAATATAATTCTAAAAGCTTACCGATAGCTCCAACGCACTGGGGGAATCCAATGCGATTGAACCCGTCAATACACCCTTTAATAGTTTCTGCAGTCAGCGGAAGATGGTTTAAATACGTAGGTTGCAATACCTGCCAAACTTCATTGCAAAATTCCAAAAAAGAATTGTACATACAGTCGATTTTCCAACTCCAAACAAGTTCGCAATACTGCGGTACTCCGAGGAAGACCCAAGTGCATAGAGTGAAATTGCAACTCGCTTTTCGAGTGAAATTGAATTTTTGAAACTAGTTTCCTTTCGCTTCAAATTCTCCAAGACGCTGCACAATTTCGTGAAGGAGCTTCTGCTCATTCTAAAGTTTTTCTTGAAGAAGACATCACCACGAGATTGGCAGTCGACTTCCCAAAACGTGCTTGTTCGGCCCTGAAATGCAAGGAAATATGAATATCACTTCTTGGACTGCATAACCCCACAAAGATTTTCATAAAATCAAGCTTATAGTAGACGGACCTAGACCAAAGTATTTGTCCTTAAGATGGATGTGACCTGTAACATACATACATACCTCTTCTGTGGCGCAGGATCTCTCATTGCCAGAAAGTTCTATCTGAACGTACTCCAAGATTATGATTTGGACGTTTTTATATAAAACCAACATTTCCATCATGTTGGTACGTCTTTTCAACAGTTCGTGAATCGACGTATTCATTTCCACTATTCTTATAATGTTGGATATCATCGATAAATATATTTTAACAAAAAATTAAATATATTTCAACTGCCGCATTTTGAATTAATTGCAATATAAACAAAAAACATATGATTCGAACTTTGATAACTTTGCATTTACAAAATGCAAGCATGAACGCCTCCGAAAATAAATGTCCGAAAATGCAAAATGTTGCATTTTAAATGCAGCATGAACACGATATAACTCATTCCAGTTACCAATTCACTTGTACACAGGGTTGGGCATATTTGCACTACCACTAAATATGCACTACCACTATTTTTTAGTGATAGTTAAAATCAAAAATCACTATCACTAAAAATTTGTACAAACATACATACCCACATTGGTGTCCATAAAAATAAAAATTTGAAAAATATTTTTATTTGCACTCTGACTCCTGGGATGCAGTTATTGCCGCAACCATCACCCCGATATGAAATTAAAGTTTTGCAAGGTCTTACTGGAAAGTGGTAATTTATACACTTTAGACCACGTTCGGGAAAAAATAAAAGTATAAGCGATGGAATTTAAAAATAATACCGTTGAGGGTGAAAATAATTCGCAAGCTTCCATGCGTGCTACTAAGCTATTTCTGGAATTCGACAATGACGCTAGGGTATTTGATTGAATAAAGCCAATCCGTGTATTGTTTATAATAATCACTAAGAATTTTTAGTGATAGTGATTTTTGATTTTAACTATCACTAAATATTAGTTTTAGTGAATATTAAAAATCACTATCACTATCCCTTTTAGTGATAGTGAAAAATTGCACTATAACTACAAAATGCACTATCACTACAAAATGCACTATCACTAAACTTGTAGTGAGTCATGATATTTTACTAACAATTTGATTTGATATCCAATGGTAAATGTTGAAAAGTAATAGTGTTACTGTTACCAACAATACAGCAAAGATCGCCAATAATAATTTGTACAAACATACATACCCACATTGGTGTCCATAAAAATAAAAATTTGAAAAATATTTTTATTTGCACTCTGACTCCTGGGATGCAGTTATTGCCGCAACCATCATCCCCGATATGAAATTAAAATTTTGCAAGGTCTTACTGGAAAGTGCTAATTTATACACTTTAGACCACGTTCGGGACAAAATAAAAGTATAAGGGATGGAATTTAAAAATAATACCGTTGAGGGTGAAAATAATTCGCAAGCTTCCATGCGTGCTACTGAACTATTTCTGGAATTCGACAATGACGCTAAAGGTATTTGATTGAATAAAGCCAATCTGTGTATTGTTTATAATAATTTCATTCTTTAGATACAAGCCAATATATAAGCTCACATGGCGGAGCCATATCAACCGAAGTAGATTTCTACTTGAACGATGATGGTAGCAACATTGATGCTTTACGCCGCTTTTCCACAATAAGAAAGATGTTCTTAAAATATAACACAGCTCTTCCATCTGTTACAAGCCCCTTTAGCCTCTGCACTCAAGATGAGGTTGCAAAAGTAAAAAAAAAAGAGCGCGAAACTTGTACTTTATAGTACAACCGAACTTTTTAAAAAAAGAAATTAATTTGTTGTAAGCGAGCTGCCGCTTGAAGTGGTAACACCAGACTGATTTTATTAATTACTTCTTCTTAAAATGTAACTTAACAATTTTCTTTATACCTATGTTTAAATATGCTTATTTGTTATTGTATTATTAACTAGAAAATGCTTACTTAATATTTTGCTTTATTACATTTACAATTTATTGGTTTCTGCAAGTTTACACTTTTAAATAAATTTAGTTTGAATTTAATAAATAATACAATGTTGCACTATTACTTTTGAATGGGACCGGAAGTTGGTTTTGATTTTGTTATTGACTGTATAAATTTTTCTATGTATATCATCAGAAAATGATATGTATGTACTGGGAGGGTCATTGTCTTTATAATATAAAGTTTATATGTATTGCAAGTCTTTATAGGTTTCCACCAATTCTATCGCATGAAACTTGTACTTTATAGTACAGGGTGGCGCAAAAGTAATCTTCCCATGTTTTTTGGCTGTAATTCAAAAACAAAATGAAAAACTTTGATTCTTCTTGTGGATTATTTTTATTTGGTCTTTTAATTTTTTTTACATCAAGTCGAGAATATGATGTCATGTAAATGGCCCCGCCACAGTTGATTGTCATTTGAGCCCTTTTTATGGCATTTTCCATCACTTTGGGCAAAACTTCCGGCGATAGGTCCTCAAATTCTTGACGGATATTGTCTTTAAGAGTTGCAAGAGTCTGAGGCTTGTTGACATAAACCCGCGACTTCAAAAAGCCCCACAAAAAGAAGTCAGGAGCTGTCAAATCAGGCGATCTTGTTGGCCAGTGCAAATCGCCAAAACGGGAGATTAGGCACCCGGGAAATGCATCCTTCAGCATATCGGTTGGGGCACGTGCGTTGTGTGCTGTTGCAC
Source organism: Sphenella marginata (assembly GCA_951509765.1). Lineage (NCBI taxonomy): Eukaryota > Metazoa > Arthropoda > Insecta > Diptera > Tephritidae > Sphenella > Sphenella marginata. The sequence continues at coordinate 47,965,209 of OX608082.1, forward strand.
CGTCTTGTTGGAACCACATGTTTTCCAATCCCAATTCGTCAAGTTGCGGCAAAAATAACTCGTTGATCAATAGGCAAATCGCCAAAACGGGAGATTAGGCGCCCGGGAAATGCATCCTTCAGCATATCGGTTGTGGCACGTGCAGTGTGTGCTGTTGCACCGTCTTGTTGGAACCACATGTTTTCCAATCCCAATTCATCAAGTTGCTGCAAAAAGAACTCGTTGACCAGTAGGCGTTGGACGGCCAGGAAATCTGCGACGAAATTCACGTTGTGCCAAAGTCACCGACCGATTATTGGTCAAATAAATAGTCAGCAATATTCCACGTTCTGGAGCAGTGTAGCGGAACATTGTTTATTAAAGTGTATTTTGCATGTGTTTACTACACAAATGTCAAAACGGAATTGATTTTAGGGCCCAATCTCAAAATTTATAGCATTTTCTGATAGGAAGATTACTTTTGCGCCACCTTGTTCAACCGAACTTTTTAAAAAAGAAATTAATTTGTTGTAATCGAGCTGCCGCTTGAAGTGGTAACACAAGACTGATTTTATTAATTACTTTTTCTTAAAATGTAACTTAACAATTTTCTTTATACCTATGCATTAACTATGCTTATTTGTTATTGTATTATTAACTAGAAAATGCTTACTTAATATTTTGCTTTATTACATTTACAATTTATTGGTTTCTGCAAGTTTACACTTTTAAATAAATTTAGTTTGAATTTAATAAATAATGCAATGTTGCACTATTACTTTTGAATGGGACCGGAAGTTGGTTTTGATTTTGTTATTGACTGTATAAATTTATCTATATCATCAGAAAATGATATGTATGTAACTACTCCCCCTTTTAGATTAGAATTCTCCTGTATTCTACTATTTAATTTAATTTTAATATAATTGTGCTTTGTAATCAGTATTGCAAAAACCAACAAAATTACAATTGCAAGAATTACATTTATCCCGTATGTAATTTTACTATGTAGATTCAATTTAAAAATGTTTTTGTTATGTATTTTATTTTGCTGATCTATATCTTCAAATGTAATTTTGTGTGTAAAATTTTTAATATCCTCATATCTTATACTTACAATTTTTTCTTCCTACAGTTTCCATGATATTGGAGAAATAATAATCATTTATTTTTAATGAACAATTGTTAAATTTTAATATATAATTTCCATTAAGAGCATAATTATCTTTTTCACATGTGTTATTCAAAATTAAATCAATTGCATTTTTTACAACTATTGTTTTTTCGTCAAGAGATATAATTTCCAATTCTTTATTTGTTAGAAAATTACAATTCTGTTTTATTACACAGTGGGTGCTAGGTTTTAATTGTTTCAGATGTTTATTTTCTTGGTATTCAATTGAATTGTTTTCATAAGAAAAAATTTCCTCTATCCTCGCTTCTATTTCTTTTTGTTCGTTATTGGGAATAGGAATGATTTTTCTTATTTTTACTTCTAAAAATGACTTTGGTATCTTAATTCCTAGTATGAGAAAAGCACTATTATAAGTTGCTGTCCCTAATTGTAAATATTTTAATTTATTAAAATCAATATTGTATTTCATTATTTCGTGGTTTGTTAAAATATTTGGGTGAAGTATCCCATATTTGGCTGATATTACATTATCTTGCATTTTTTCGATTTTATTCTTTAAAAGCTGAATCTTTGTAATTTGTTCTAAAAACATATTTCTTTCATGTTCTTCATCTATATTGTTATCAATTTCATCAAATCCTTTTTCGATTTCTTTCCTATCGCTCTTAACAATATCTCTCAATTGTTCTAGTGCTAAATTGAAGTGTTCATTTATATATATTTGGTTATTTAGATTTTGGTCCGTCTGTAAGGAATGGTTCTGTATTGTTTTCCTATCATCATCATCCATAGTTCCGAACATCCATTTAGATACGCTTCCTACTGCGTTTATTAGTCCTCGTCTTTGTCTTCTATTATTTGGTATTAATTTTCTTAATTTATTTTTTGTGTCTATAAGCTCTGTTTGTAAAATATCTTTATTTTTAATTTTCATTCGACTGATATTTTCAGTCATTTCTTTTATTATACTTTCTATTTCTTCTAAATTTATTACATGTATTACTATGTCCGTATCTTTTACTATATATTCTGTCCTTATTTCAATATCAACAAATCCTATTTGTTCCGTCAGTTTTGTTGCTGTTAGTGAGCCTTCAACTAGAATTGTCCATGTCAGAAGTATTATCGTAATCATTAGAAATTTCTGAAAATTTAATGGTTTTTTATATTATAAAGATGAATATTCTTTAAATTGGTTTTCTTATATCTAGGCTGTTCCTTATGTCTGAGTGCTCTATAGTTTTTAATAAAACCCTCTTTTCTCCTTTCCTCGTAGTTTATCCTGTTTTTATTTAATTTATCGATTATTTTTCTTTTAGTATTTTCTATATTGTTTTTTATTTTTTGTATATCTACCTTGCCTAGATGAACCTCGTTGGGAGTACATTTAATGGTAGAATGGTACCTGTCATTATAGTTTCTAATTGCCTTTTGTATTAATTGTTTAATAGACATGTCTTTATTTGCTTTATATAACATTCTAAACTTTTCGGCTATTGTGTTATGTAGTCGCTCTACATCAGCATTACAGGTATGGCTATTTGGTTTATTTAGTTGCAGATCAACATTTTCGCTGGTCAAAAATTCTTTCATTCTTAACGCGTTGAATTCGTTGTCTGCTACTATGTTCTTTGGTTTCCCTATTTTTGCAAAATGGTCTTCGAGTTGTTCGATTAATGTGATATGATTCCTATCATTTAATGGGTAGGCTGCGGCAAATTTCGAAAATTTATCAATCACAGTTAAAAAATGGAATCCTTTCATCACATAGGTATCCACATGAATAATCTGGTTTTTATCTACTGGAGTTTCACTATAATGGAATTTGGCTTTTATAGGTTGCCTATCATATTTAATCCCTTTGCAAATGTCGCATTGATTGATTACTATTTGAATAAGGTCCATAATCTTTGGGTAGTACACCTTATTTTTTATTTGATTATATGTCTCTTGTATGCCTGAATGCATACTTTCCTTAACGTGGTAGAGGGATATTTGTTTTACGGCTCTTGTGCTCTATTGGTGCACTTGATAAACTTTATCTGAGATAAGCTTTTCTTGCACCACATTATACTTGTGATCGTTAAGCTCTGAAAATATTCCAATATGTCCTTTTCTTTTCTTTTTTTTTGTAAAAATTTCCCCCATGCACTCAAAATCGCTTTCTGATATGAAAATTATTCTTTTATTGTGGAGCACTTTGAATTCTTCTGTTTTATTGTTTGTTAAAATTATTTGTGTTCTATATTTATTCACGATCTCTTCCTTTATAGGAAAGTGATCACCCAGATTTTCCTCTGCTGAATGTATGGTGGCTATTGTTGCATCCTCCTCTAAATTACATATCATATTTAATTCCGAACAATCCTCTTCCAAATAGTTTGAAATATTATCTGAAGTGGATGGGACTTAATCAAATTTTTCAGTTTCTCGAAAGCTTCGACATATGTAGGATCTTTGGTATTAATTCTTACGCCTTTTTTCAAATATTTAGTGATTGGTTGTGCAACTTTGGCATAATATTTTATAAATTTTCTATAATATCCAAGGAAACTTTTTATCTGTCTCTCTGTTCTTGGGAGTTCGAGTTTTTCTATTGTTTTAATTTTATTCGGATTAGGTTTCATTCCTTCATCAGTTAAAATATGTCCTAAAAATTCTTTTTCTTTTTTAAAAAAATTGCATTTATCTACTTGAATTTTTAACTTGTTTTTCTCCAACTCTGAAAAAATTTCCTTAATAGCTTTGTTAGGTTCCTGCAACGATGTGCTGAATATAAGTATGTCATCTAGATAGACTACACAAGTTTTGTTAATATAGTCTCGCAGAATTTCATTCATAAGCCTTTGAAAAGTGGCTGGGGCATTTTTTAATCCAAATGGCATCCTTACGAATTCGTATAATCCGTGAGGAGTGACAAATGCCGTCTTTTCCCTATCTTCCTCTTTTACCAATATTTGGTGGTAACCCTTCGCTAAATCTATTGTAGTAAAGTATTGAGCTCTTCCAAGTTTATCTAAAATTGAATCAATATTTGGTAGTGGGTACTTGTCATCCACTGTGACCTCATTTAATTTTCTATAATCCACTACTAATCGATATTTTCTTTTTCCGGAATTATCCATTTTCTTAGGTACTACAATAAGTGGGCTAGAATATTTTGATTTACTTTTTCTAATAATGCCTTGTTCCGTCATTTCTTTTATTTGCCTCCTAACTTCCTCTTCATGTTGAGGTGGGTATCTGTATAACTTTGAATTAATTTGTTCGTTTGTAGTTGTTCTAATTTCATGTTGCACAGCTGTAGTATTAGTTAGCTTATCTCCCTCTTTTAATAGTAAATTCTTAAAACGTTTTAAAATTTGAGTAACTGCTGTATGTTCTTCTGGGTTTAAATGATTTAGCTATATCCCCTCAACTCTGTTACTTGTTGCGTCTAGTGTGCAAACCTCATTAAATGTATGTGGTTTATTTAAAATTAGCGATTCCTTGTTATTAAGGATTAATTTTCCTTCCTCAATTTTTATTATGGCATTTAGGTAATTTAAAACATCAAAACCTATTATAAAATCATAGCTTCTTCCTGATAATGGTGTTATTTTCCACCTTACTCTAGCATTTTTTGGTAAATTAAATTCTTCGGGTGCTTCTGTATAAGCTTCGTATTTAATTGTATCCTTATTCGTTAAGGTACTAAACGTAATTGGATTCTTTAAACTTTTGATTGGAAAATCTTTTATGCCGCTATTTATCAGGCTTAGTGTTGCTCCCGTATCTATTAGAGCTACATATTTTCTTGTATTTATTGTTAACGTTATTTTTGGTAAGGACTCCGAGGCTGATTCATAAAAAAAAATTGTATTCACTTCTTCACAAAAATTGTCGTCGGGATCTCTTTCGTTTTGCCTATCCTCATTTAAGCGATCTTGGCTATAATTTGGACGATGGTTTCCTGCTCTTTGAGTCCCTATACAATTAACGTCGATGTTATCTATTTCCATCGGTTCTATATTTTGTTTCCTTTGACCTGATCTATTATCCTGCCTTCTTTGCAATGAGTTATTTTCGTTATATTCCTTATTTTTAGGAATGAATTGGGGATTCTGTTTAGACTGTCCCGAATTATTAACCCATTTCTTCTGGTCATATGTTTGGGGATTTTGTCTAACTTAACCTGAATTATTTTTGATAGCTTGTCCTTGATTCGCATTGACATTAGGTTGATGGTAGTTGTTTTTATAATACCTATGATCTGCATTATTTGATCTGTTAGGGTATTGTCTATTATATCTCCTGTCGTCTCTGGCTATTTTTCTATATTCTGGCCTAATACATGCACCCTCAAACCTTCTTCTAGTCAGAAGTCTTAAAATTTCATTTAAATTTGTTTCCTCATAAATTTTGTTAAGTAGCGTTCCCTGAGTAATTTCTTTTATTGTGTTTACTAACAGACTGTCCACGTTTGTCAATTCTATGTAATGGTCTCCCCTATAATAAACTGTCAGTTCGTCTGCTTTGTATTTAATGTTTTGAACTTCTACAATTAATTCATTCACGGTATTTATTTTTAAATTTGATATCATCCTATATATATGGTGGGGCTCTGCATTTGGCCTGTATCTTAATTTCAACGTTTCTTTAATTAATTGCCAATTGTCTGGCTCGGGTATATTTATGACTACATCTTTTGCTTGACCCTGGATAGTTTTATAAAATATTGTACGTACCGCTTCCCGTTTTAATGTCTCGATGTGTACTGTAGATAGGAAGTACTCTACGCTGCTGAATAAACTATTTATGGTTATATCACCTGTACCTGTGAACGTCGGCAAGTTGTTTATCGCCTTGAATATATTAGCTCTTCCGGTACTGTCGGTTCCATGACTTTGTTGTTGATTTTGTAGTTCCAAGTATGCGTTTCTGAGTTGTTCTATTTGTTGTTGTCTTCTCGCTAGCTCCTCTACAAGGTATACTGGCGGCATATGTGATTGGTCTTGAGCCTGTGCCATCCTTACTTCGTCAAATGCTCGCTGTCGGTTGATTCGCTTAATGATGATTGTTGTGTTTTTTTTTCTCTAATGATACAGCTACGGTTTGCGTTCACTACACTGACCTTTTTCACTATTTTCGAGATTTTTTGTTCTTTTGTCCTTCAGTGGTTTTAGCAAGGTTTTGCGTTCACTGCACTGTTCTTTACACTTTCAAAAATTCTTGATCTTCAGTGGTGTTAACAAGAATTTGTGTCCACTGCACTGATGATTTTCACTTTTTAGAATTTTTGTTATTTTGTCTTTTATTGATTATAATTCTGGAGGGTCCGGTCAACTCCTGAGTTGGCTACAGAATCGCAGAATTTATTATGTATATCTTATTAGCGAATCTTTATATTTTCTTTTACGTTTCGATCACTGGATTCCAAGTTGTATTGAAATCCTACCGACTGCGCTAAACTTGTACTTTATAGTACAACCGAACTCTTTAAAAAAGAAATTAATTTTGTTGTAAGCGAGCTGCCGATTGAAGTGGTAACACAAGACTGATTTTATTAATTACTTCTTCTTAAAATGTAACTTAACAATTTTCTTTATACCTATGTATTAAATATGCTTATTTGTTATTGTATTATTAACCAGAAAATGCTTACTTAATATTTTGCTTTATTACATTTACAATTTATTGGTTTCTGCAAGTTTACACTTTTAAATAAATTTAGTTTGAATTTAATAAATAATACAATGTTGCACTATTACTTTTGAATGGGACCGGAAGTTGGTTTTGATTTTGTTATTGACTGTATAAATTTATCTATGTATATCATCAGAAAATGATATGTATGTACTGGGAGGGTCATTGTCTTTATAATATAAAGTTTATATGTAACTCGCGCGAGTCGGACGTGTTGCGTTTTGCTCTGTGTTTTTAAATGTTATAAATGTTTTAAATTGTATTTCTGGCATGTAATGTCTATGAATAACTTGCATTCGTTAACATTTTACTAAGTTCGTTTTATATACATTAGTGTACGCGAGATAGTGACTCTTGAAAATAATTTCAATCTATCATTGCATATCAAATATCTGATATTTATGTTTATATGTTATGCCGTGTGTTTGTGGTTTTAAAGTCGATCGCAACAAAGTTGATTCGAAAGTCCAATGTGCAAAGTGAAACGATTTCTTTCACTTGCATTGTGTTGGTATCTCGCAAGTCGATTTGGATTTCTTCCAAAATTCTGACAGCAATTACATCTGCAAAACCTGTTCTAATGCTCGCCGCATGTCGCTTCGCTCACCCCCTACTACCCCTGGTGTTAACAACATGATGGCGAATGATAGCGAAAACGAGCATACTAAAGATAAGGAGGAAGAAATTACATTGCTCTCTGTTTATAATGAGTTAGCTTCGCTTAGATCGGATTATGCCAGTGCAATAGCTCTAATCAGTGCTTTGAGAGATGAGAAAGAAACAATGCTAGAAACAACAAAGAATTTGCAATATGAGTTGGCTCTTTCGGATGAGGTAACTGGTCTACGAAAGCAATTTGCAAACAATAACTGCTGCGACAAGTGTAAGAAACAAAAGCCAAGCAAGCCATCGAAACTAGTGCCAATTCGCTCTCACAAGAATTTAACCGCTGGTACACCGCGCTCGAATTCTCCAGAGTGCGCTACCGATTCTACGCCCGCTGTTAGTGTTCCGTCCGCTGTTACAGCTGACGTCACTGGCGCGAATTTAAATGCTTTGACATCGTCGCAAGCTGCTGCTACCATCACGCAGCCTATAAATATCTGGTAATACCTCTTATTCAATTGATTCTCCTATAGATGTTGACGCTCTGCCTGCTTCATCACAAGCAGCATTAACATATCGCACACTAAATCAAAAAGAGTCACAACTCAAAATCTGAGTAACTTTCAGTTAATTGCTTCTGGATCGCACAAAAGTGATTTGATTTTTAAAAACTTGACATCACTGTGCTCTTTAAAGAGTAACGATAATATTCAAAAAGAAAAATATTGTCTGTACTGGCTGCACTACTTTTTATTAGGCAATCTATGCCAAGAAAGCGACCTAAAAAAATTTTGAGTTGTGACTGTTTTTGATTTAGGGTGCGATATGCTAAAGTCGCCGCCGAGGCTGTTCCTACTGTCGCACTACAACTTGAAAACAACATCCCCAGTAGGAAAAATGTTGCTTCCCTAAATGTTATCATTGGGAGCAATATATCAAGTGAGTTGTAGGTAGCAACTCTTACTAACTGGGTTCACTTGTCCTCATTTAAGTCTTCAGTAGATGCTGAAAATATCATCGCTTACGTTGCTAAACATGCTAGTATCGAGTCAAATGTGCTTTTGCGCAGTAAGCGAATATTTGTATGTGTACTGTACATACTTATTTACATATAAATTGAAAATTGCGTCCAAAAAAAAAAAAAAAATCAAAATGGTTGCTATGACGCGTCTAGTGGATTTCCAGAAAATTCGAGACGCGCTCAAAACCGAAAGCAAACAAAAAATCGTTCTTCTACATAAATATGTATTCGAGAAAGAGGGAGATCGAAGTAACCGAAAACGTTTGCGCGAATTCGAAGGCTTTGACTTCGGCGTAAACGACGATAATTATACGAAAAAAGTTGAATACATAGCAGAAAATCTGTCGAGTAATGATCTAGTGGTAATTTGCAGCATATTGCGCTTGCAGCATAATAACAATGATTTAGCTTTACACATATTCACAAATCTACAAAAAGGTAAAGCTGAAGACGAGCAAGACGACGACGACGACGACGAAGGCGATGACGACGCCAACGCCAGTGAAGCCAGCATCAACGCAAATGACGAAGAGGGTGAAGCAAGCAGCGAAATAGATAAAAATACCGCAGATAACAATATGCGTGCAACAGCAAACATAGAAACGACCAACAACAACAGCGTTTGTGCTCATTCGACAGGGATGCCACAAAATATGAACTCAAATTTTAAAAGAAGTGAAAATACAAGCTCACACAGATTTGTATTGAGTTTTAGAGACTTAGAAGATTCAATTAGACCATTCACAGGCAACGAAGAATTTCCAATTGAAATTTGGGTCCGTGAGTTTGAAGAAATGTCATGTGTAATGGGATGGGATGAATTGCAAATGTTTGTTTTTGCAAAACGTTCTCTTAAAGGACTAGCAAAAATGTTTATTATGAGTGAGCGTGGTATTACGTGTTGGAGTGTTTTAAAGAGCGCGTTGCTGAGTGAATTTCAATCAGACGTTAACAGTGCTCAAATTCATAAGCTAATGTCCGAGACAAAGATAAAAAACAAAGAGAGTGTTCATGAGTATTTGTTACGAATGAAAGAGTTAGCATCGCGAGGTGGTGTAGAGAACAAAGCTTTGATGCAATACGTGATAGACGGGATAAACGATCTAAGCGTAAACAAATCTATTTTGTACAATGCAAGAGATTTAAAAGAGTTTAAAGAGAAAATAAAATCGTATGAAAAAATGCGCGAAAGATGTGAAACAATGAAACACAATGATAACAAAAATAAATATGTAAATACGAATGGTGAAAAAACCCAAAAGACAGTTTTCGATAAAAAAGAGGTGAAATGTTTTAATTGTGGTAGCAAAGGGCATTTGTCAGGAAATTGCGAAAGCAAAGGTAAAGGCAGAAAATGTTTTAACTGCAATAATTTTGGTCACATAGGGAAAGATTGCCCAGTGAAGAAATATGATAACAACAAAAATTCGAGTAACACATGCAAAGTGACAAGTGAACATATATCTATGTGTAAAAACGTTACATGTATTTATCGTAATTTTATTGCTTTAATTGATACGGGCAGTAAATACAACATTGTGAGCGAAAAAACGTATATAAATTTAAATAAGCCAGTGCTAAGTGCATGTAATTTTTATTTGATTGGATTTGGAAATAAAAACAAAGTAAAACCTTTGGGTGAATTTGAACAAACATTTGAGGTGGACAAAATACAATTTAAAAATAAATTTGTGGTAGTGCCTTCACAATTTTTGGACGTTGAAATGGTATTAGGCGCAGAATTTTGCAAACAAGCTGAAATTAAAATTAATCGTGATGGTGTAGAAATAAGTCGGCTTGAAGAAATTGAAGATGAAGTCATTGATTTGATGAAAATTGATACTATGCATTACGATGGAATTGAAAGTGGCATTGAAGTAAATGCAAGTAAAAAAGCTAAAAAGCAAGTGTTTGAGTTAATCAAAAAGTATCAACCAAAAAAGATTAAATCAACTAACGTAGAAATGAGAATAGTGGTAAAAGATGACATTCCAATTGTTTCGCGTCCTCGAAGATTTGTTTACTCTGAACGGTGCGTGATAGAAAAACAAATTGAACAGTGGTTAAAAGACAAAATTATAGAACCGTCGGAATCAGAGTACAGTAGTCCGGTAGTTTTGGCAAAAAAACGCGATGGTACTCCAAGATTGTGTGTGGACTATAGGCAGTTAAATAAAGTTATAGTTCGTGATCATTTTCCTTTGCCACTAATCGAAGACCAATTAGATCGGCTACAAGAAGCTGGGTTTAGTGGGATATTTTCGGAAATTTATTCCAAAATTTTCGATAGTTACCAAACCACTAACAGAGTTACTGAAGAAAGATGTAAAGTTTCAAATAAACAATGACGAAATGACTGCAATCAAAATGTTAAAAGAATTGATAACAGAAAAACCCGTTTTGAAAATATTTAACCAATTACACGAAAGTGAATTGCACACAGGCGCTTCCATAGATGGTTTTGGGGCAGTTCTGCTGCAAAGGTCACCTGATGATAATCTTTTACATCCAGTTTACTACATGAGTAAAAAGACTACAGACGCAGAAAGAAAATACACAAGTTATGAGTTAGAGATTTTAGCGGTAATTGAAGCATTACGCAAATTCCGAGTATATTTGTTAGGCATACATTTTAAGCTTATTACTGACTGTAATGCCTTCGCCAAAACAATTGACAAAAAAGATGTTAGTAGTACCAGGGTTGCACGTTGGATTATGCTACTTCAAGAATTTGACTTTAAGGTTGAACATAGAGCTGTCAGCCGTTTAAAACACGCAGACGCTTTGAGTAGATGTCCGGTGATGATAATTAACGACGACGGTATACTAAGTAAATTGAAGTTTGCACAAAGAGAAGATGATGAGTTAAAGGCAATTATGGACATTTTGTCAAACAAAGCAACGCATAATAATTACTTTATGAGGAGTGGTTTATTGCACAAATTGGTAGACGACAATGAACTTTTAGTTGTACCTCCAGGTCTACGGCGTGAAATCATTAGGCAAGCACATGAAAAGGGTCATTTCTCGGTCAAGAAAACAAAAGAGTTAATGGGTAAAGAGTACTACATTCCAAATTTATACGAAAAAATTCGCAAGCACATCAGTTGTTGCATACCATGCATTGTGAAATCGCAAACAGGGTAAACAAGAGGGCGAATTACATCCAATCGCAAAAGAAGAAGAACCATTACGGACTTTTCATTTAGACTTTTTGGGACCATTAGAATCAACTCATAAACAGTACAAGCATATACTAGCTGTAATCGATGGGTTCACAAAATTTTGTTGGTTGTACCCGACGAAGACGACATCAGCAAGAGAAGTTACGACAAGGTTGCAAGCACAGAGTACAATTTTTGGTAATCCGATAAGAATTGTATCTGATAAAGGTTCCGCGTTTACATCGGAAGAATTTAAGCGATACTGCAAAGATGAAAAGATCACTCACCATACAGTAACGACAGGACTTCCAAGAGCAAATGGGCAAGTCGAAAGGCTTAACGCAGTAATTATATCAGTTTTATCTAAATTATCAATAGACGACCCCAGTAAATGGTATAAAAATGTAAGCAAGGTTCAACAAATGATAAATTCCACATACTGCAGAAGTACCAAAACAACACCATTCGAACTATTAGTTGGAGTCAAGATGCGCACGGAATCAGACATAAGATTAAGGGAGATGATTGACAATGAGATAATCCGAATATTCAACGACGACCGCAATGAAATGCGTAAACAAGTAAAACAACAAATTTTAAATATGCAGAACGAAAACAAACGATCTTACAACTTACGACGTAAACCAGCGACAATTTACAAGGTTGGCGATATAGTTGCAATTAAGCGTATGCAACTAGGTGGTGGCTTAAAACTAAAACCGAAATACATAGGGCCGTATAAAGTCGCAAAGGCAAAAAGTAACGATACCTACGACGTAATAAAAGACGCAGTTCTATATGATGGACCGAATAAAACGTCCACATGTGCTCAATTTATGAAACCATGGTGTGGTAACCAAAGTAACGACGACACATTCGAGACGAATGTACTGTAGGATGGCCGAGATGTGGGATCGGTCTGGCAACAAAGACGATCTGGCAACCATGCGAAGATAACCAAGCAAGAAGAGAAGAGAGTCGTGAGGAAGAAGTTGAAGTAAAGACGTGAAGACGAAAAGACGTGTGCGCGACGAAATTCTAATTCAATTTTCCAATTAATTCATGTTTCATTCTTTTAATTCAATTAATTCATTTTAAATATCTTTGTAATAAACTTTTAAACATTATTAAACATTGTTCTGTAATAAACATTACCCTCGTGTAATAAATAATTTGTGGAACAGACATACAAGTGTTGGATTATAGCATCCAGAACACTACATTAATGATATTGCTAAGGATAAAGGTGAAGTTATGTATATTGGCGACTTCAATTTAGGCAACATATCTTGGCTTGATAACAATAGGACTTTGCTGCCTATCAACTTAAGAACCGATGTCGATGTGCTATTTATAAGTACAATGCTCTCTAATGGGTTCAATCAACGTAACGTATTAAATAGCGGTGGCAGAATGCTTGATCTGGTGTTTGTGTCCAGTGAGTTGAAATCGAATTGTGAGGAACACTATTATTCTTTTTCTAACAATAGCTTTCATCACAAGGCAATTGACATATGCTTTGAATTTTATAACTTTGATTGCGTAACAGTAAATTCGCTTAAGCAATACGATTATCTTAAAGCTAATTACTCAGCGATGAACGATTTTCTTAATTCGGCAGATTGGGATTTTCTGAAGCTACCAAGTTGCCCGCAGGTATCATATGAAACTTTTCACGCCTTACTTACTCTAGTTATCTCAAGGTATGCTCCATTGAAAAGTATTTCTTTAGCTAAAAAACCACCTTGGTTTAATAAACGCCTATGTAATTTAAAAAATAAGAAGAACAAAGCCTTTAAGCGTTTTAAGCACTCTCGAACTGAAAGGGACTTTCAAAATTTTGAGCGCCTTCGGAAGGACTTTGATTGCCTTCATAAATTTTTGTTCAAACAATATATGTTTAAAGTTGAATCAGGACTTAGGTTAGGTTAGGTTGACCTAACCAGGACTTAAATCAGATTCTTCATCATTCTGGAATTATATTAATTCGAAGAGGAAAACAAACGGCTTTCCAACTACACTGTATATAATGGAGCGGTTTCGGATAACCCACAGGATTCATGCGATCTGTTTGCTGAATTTTTTCAGGGGGTATATGAAGTCCATAACAGCCAGTCCCTTCCTTCCTTTCCTCCTCCATCATTACCTGCAATATCATCGTTTTCTATTGAAGAAGCTGAGGTGGCTCTTGCGATATCTAATTTGAAGTTTACCGCAAAGTCGGATAGCGATTGATTTTGTTCTAACGTTCTAATGGGTCCAATCACCAATATTTTTAACGCTTGTCTCTCTAGCGGCATTTTCCTAAATCAGGTGACCGTAATAATATTTGTAATTATAGGCCAATAGTGAAGCAGAGCATATTAGCCAAGTTGTTTGACGGCATCATTCAATCCAAGCTTTTCCTTCATGTGCGTAACGTGCTCAGTCAATGCCAGCATGGTTTTATACCAGGTCGATCTACATACATGTACTAATCTGCTTTTAGTCACTCATGAAATCGTTAAAGCATTTAATTGCCAGTCTCAGCTAGATGTGATCCACACGGACTTTTCTAAAGCCTTCGATAAAGTTGACCACGTAGTCCTATTGCATAAGTTGAGGATGTATGGAATCACTGGTGAACTTCTTAAATTCTTCTCGAGTTTTCTAAGTGGGAGGAAATTATACGTGAATATTGGGTCCTCCACATCGAACACTTGCATTGACGCTTGATCAGGTATTCCACAGGGATCTCATAGCGGCCCATTGTTATTTTTGATTTTTATTAATGATCTACCTTTGCACTTTAAGTATGCCAAATGTCTAATGTTTGCCGATGATGTTAAGCTCTTTCTCAAAGTTGACAGTATCTCCGATAGTGAAAACTTACAACATGACTTGAGTACTTTTGAAGCCTGGTGTACCTCAAACCACCTATATTTAAACATCAATAAATGTAATATTGTGACATATACAAGGAAGGTAGATGTATTCCTTTGCGACATTATTTGAACAATAATGTGCTAAATCGGGTTTCTGATGTGAAGGATCTAGGAGTTATATTTGACACCAAGCTTAATTTTAATAAGCATATCAATTTTATTGTAGCTAAGTCCTTTGCGCTAGTAGGATTCATTCAAAGAAGTACTCGGGACTTTAAAGACCCGAATACACTAAAATCTTTATTTACGGCCCTTGCACGTAGTCGACTGGAATACTGTTCCCTGATATGGAGTCCGTATTATGTTTTGTATTCCGACAAAATCGAAAGGGTTCAAAGAGTCTTCGCGAAATTTGCCTTACACAAAATTTACTTTGAAGATGGTCCCCCATCCTTTATTAGTAGTCGCAAGCTCCTTGGCTTGCAGTCTTTATCAGATCGGAGAATTTGCTGTTCACTAATATTTGTGTATAATATGGTAAACAATAATATTGATTGCGATAGTTTAAAAGCATTGTTCAATGTATATTTACCCCCACGAACTTTGAGATATAATCGTTTATTTGCTGATTCAATTAGTAGAACTAACTACTCGTTGAATGAACCCGTTACTAGGTGTATCCGTTTTTGTAACAATTACTATCAGGCCGTAGATCTTAGCTTAAATTTTTCTACTTTTAAACTTAGGTTGTTTGCACTATTTAATTAAATTTTTATTTTTTTATCTTTAATACCAAACTATTGTCTAGTCTGTAAGATTGCAAATCTGTAGACTGAAATAAATAAATAAATGCTTGTTTGGTACGAGGGGTGTGTGCACTGGCATTACTCCGGGAGCTTCAGCCTGGGGAGGGTTCTAAGTACTCATGCCAAACCAAACCATCATCTATCAGCTTAAGGAGCCTAACGAGAACAATACTTTGCACACGTATGAAACTTACCGGAAAGCATGAAACCCCTAACTTACCCCTGGAAAACCCCATACCTGACAGCGCGCGTATGAGGTGAACGGCTGCCATTAACCCACCCTACCATGGCTCTAAGATGTCAATAGAGCCCCAAATGACTGCCCACATTACTTACGGAGTCAGATCAATGAAGTTATTTTAAAATTCCATTTTATACAAAATTTATTACAATTCAACTCATTATGCTTATATCTAAATTCATACGCATCTAATCTTATAGATACCAAGATACTTTAATATTAGTTAGTTCTAAAAGCCCAGCACGAATTTTCGGTGGCGCGAACTAACGTCAGTGGAATTAACGTCAGTGACGTTAATTCGCACCCAAAAAGCGAATTAATGTCAGTGACATTAAGACGCATGACCAAAAACGAATTAAAGTCAGTGCCGTTAATTCGTATAGTATTTTGACTTTAGTTCGCTTTGGACATGCGAATTAATGTCATTGAGGCATTTGGGTTTGAGATTCGACGAAGTAGCGCCGCAGGCGAAAATTTGACTTAGGTCAGATCCCCAATTCGGGGCGTGATCCATGGTATTTATGTGCAGAACTCCTTTCCGCATTAGCGGCCTTCGGCCGCGCTTCAAAAAATAACCCTGGGCTACGCCATTCCAACTCCGGGTGTGTGCCATAGCCGTGGCTACCGCCACGGTGATGTCCTTCCGCGTGCCACGTTTCCCACTTTTTCACTTTTTTGGCTCAGCCTAATGTGCCATTACAACAACCACATGAAAATGACAGAACATTTTTAACTTTAACTGCAAATAACTTTTGAACGGTTGAAAGAAATCTCATTTCAGATTCTAAATCTAGACGTGGGTAATCGTTTACGTGGGGTACCGAGCGCTAATACACAACCAAAAATGTTGAGATATGTATCAGGAGACGCGCTTTGGTCCCAGGAGCATGAATATAACTCCGCTGAACCAATATTTTTAGTAGTTTCCGAGATATTAGCAGTTAAAGTTCAGAATTTTCTGTCATTTTCCTGTGGTTGTTGTAATCACATTACCCTGTGAGAAAAGAGTGGCACGCGGAAGGACATCACCGTGGCGGTAGCCACGGCTATGGCAACCACCCGGAGTTGGAATGGCGTAGCCCAGGGTTATTTTTTGAAGCGCGGCCGAAGGCCGCCAATGCGGAAAGGAGTTCTGCACATAAAAACCATGGATCACACCCCGACTTGGGGATCTGACCTAAGTCAATCCCAGATTGATGATATAATGATCATAAGTCGAAGGTGATAATGAAAAATGAAAATTTGGAATATAAAAAAAATGTAATGACTTTAGTTCGCTTTCTTAATGCGAATTAATGTCAATGACGTTAGTTCGCTAAAAATATTGACCTTAGTTCGCTTTTGGCATGCGTCTTAATGTCACTGACATTAATTCGCTTTTGAGGTGCGAATTAACGTCACTGACGTTAATTCCGTTGACTTTAGTTCGCGCCACCGAATTTTCTTAGTGTAAACAGCGATCAGCTTATTAAAAGTGACCTGTTACTTTTACAATTATATATTTTGTTTATATGGTCAACGACCTTGCCGCTCACGAAAAGTTGGAGCATTAACAGCTGATAAAAAAATAGGTGCAGTGAAATAACTCCCAAATGAAATAACTCCCAACAAAAAAATGAAATAACTCCCAAATATTTTCCATGCAAGTTGGGACTTATTTCATTATGAAATAGCTCCCAATTCATTGGGACTTATTTCATAATTTTAACTGGGAATTATTTCATAATGAAATAACTCCCAAATGAAATAATCCCCAATAAAATATCTTTGGGAGTTATTTCATAATTTTTGGAAATTGGGAGTTATTTCATTTTTTGGGACTTACTTCATTGCTTGTAATCCAGGCATTGGGAGTTATTTCATTTTTAATGGGAGTTATTTCATTTTTGTTGGGGCATATTTTTAGCGAACTAACGTCATTGACATTCATTCGCAGTAAGAAAGCGAACTAAAGTCAGTACATTTATTTTATATTCCAAATTTTCATTTTTCATTATCACCTTCGACTTATGATCATTATATCAAGAATCTGGGATTTAAAAAATGAATCTGAGATTGGCTTAGGTCAGATCCTCAATTCGGGGCGTGATCAATGGTATTTATGTGCAGAACTCCTTTCCGCATTGGCGGCCTTCGGCCGCGCTTCAAAAAATAACCCTGGGCTACGCCATTCCAACTCCGGGTGGTTGCCATAGCCGTGGCTACCGCCACGGTGATGTCCTTCCGCGTGCCACTCTTTTCTCACAGGGTAATGTGATTACAATAACCACATGAACATGACTTTAACTGCAAATATCTCGCAAACTACTAAAAATATTGGTTCAGCGGAGTTATATTCATGCTCCTGGGACCAAAGCGCGTCTCAACATTTTTGGTTGTGTATTAGCGCTCGGTACCCCACGTAAACGATTACCCATGTCTAGATTTAGAATCTGAAATGAGATTTTTTTCAACAGTTCAAAAGTTATTTCCAGTTAAAGTTCACAATTTTCTGTCATTTTCATGTGGTTGTTGTAATGGCACATTACGCT
Source organism: Sphenella marginata (assembly GCA_951509765.1). Lineage (NCBI taxonomy): Eukaryota > Metazoa > Arthropoda > Insecta > Diptera > Tephritidae > Sphenella > Sphenella marginata. The sequence continues at coordinate 47,983,241 of OX608082.1, forward strand.
GAGCCAAAAAAGTGAAAAAGTGGGAAACGTGGCACGCGGAAGGACATCACCGTGGCGGTAGCCACGGCTATGGCACACACCCGGAGTTGGAATGGCGTAGCCCAGGGTTATTTTTTGAAGCGCGGCCGCAGGCCGCCAATGCGGAAAGGAGTTCTGCACATAAATACCATCGATCACGCCCCGAATTGAGGATCTGACCTAAGTCAAATTTTGCCTCAATGACATTAATTCGCATGTCGAAAGCGAACTAAAGTCAAAATATTAAACGAATTAAGGGCACTGACTTTAATTCGTTTTTGGTCATGCGTCTTAATGTCACTGACATTAATTCGCTTTTTGGGTGCGTAATTTGTTTGGAGGTTGAGCCCAATGTACTATTGATGCCGTGCAAACATTTAAAAATATGCAACGCTTGTGTTCTAATGCTTCATGCTAAGAGTATTTCTGAAGGACTAGAAAACTTTAACTGTCCGATTTGCCGTCAAAAGGTCGACAACACTATTCAGGTTTTCATGTAATTGTTACATTCACATATCTATGTACATATTAACTTCCTGTATTTTTCAAATTTCATTGTAACTGATTATGTTGTAAAAATATACCATTTCAAATTTTGATTTGGGATTTATTTCATTTTTTTTGGGACTTATTTCATTTGGGAGTTATTTCATTTTTTTGGGACTTATTTCATTTGGGAGTTATTTCATTTTTTTGGGACTTATTTCATTTGGGAGTTATTTCATTTTTTTGGGGACTTGTGGTTTCATTGTGAAATAACTACCAAATATTGGGAGTTATTTCATTTCCTTCTTTGGGAGTTATTTCATTTATTAAAGTTGGGAATTATTTCATTTTTATTGGGACTTATTTCATTGGGAGTTATTTCATGGGAGTTATTTCATTTGGGAGTTATTTCACTGCACCAAAAAAATAGAGAAGATCAATCTCTGCAACCCTTTTTTTGTTTTGCAAACCAGAGATCCCAAAACTCAGGCGCAATTAGGAAAATATAGATGTGTAGAGAAAAAAAAAAGAAAGACCACGGAGAAGATGCCCACCTACATAGGTATGTATGTATGTATATTTGTAGGCCAAATTTGTGCTGAGTCACTTTAAGCAAAATAACTTTGCTATTGCATCTACGTGAATACTAGAGGTGGAAAACTATCGATATTCCCGACCATCGATAGTCGACGATAGTATCGAGGGGTACTATCGATATATCGATACTATCGGATTTTTTTTAATCTCAAAAGTACCAGCACTTCGACCACAAAAATAGATGGTTAAACCAGAACTAAGATAATCACGAAGTACTACCAATGTTCAGTTACCACACAAATATGAAATGCATAAATAATTGGAAGATTTTTCAACTAATATACTTCAATAAAGAATTTTATGTATTCTTTTTTGAGATCCAATAGACGGAACTAATGATCAACAATCACGAAGATGAAGCTTATGCAATGATATTTCTTTTGTGTCACTTACAAAATCCAACTGCATTAAATAATTTCACATACATATTAATTTGAAAGAATTTTTATGTATTTATACTTTTTGTATACATATGTATATCCATAGCTTCCTTATGCCCGTATGACACTACGTATTTTTCTTGTATTTTTCCTGTATTTTGTGCGAAAGAAACGCCCTTATACAATTTCCATATTGGTGCAAACGGGCGAGCTATGTTAAAAAAACAGGCAAAATACAGCCAAAATACAATCTAGGCTGTTAAAAACAAACGAAAAATTTTGTATTTCGGTAGCTTTTTTTGACAGTTGGCTGTTTTTTGTTACCCAGTAAGCAAAATAAACTTTCTTTAGCAAGCTTTTCGGTTGGAAAAGGTTTATTATATTCATTGTAACACGTTTGGAAAAAATTGTCGAGTCAATGAAAGTGATCAATTTTTAAATAATTGGAATTGAGTCTTGGAAACAAATTTTTAATAAACGTTATATTCAACGTACAGTAAGGGTTTGTTGAAAACTGATTGATAGAAACGGGCCAATAGCCTAACGAATATGTTGTGGGATTTTGCTCCGAAGGTTGCTGGTTCGAGTCCCGACAATTTCCTCAGCTTTTTTTAAATGAATTATTATAATTATTTTAAAATTATCTTTTATGATAAATTTTCATTTGGTGCGAGAGGAGATAAAGAACTAATTTGTCGTGTGGTGCTTGCAATTTTTATACAATCTGCATCTGCAAAGCAAACCGTGTGCATTTTTTCTGAGAAACCTTGCATGGCACCCGGTTTGAAAAACCTTTTAAAATCACATTTCATGTTGCCTGTAGCGGGGTTCGAACTAGGTCCTTCTGTGTGGTAGGGCCAGCTGCATTACCGTCACACCAAGATGCCCATATAACAAAATCCATGTGCATACATATGTAAATGAATCATGTAAATTTTAAAACATTATTTTTGAAAACTGACAAATTTTTCCCTCGCTGAGAGTTCACCTCAAGTTACTTCTCCAAGGAAAAACATATCCAAACGATTGTGAAATTTTTTAGACACAAACTCGTGTGTAAAACATTGACTTTAAAGCTTGGAAAATATTGTTTTATAAATTAGCTTACTTCCTTGTTTATTGGGTAGTTTTTCTGACAAATATTTTTGTTTTGAAAATAATATACATATGTACATACATATATGTTTGTTTACAAAAAGAGATGTATTTGGAAATTTTAAATATTGCAACCAATTTGATTGCTAAATGCTTCTGTTTCACAAACTATGAACTCTATTTATAATTTGATAAACATTTGCATCTTGCCATTGAAGCTCCTTTAGTCTTTTTAGATTTTAACAGGAAAAATATCAAAATCAAATTTTCAAATTAATATTTTGTTTGTTTATTTTTGAATTTGATTTTTGTTCAGCTTTCAACTAAACGTCAACCCAATTGAAATTACAGGCACTGTTTGTCCCTCTTCAACAAATGCGAAATTGTTTTTGTAATCTGATTTTCGATAAGTTTTCGTCAGTACTATTCGAATATTTTTGTTAATAGATTTTTAAAACGATATTCGCTGTTTTCTTTGCTTGTACCTATGAGCGTGCATTTATGTTTTGTATGTTTTGTATGTATGTATGTATGTTTGCGTGTACAAATGTGTGCCCAAGCAGTAACAATATTTCTTTCATTATTCGAATAGTGGTAACGAATAGTTGTATTTATTCGGTTAATGGTGGTTGAATAGTTTTTGGCTTATTATCTTAATAATTAAATAGATATTTGTACAGTGTTGTGGGAATAATAAAATACAATTATTTGTAATAATTGAAGCTGTAAATAGACATTTACTATAAAGTTACTATACATAAATGTGTATTTGTACATTTATATGTTTATTGCAGTTACATTTGCTTGGTAAGTTTTGTGCTAGGGCTTCAAGCAAGAAATGCCGAAATTCATTATGTATACTGTTTATTATGGTAACAAAAGGACGGGTTTGTGCTGATTTTTCATGTTCACATGTGTAAATAGTTTAATTTGCGTAAAGTAACATACACAAAAAAACACTACCTGCTCCCTATTTTTTGTTAAATCTTATAAATAAAAATGAATGTGTGTCTGTGTGTCTGTGTGTCCTTTATGGGCGTCCAAAGTACTCAACCGATTTTTATGAAATTTTCACAGTATATTCTTGAGATCATGGGTTAAAGCATAGGCTATATTAATTTTTGGAAAAGTGGGCGCTGCCACGCCCCCAGGCTATATAAAACTACAATTCTTCATAGCTCTGAACATATTTGGTCTAAATTAATGATTTCTGGATATGTGTGTCCTTTAGTCACGATTTATGTAATTTTGGAAAAGTGGACGGTGCCACGCCCCTTTTTTTGTGTTTTGTTTGTACTTCAATAATATCCAAAGTTTATGGTCGATCTCTTTTAAACTTTCAAGATTGGTTAAGAAAATTGTTGTGTACGATTCAGGCTATATGAATTTTTGGAAAAGTAGCCAGTGCCACGCCCCCAGGCAATATAAAATTTAAATTCGTCATAACTGTAGGTGGTGCCACGCCCCCAGGCTATATAAAAATTAAATTCTTCATAGCTCTGAACATATTTAATGATTTCTGGATATGTGTGTCCTTTAGTCACGATTTATGTAATTTTGGAAAAGTGGGCGGTGCCACGCCCACATTTTTTGTGTTTTGTTTGTACTTCAATAATGACCAAAGTTTATGGTCGATCTCTTTTAAACTGTCAAGATTGGTTCAGAAGATTGTTGTGTACGATTTAGGCTATATCAATTTTTGGAAAAGTAGGCGGTGCCACGCCCCCAGGCTATATAAAATTTAAATTCTTCATAGCTCTGAACATATTTGGTCTAAATTAATGATTTCTGGATATGTTTGTCCTTTGGTCCAGATTTATGTAATTTTGGAAAAGTGGACGGTGCCACGCCCCTTTTTTTGTGTTTTGTTTATACTTCAATAATATCCAAAGTTTATGGTCGATCTCTTTTAAACTTTCAAGATTGGTTAAGAAAATTGTTGTGTACGATTCAGGCTATATGAATTTTTGGAAAAGTAGCCAGTGCCACGCCCCCAGGCAATATAAAATTTAAATTCGTCATAACTGTGAACATATTAGGTCTAAATTAAAGATTTTTGGATATGTGTGTCCTTTAGTCAAGATGGATATAATTTGATACAAGTGGGCGGTCCCACGCCCACATTTTTTGTGTTTTGTTTGTACTTCAATAAGTTCAAAGTTTATGGTCGATCTTCTCTAAATTTCCAGATTGGTTCAGAAGATTGTTGTGCCACGCTTTCATGCTATATAAAATTTAAATCATCATAACTTTGAATATTTTTGGTCTAAACTAATGATTTTTGGATATGTGTGTCCCTTGGTCAAGAATTATATAATTTGGGAAATGTGGGCTGTGCCACGCCCACATTTTTTGTATTCAGTGCTTTGTTTGTACTTCAATAATGTCCAAAGTTTATGGTTGATCTGTTTTAAACTTTTCCAATACGTTAAAATCTTCGTTGGGTACGACATACATAGGCTACATTTGTAAATTCTTTGGAAAAGTGGGCAGTTCCAGGACCACAAGCTAAGTAATATTTCAATTCGTTATATCCCTGAATGTATTTGCTTTAGTGACATTTTAACGTTCTTAAATCTTAATCAAAGCACTTAATTTTGTTAAAAGTTAAAGAAAAATATTTGAAAATGTATTTCTATTGAAGTCACTGGTCAGGCAGAACAACGTCTGCCGGGTCTGCTAGTACTTATATAAATGTACTTACATACATATGTATGTAGGTATGGTCATGGAAATTTTGCGAACTCTTTGTATTGAATGGGCTGGTTAAGGATGATCATTGGTAGGTAGATTTTTTATTGATCAACTGAAAAACTGCATAAAGCGCGACTATTTGTTTGAAATTTGGGTGTCTAAACTCGTTAACTAAATGGACACAAAGGACCTACTTGTATGAGGGATTGCGAATTCATATATTTAAATTTGCGCATACCATGTGTTTAGATGGAAAATTTATGCACTTGTACAAAAAAGTGTTTAATAAGAACGATAATTAAATTTAGGATATTTATTACTCTTATTCTAGAATAAATCACACAATTTTTTTTTTATTGTTTGGTCAATTTTGGTGCAAGAACATCAAAGCTGATACAAGATTAATTTGCTTCTTGAGGGTGTTGTAGTAGATGCGCAGAATTAAATTTTTTCAAACGTATTTAGAATACCTAGTCATTGTTTAACATATCGCACCCTAAATCAAAAACAGTCACACCTCAAAATTTTTTTAGGTTGCTTTCTTGGCATAGATTGCCTAATAAAAAGTAGTGCAGCCAATACATACAATATTTTTCTTTTTGAATATTATCGTTACTCTTTAAAGAGCACAGTGATATCAAGTTTTTAAAAATCAAATCACTTTTGTGCGATCCAGAAGCAATTAACTGAAAGTTACTCGGATTTTGAGTTGTGACTCTTTTTGATTTAGTGTGCGATATATTAATTCGAAATCCCTCATTTAGTTAACGAGCTTAGAGATCCAAATTTAAAACAAATAGTCGCGCTTTATGCAATTCTTCAGTTGTTCAATAAAAAATCTACCTACTAATGATCCTCCTTAACCAGCCCATTCAATACAAAGAGTTCGCAAATTTCTATGACCATACCTACTTACGTGCATATGCAAGTAGATATAGACATATGAGTATTTAACAAAATATAGGAAGCAGGTAGATAGTATTAGTTGCTTTACGCAAATTAAACTGTTTACACATGTGAACATGAAAGATCGGCACGAACCCGTCCTTTTGTTACCATAATAAACAGTATACATTATGAATTTCAGCCCTGGCATCTCTTGCTTGAAGCCCTAGCACAAAACTTACCAAGCAAATGTAACTGCAATAAACATATAAATGTACAAATACACATTTATGTATAGTAACTTTATAGTAAATGTCTATTTACAGCTTCAATTATTACAAATAATTGTATTTTATTATTCCCACAACACTGTACAAATATCTATTTAATTATTAAGATAATAAGCCAAAAACTATTCAACCACCATTAACCGAATAAATACAACTATTCGTTACCACTATTCGAATAATGAAAGAAATATTGTTACTGCTTGGGCACACATTTGTACACGCAAGCATACATACATACATACAAAACATACAAAACATAAATGCACGCTCATAGGTACAAGCAAAGAAAACAGCGAATATCGTTTTAAAAATCTATTAACAAAAATATTCGAATAGTACTATTCTAATAAACGAATAGTACTATTCGAATAAACGAATAAAAAATTCGAATAAATACTATTCGAATTTTTTGTACCCGCCGAATAAAAGTTTTATTTATTCGAATAATTTTTATTCGAATAGTCCCATGCCTAATTATCAGCCGTTTTACAAAAATGGGACCATACTCCAGATATTTTAGCTTTTTTATTTTGCACCTGCGCCATTTTAAACAATTTTTACAAACACTTTTTACTTTTCACAATACCGTTTGTTCTCGCAAAATTGAAAATGAAGCTAGGAATGGGGTTTCAAAAGTTAGCCGATAGTATCGATAGTCACAAACCATCGATTTTGGTATCGATGGGGGAAAACCATCGATATATCGATACTATCGTCGATAGTTTTCCACCTCTAGTGCATACATAAAAAGCTAGGCATATACCCTGCAGTGAAACTACTAACTAGTCAGAAACGTACTAAGAATTATACTAATCCCAAAGGGTACAATCCATATTAGTATGCAGCTACCTCTTTTTTTTGTCTGGTTGAAATGGTAATCGCTTACGTGGGGTACCGAGCGCTAATACGCGTCCAAAAATGTCGGGAGAAGTATCAAAAGACGCGTTTCCGTCCCAGGAGCATGAATATAACTCCGCTCAGCCAATATTTTCATTATTTTGGAAAATATTTGCGAAAAACCGAAAAATGACCCAGGTTTAGGGGCCCGATCCATGTTTTTTATGTGCAGAACACCTTTCCGCGTAGGCGGCCTTTGGCCGCGCTTCAAAAAATAACCCTGGGCTACGCCATTCCAACTCCGGGTGGTTGCCATAGCCGTGGCTACCCCACGGTGATGTCCTTCCGCGAGCCACTCTTTTCTCACAGGGTAATGTGATTACAACAACCACATGAAAATGACAGAAAATTCTGAAATTTAACTGCAAATATCTCGCAAACTACTAAAAATATTGGTTCAGCGGAGTTATATTCATGCTCCTGGGACCAAAGCGCGTCTCCTGATACATATCTCAACATTTTTGGTTGTGTATTAGCGCTCGGTACCCCACGTAAACGTTTACCGTTGAAATTGTCCCAGTTCGAGAGTAGTCCTGTACTAACTTCAAACTAACTAACTATCTACTCATATTACAAAAAAATTATGAATCATCGATTTAGATAAATTTTAAGCAGATAGCAAAATATTTTTACACTTAGACTAGGATTGCTGAATCTTTTTCGGACTAGTGGGCTTGACTGCAGGGTAATCACCTGAGTGAGTAGGCAACTTTCCTATGATGCTATAAAATGGTTGATGGACAAAATGTATTAAGTTGACTTACTTGTTATACCTTTCATGAGCATGAAATGGTATTATAACTTTGGTCCGATGTTTGTAAGTATGAGAAGAAGAAGAGATAGACCCACCATTAAGTATACCGAAATGATCAGGGCGACGAGCTGAGTTGATTTAGCCATGTCCGTCTGTCCGTCCGTCCGTCCGTCTGTCCGTCTGTCCGTCCGTCTGTTTGAACGCAAACTAGTCCCTCAGTTTTAGAGATATCTCGATGAAATTTTGCATAGGATTAATCATTTGTCGGAACCAGCAAGATCGGACCGATACGACGCATAGCTCCCATACAATCGATTGTTCCGATAAACGGGTTTTGGCCTCTAACTCTTGCAATTAAAAAGCTATTAGAGCGAAATTTCGCAGGTTTAGTACATGCTATATAAGTAATGTGTGTAGTGAAATCACCTAGATCGGACCAACATAACATATAGCTCCCATATAATCGATAGTTTCGATAAATGGGTTTTGGGCTATCAATTTTGCAGTTAAAGAGCTAGGAACGTTAAACTTTGCACGTTTGCTACATATTATATATGTACCATATGTAGGCAAAATCAGCCAGATCGGGCCAACATAACGGGTAGCTCCCATACAATCGATTGTTCCGATAAGTGTGGTTTGGCATTCATGAAAGGTATAAAGCCTTCGGCACAGCCGAAGACAGCCCTTTCCTTACTTGTTTTTATGTTGTATTTGAATCCAACGCTGTCCCACGAAGCGACGAAGGCCTTTCTTGCTTGGTGAGTACGTAGCTGCTGGCTATCTGGGTTATGATTTGCCCTTATGGGTCCTTAGTAGAATAAATAAGGCAAAATTTTGTCCAACCAAGTATACTAACTTAACCAGCGGCTATTTTTATGCTCCCAACTGTATGTGGGATAATCGAAGGTCGCTTGAAAGGGATGAGCAATGCGCCCTCACAATGAGCTTTAGCAAAATAAATATAACTAAAAACGGAGAGTTTGCAAGAAAACCAAAAAAAAAAACAATAATTAAGAGAATGTCGCAAGTTTTGCTTAGCTCTTACTTTATGGGTTTAAGAGTGGGCGCGGATGGAATGAAATGTTAAGCTTTAACATTTTTGTGGATCTAGGTCACTTTTTGAAGCTAATCCTATGTTAACATATTTATGTATATAGGTATGTACATATGTACATGCAAACTAAAACTATTAATCCATGCGAGTCGAAAATATTAAAAAATTTTAATCTTTTAGGTTAATATGACCAAGGAAAGTATCAAGGTAAGCCTAAATCCATCTTTACAGGGGGTCAAGATGTATCTAGAGTTTTAAGTAAAAATTTCAATTTTTTTTCCTTTCTTTCTTTTTTTTTTGTTATGCCTAGGTAAGTAAGTATGTATATCTACATATATGCAGACATAAAAATGTAAATGAGTAAAAGCTAAATAATTAAGTTACTTTATAATTTTACATTTGACTTCTTTTTTTCAGGTTATGATACTTTTAGATTCTTTTAGATATTCTTTAAATTTGATGATATTGAACTTAATGATAGGGTGGAAAACCACCTTTTCCACTTGTTTATTTACTCTCTAACCTTTTTCATTAAAATTGAAAAATTGGAAATTTAGAGATATTGAAAAAAAAAAATAAGAAAATATAGGAAATATTCCTTGAATTTTATAATTCTTAGGTTTTGGTTACTGGAACCGGTACTGGTAAGAATGAGACCTCGCGTGAGGTGGATGTGGGGGTCAGATTCGGTCGTTGTTTTCTGGCATACATAGGAGCTGGTTCTTTCTTTGGGGCATTGGCTCTGACGATGATTACGACCGCAACAACACTTTTTCTGCGCGTTTTCCAGGCTGCGCTTGTAGGCCTTTTGGTAGATAGCCTAAGAGGAGGATTTCGCGTTAGCACTTTGCAACACTTAAACTTTAATTAAAAATTTAGGGCACTTCTTACCGATTCTATTTAATTTGCTTGTAGGGAATGAGAGTTGCTAGATGCTAGTGGGAAGTGAGTTGCCGTCTATTGATAGACGTGAATTAAACTGGATACACTCGCGACACGCTTTAACTTTCGAGTAACTATATGAACTTCTAGCTACTTGACTTCACTTCCACACTTACGATCTGCTCAGCACAATGGTTCTTCAGGAAAAGAACGGATATAAGCTCGAAGCCCACATGCTACTCATTAATCATCGATTAACGATACATTTTATATGTCAATAATCGTATGGAATGAAGGAATCAGGGAATGAATGACAGCTTGAAGGAAGTCACGCTATTAGACCAGTATGAGACAATGAAGGGTGTTAGAGAGGAAAAAAAATTTTAAGAAGTGAAAAAAAAGTAAGAAAAGGGAAAACAAAAGTGAAAATGAAGTGAATCTGTTAGTGTATGAAAACGCCTGTATGTAGCCACGATGCATATACCCCCCCGCCTAGAGTGTTGATGCGGTCGGTAACTTGCCTCTATCTTTTTGGATGTCTTTTTGATTATAAATCGCATGCTTCCCTGTATCAACGTCCTCTAGTTCATATAGACAATTTCCCGTTAGAAGCCCCATAAGTAGAGAGAGCTCTTCTCCTCTGAGTTTAAGTAGGTCTTCCGAACTACTCGCACTAATTTCTGGCCATATCAATTTTGCATGACAGCAGGTACTGATATTATCCCGAATGTCACTTGCTTTCTGGAGGAACTTATGCCTCGTTAAGAGCTTAGTAGTCACGAGCGGCATACCTAGACCCTTCCAGGACTGTGAAAGCGGAGCGGATGTGCCCCCTCTAGCAAGCTCGTCTGCCATTTCGTTACCCGGTATGCCCCTGTGTCCCGGCACCCAATCGTGAATCGAGAGTTGCTCAGCCATCTCGATAAGAGATTTGCGGCAGCTCTCCACAGTCCTGGAATTGTACGTACTTGCCCCCAGCGCCTTGAGAGCTGCTTGACTGTTGGAGAAAATGTAGGCATCACCGTTATTGATATCCACTGTCTTCAGGTGCTCTACAGCTTCCTGTATCGCGGCCACTTCCGCCTGAAAGACACGACAGTGGTCAGGCAGCCTAAAACTAACATTTAGACCCAGCTGAGGAGCGCATACCCCTCTTCCCATGAGCCATTATCCAGAGACGGTCCGATATCCCAGTACTCTCTCCGGAATTGTGATATAGAGTTTTCTCTGAAAATAGTATTTCGGTGTACAGTAGTCAGAGCTGTACACGGGCAGATCGTCAAGGATGGAAGAATGACCCATACCAGGGGATCCGCATCCTGGTAAATTCCTAAGTCGCAATGCGAAACATGCCGCAGTAAGTTTACCGCTTAAATTAATCGCAAAATATTCAAGATTGCATTTAGTGCGTCGGCCGCAGTTGTGCGTAACGCCCCGCTGACACATATGAGCGCGCTTCTCTGCACTCTTTGCATTAGGATATTATTGGAGTTTTTCTCCAGTCCCGTCCACCAGACTAGGACTCCATGCAGAAGAATCGGTCTAACCACAGCGGTATAGGGCCAAAGTGTGACTTTGGCGGTCAACCCCTATTTTTGCCCTCCGGCCCCCCTACAAGAGTATAGGGCCACTAAACCTTTTTTAGCACGCTCCTGGATGCTCTCTTTCCATGAGAGCTTTTTATCGATAATAACACCCAGGAACTTAGCGGATTCGCCAAGTTTGAGGGTGGTATTACCTAATGCTGGTAGCTGCAGCGTCGGAATTTTGTATTTCCTAGTAAACAGGACGAGCTCTGTTTTGGCCGGGTTAACACCTAGACCTTTGCCACCGGCCCACCTTTCCACTAATCTAAGGTTTCTCTGCATAATGTCACCTACCTCCAGGTGCCATGTATCACCGGTGATCGCAAAAAAAATCTACCCCCAGGTGCAAAGCAAAAAACCATGTTCGCATTTGATTTGAATTTTCTCATTTTTAATTTCGTATTATTTCAAAACTTTGTATTACACTATGAAATAAAATATTTTTTCTTTTAAAATAAACTTTCATTTTTCCCAAAACTCCTTCCGTTAGGGTCCCAGAACACAAAATTTAGGGCCTAGCGTGATCACTGGTGATACATTGGCACCTGGGGGTAGTTTTTTGAAATGATCACCAGTGATACATTGGCACCTGGGGGTAGGTTTTTGAAATGATCACCAGTGATACATTGGCAGCCAACGTGTTAATATATTATTATTTGATATTTATTCAAGATTCTTGTACAACTAAGATCTTAAGGTCTTTTATATGTACATCAACTCATATTAAAATCTCAAACTTATGTATAGGTTTAATGTTAACAAAAATAAAAATAGAAATAAGCTTTCGAGCCACGGCCGCTCCAGCTAAGCACCACAGCCGATTTGTTCATGGTCCATCTCACCGAGAAACGGATACAGCCTATACAGCCCACAACAACAACAACAAAAAACATCGAAGATTTCAACATCTAAGCGCAAATATTTGATTTTACTAACATTCATCGTTGGATAAATTCACTCAGCCACACACAGCCAAATAATCACTGCCGCAAGGAAGCTACCACAACAATAACACATACATACAACATACTCTGCCGATCACCACATCAAAGCACGTAAGTTGTATATTTCTTGCCACTTGTTTTTTGGTGTTGCTATTTTTTTTGTTAAACGAATTCGAATATTTATATTTAAAAAAGTGTCGCCCGCGAGTGTGCTCAAAACATAAGTGCGAAAAGTGAATTTGTTTAGTGAGTGCATTATTTAAAAGTTTTTCAATAATTAACATTGTTATTGCTGAGGTAACATAACCTCACTTTCACAGTAAATTCACGTAGCCTTTCGGTTGTTCGTTTCGTCTCAGTTTTCCACTTTTTTAGCGATAAACACGCACAGCAATTCAACCGAAGGCTAGTTAGTTTTATTAAATAAAGTCACTTAGTTTTTTTTAGTTAAACTTTCATTTATTCGCACAAAATATCCACTTAAACATTCACTTATTCGCTCGTTTTGATACACCGCGCACTTCACTTGTGTTTGTTTTGTTTATTTTCGTTATTGCGGCAGCACACATATACACGTATACATATATATATATAAACATATCCCCGATAGCGTGTGGGTGGCCAGTTAATCACATAGTATAAATTTGAATTTATTGTCGAGTTTAAACAAATTATTCAGACGATACGGCCAAGTCTGTAATAAATAAATAAAATTTAATAAGATTTTAAAGACTCTGCTTTCATTTATTGAAAAAATTATTGAATTGGTTTGTTTGATTTTCCTGGGGTACATACGGCCTTTACCCTTTTTTAAGAATTATATTGTACGATTGAGCATTTCTCGTACCTCAAGCTATTTGTCTAGTCTTCTTTTGATTCTAATTCCTCAGAATTGAAAACATGGACAGTTTCATTAGGTTGGCTGACACGATCAGCGAATTCGAAGCTGACTATAATGAAATAGAGGATTCCGCCCACACCAAGTTTACTCTTGGCCTTCAACAAGAGGACTTGAAGTCAATGTGGAGGAAAACGAGAACGGCCCAAGATGAGTTGTTAAACTCAAACAAGCTGGAAGCGTCTGACATTGTATCAGTTAAACTTAAATACAAAAAGGCATACGCCATATATTTACGATGCATGTCAGACATGGCTACACGCCAAGCGACGTTCACAAAACCCGATTCCAAAACGGAAGAAAAGCCAGAATTTGAGCACAGTATCCGCCTGCCTCCATGTGATACTGAAGTTTTCAAGGGCGATTACTTGTCATGGCCAACATTTCGTGACATGTTTACTGCCATTTATATCTTGAATAAGCGCCTAACACCTGTTGAGAAACTTTTCCACCTCAACAACAAGACACAAGGTGAGGCAAAGGATATAGTGAAAAAATGTCCGCTTACAAATGAGGGATTCGATATCGCGTGGAGAAACTTATGCGAGAGATACGAAAATAAACGTATTCTTGTGAACTCGCAACTCCAAATTTTGTTCAACTTAAAAAAGGTAGAGAGTGAGTGTGGTAGCGCAATTAAAACATTGCAACGCGAAATAAATAATTGCCTTTCGTCCTTGCGAAGTCATAAAATTGACACTTCCAACTGGGACGCAATTATTACATACCTGTGTTCGACTAAATTGCCGGAAAGTACGCTTGGTCTATGGGAACAAAGCATAGACCATAAGGTGGAAATATCCAAGTGGGAGGATATGGACAAATTTTTGTCTAACCGCTTCCAGACACTTGAAACAGTGTCTGGGTTCATAGGGGCTTCTTCGAAAGCGCAGAAACCGCAGAGTATGCGACCTGCCAACGAAACTCCTGCAAAAAGACTTGGTGCATACCAAGCAAATGTCACAAAGTTATTGTGCACAAAATGCAAATCAAATTCTCACAGATTGCGAAATTGTCCCCGTTTTCTCAAATTAACGCCGGTGGAGCGAATAAATTTCGTTAAATCGACTAAGGGCTGCCTAAACTGCCTATCCCCAGGACATACAGTGTCGAAGTGCAGCAGTTCGTACGACTGCAACAAATGCCACTCTCGACATCATACGCTCCTGCATGCGGAGTCTCTACAGACGCAGGCAACTAGCAGCCCGAATCAGTATAATGATGATAATGCTGCCTCTACTTCCCAACAGGCACAACAGAGACGGGAAGTTTCAAAATCAAACTCGGATTCTAACCGAAATGTAAAATCCTGCCATGTACATTCAAGTGCAGGTGTGCTGCTAGGAACAGCTCGAGTCACCATTCATCATAATGGTACAGACTTCCCAGCAAGAGCACTGATAGATTCTGGCTCAGAATGCTCGTTCATGACAGAACGACTAAAACGCCGAATCAATTTACCAGCAAAAAGGATGCATGCCCAAGTTTCGGGTATCACTAATGCTGTGTCGGCTCAAGTCAAGGCGGCCTCCCACATTGAACTCCGTTCACCAGTGGACCCTTGCTTTAGCCTAAAAACTTCTGTGCTAATTCTAGCCAAACTAACTGGGAATCTGCCATCCTGCCATACCGACGCAACGACTATGCAGGCATTCCCAGACTTAGTCTTGGCAGATAAGAGATTCTATGTTAATGAAGAAGTAGATCTCATACTTGGCGGAGATATATATCCGCAATTAATACGGAGCGGACTAAAAAAGAATGTACTAAGTACACTTCTCGCTCAAGAAACGGTGTTCGGTTGGATACTAACCGGGCGTGTAGACGCACCCAATCCAACCAGAAATATAGTGTCGTGTTACAACTCTTTGCGGTGGCAGGGACCTTCTTGGTTACAAGAAGACAACTCACAATGGCCAGTACAAGAACACGAATACCATAATACCATACTTCCGTGGAGGAAAAGATGGCGCAGGACTGCGCAATATCAAAGCAACAACTTCTGCAGGCGAGGGAAAGTGGAATACTTATCCGATCTTCAAAAACGAGTGAAGTGGAAGCATCCGAAACAAAACATTAAGGTGGGAGATCTTGTTGTCATCAAAGAAGACAACTTGACTCCGAATGAATGGAGGCTCGGTAGAGTTACGCACGTACACCCCGGCGAAGATAACCGAGTGCGTGTAGTGGACCTCGTAACCGAAAAAGGGCAGATCAGAAGACCGTTGGTCAAATTGATTCTGCTCCCTATGGAGGGATCGGATGGCGAGAGACCCGCTGTCTCATCGTCACCATCCACTCCACCTCCAACCAAGACCCTACCATCTCCCATATCCCAAACTTCCACCCTTCACTCGCTACCCTTAACGAGGACAATAGAAAGCCTAACGCAGAAGGTCGAACCATTCTGCCAAAGAAAACCTAATTGCACTCGCAAACGAGGCCAGAGAAAACCTAACGCAGTAAGGCGAACCTTTCTGCCACTGAAAATCTATCCATCTGCCACGACAAGTTGGCAGCAGATGGACCCACCCTCGCATGCATACCCCAAAATTCTAATACATAAACATGTTTATAAAAATTACCAGTGTCACTCGCCCTGGAGGACACCTATCCATCATACCGCAATTTAATCATATATACCTGAAAATAAGAGATATGAGTATTGATCTACAAGGATCAATAATATACATAGCTATTCTAACTGATGTATGCACACGCCCTAAAACTTCCAAACTTTATTTGCAAATATCTCTCGACCTAACGAGATTACCGAACTTCCGCCCTCGAAATATTGTCACTAAGGCCAAAACGCGTCGTTTGACACCTTTCCAGACATTTTCGGAGGTGTTTTAGCAGTTGACAGTTGTGGTATACAATTACCGAAAAAGTTCAATAAACAAGAGAAGGAACTCTTGCCATTCGAATGGCACCCCTTAAAACTCACGCAGTGCCGAAAGAACGGAGTTAAGCCCACTTGTCATCCCATTACCGCCTGACATTGATGGGCTGGCATAGCCACAACGCCTCCAAATAAACCGCGAAAATATCCGCCCCTGGTATATGCCAACCTAGGCCCAAACACGTCGTTTTACACCCTTCCCGATATCGTCGGGAGTGGTTTTAGACGTTGGCAGTGGATGTATAAACTTACCATCCAGGAGCTAATTTTGTGCACTATCATCGATAGGAAAGTGCAGGCGGACAGACTGAACCTGGACTGAGTTTAAATACATACATACATATTAAGACCTCTATTACTATCCACCGCGACCGTCACGCAGAAATCTGCATTGAAAATGTCCACGCAAAACAAAGGACTACAAGTTGTGAGCCAATCGATCTTGGATGCCGTGTGAGTGCTAGATCTCTGAAGGCAATTACCTTTGTATGCAAAGTGCAACAGGAACTGCGCTATAACCACTAGTCCAATCTACGTGACGGATGTAACCTCCAAGAAGACAACAAGTAACTTTGCGTTTACATTTCTGAATCTAAAGGCATCATGCACAGCACGCAAACGTGGATAATGGTTGGACAAGCCGTTGTAATGAGAATTTAGGCCCACACCTACCAAATGGTAACTAAGGGTCCAAAAATACCGTGCCAGCCTGTGGCTAAATACTATCAGTATTGTTAAGGTACTTTTTCTTCAAAAAAGGATTTGGCCATATGAAATATTTGTGAAAAACGAAAAAAAAACCGACAAGGAAGTTACCAGTCCTGCACGGCAGGCGCTGCGTATAATGTTTACTCCTTAGTTGCTTAACGCTTAAGTTGGCAGCGCTCAATGCTCAAAGTTCGCTAGTCAAACTTGTTTGAAGTTAAATGACTTAAACAGGCGTTGGTGTCGCTAATTTGTGTGACGGCACTGAGTCATAGATAACTAACTAGCTATATATTGCAATCTTAAAACTACGGCACTACTTTACTAATCGTAACTCACGCGTTGAATATCAATGGATATAGTTATCGTAGTTCCGCCAGTAAAAGTTAATATAGCCATCCAATGACGCATAGTGAGAGTTGATCTAGATGGATGGCACCGGAAATTCCCACAAATATAAGATCAGCAACTCTAAGCATTTGAAAACTGGAAAAACAAGTCCAATATAGCCCTGCAAGCGGCAACACAGAAGCAATTACATCTGACATTGCAGGCATATCGGCGAGAAACTCGACCTCACCTCTAGTTGTTATGTTTTCGCCTTCCGCACCCGTCCCTCGGCGTTGAAGAAAAATATGTTGTTTATAGATGACAAAGCAAAGGAATTCTCCTGCAAACGTAGCAGCCGTTTTGATGGGGATGTTGGAATCGACGACATTTACTATTACTGCGTTCGGCTTCCAACGCGTCGCTCCATTTTGGCAACAAAACGTTCAAGGCACCTGAGCAAACGTAAATGAGCGGTATATACATTAACGCTTCCGCGATTAAATCACCGACTATCCCACTGAAAATCAAATACATAATCCAAAGCATGAAAACCTGCAAAGAAAAAAACCAAACATTAAGATTTGCACCGAATATATGTATATGTCCATGCAAATGTGTCTCAAATGCATGTGCCGGCCGCCACAGCATTGGAGACACCATATTTTCAAAGTAATTTGCGCTGCTACCGAAACGACACAGTATTTCGGGCAGCGCGAATAAAACTTACCTAATCCTGTCCTGATGTCCATGCGTCCAGCAGGCGATCCTCCACGATTTCATCCATGTGTCCATTGAGATCTGAAAAGGAAAAATTAGGTTATGCATATGGATAAAGATGAAAGAAAATTTACCACTTACCTCTGCTACTGCGACCACGCGTGCCAAAAATCCATGAAGAATGAATTGTTCTACATAATGTCAATATGTATAACAATGAATTTTTCTAACCACTCACTAGCAAAGCGTGAGTAAACATATGTATGTACGTGTGGTTCAATTGAACCGTCGCTCAATGCGAGCACCATACATATATGTAAATATGTTTGCTGATGATCACGCCAGCGCGCTAGTGATGCTACGGTTTTGGCGACGGGTACCAAAAAACCCGACATGCCGAAAAATCGGGACCGCTTACTGCGGGCGAAGGGGGGACGAAATCTACGTTCGTCCCACTCCTAGGCGACCGTGCCGAGGCCAAAAAAAATTAAAAAAGTTTACTCTTGGCCTTCAACAAGAGGACTTGAAGTCAATGTGGAGGAAAACGAGAACGGCCCAAGATGAGTTGTTAAACTCAAACAAGCTGGAAGCGTCTGACATTGTATCAGTTAAACTTAAATACAAAAAGGCATACGCCATATATTTACGATGCATGTCAGACATGGCTACACGCCAAGCGACGTTCACAAAACCCGATTCCAAAACGGAAGAAAAGCCAGAATTTGAGCACAGTATCCGCCTGCCTCCATGTGATACTGAAGTTTTCAAGGGCGATTACTTGTCATGGCCAACATTTCGTGACATGTTTACTGCCATTTATATCTTGAATAAGCGCCTAACACCTGTTGAGAAACTTTTCCACCTCAACAACAAGACACAAGGTGAGGCAAAGGATATAGTGAAAAAATGTCCGCTTACAAATGAGGGATTCGATATCGCGTGGAGAAACTTATGCGAGAGATACGAAAATAAACGTATTCTTGTGAACTCGCAACTCCAAATTTTGTTCAACTTAAAAAAGGTAGTGAGTGTGGTAGCGCAATTAAAACATTGCAACGCGAAATAAATAATTGCCTTTCGTCCTTGCGAAGTCAAAAAATTGACACTTCCAACTGGGACGCAATTATTACATACCTGTGTTCGACTAAATTGCCGGAAAGTACGCTTGGTCTATGGGAACAAAGCATAGACCATAAGGTGGAAATATCCAAGTGGGAGGATATGGACAAATTTTTGTCTAACCGCTTCCAGACACTTGAAACAGTGTCTGGGTTCATAGGGGCTTCTTCGAAAGCGCAGAAACCGCAGAGTATGCGACCTGCCAACGAAACTCCTGCAAAAAGACTTGGTGCATACCAAGCAAATGTCACAAAGTTATTGTGCACAAAATGCAAATCAAATTCTCACAGATTGCGAAATTGTCCCCGTTTTCTCAAATTGACGCCGGTGGAGCGAATAAATTTCGTTAAATCGACTAAGGGCTGCCTAAACTGCCTATCCCCAGGACATACAGTGTCGAAGTGCAGCAGTTCGTACGACTGCAACAAATGCCACTCTCGACATCATACGCTCCTGCATGCGGAGTCTCTACAGACGCAGGCAACTAGCAGCCCGAATCAGTATAATGATGATAATGCTGCCTCTACTTCCCAACAGGCACAACAGAGACGGGAAGTTTCAAAATCAAACTCGGATTCTAACCGAAATGTAAAATCCTGCCATGTACATTCAAGTGCAGGTGTGCTGCTAGGAACAGCTCGAGTCACCATTCATCATAATGGTACAGACTTCCCAGCAAGAGCACTGATAGATTCTGGCTCAGAATGCTCGTTCATGACAGAACGACTAAAACGCCGAATCAATTTACCAGCAAAAAGGATGCATGCCCAAGTTTCGGGTATCACTAATGCTGTGTCGGCTCAAGTCAAGGCGGCCTCCCACATTGAACTCCGTTCACCAGTGGACCCTTGCTTTAGCCTAAAAACTTCTGTGCTAATTCTAGCCAAACTAACTGGGAATCTGCCATCCTGCCATACCGACGCAACGACTATGCAGGCATTCCCAGACTTAGTCTTGGCAGATACGAGATTCTATGTTAATGAAGAAGTAGATCTCATACTTGGCGGAGATATATATCCGCAATTAATACGGAGCGGACTAAAAAAGAATGTACTAAGTACACTTCTCGCTCAAGAAACGGTGTTCGGTTGGATACTAACCGGGCGTGTAGACGCACCCAATCCAACCAGAAATATAGTGTCGTGTTACAACTCTTTGCGGTGGCAGGGACCTTCTTGGTTACAAGAAGACAACTCACAATGGCCAGTACAAGAACACGAATACCATAATACCATACTTCCGTGGAGGAAAAGAGGGCGCAGGACTGCGCAATATCAAAGCAACAACTTCTGCAGGCGAGGGAAAGTGGAATACTTATCCGAACTTCAAAAACGAGTGAAGTGGAAGCATCCGAAACAAAACATTAAGGTGGGAGATCTTGTTGTCATCAAAGAAGACAACTTGACTCCGAATGAATGGAGGCTCGGTAGAGTTACGCACGTACACCCCGGCGAAGATAACCGAGTGCGTGTAGTGGACCTCGTAACCGAAAAAGGGCAGATCAGAAGACCGTTGGTCAAATTGATTCTGCTCCCTATGGAGGGATCGGATGGCGAGAGACCCGCTGTCTCATCGTCACCATCCACTCCACCTCCAACCAAGACCCTACCATCTCCCATATCCCAAACTTCCACCCTTCACTCGCTACCCTTAACGAGGACAATAGAAAGCCTAACGCAGAAGGTCGAACCATTCTGCCAAAGAAAACCTAATTGCACTCGCAAACGAGGCCAGAGAAAACCTAACGCAGTAAGGCGAACCTTTCTGCCACTGAAAATCTATCCATCTGCCACGACAAGTTGGCAGCAGATGGACCCACCCTCGCATGCATACCCCAAAATTCTAATACATAAACATGTTTATAAAAATTACCAGTGTCACTCGCCCTGGAGGACACCTATCCATCATACCGCAATTTAATCATATATACCTGAAAATAAAAGATATGAGTATTGATCTACAAGGATCAATAATATACATAGCTATTCTAACTGATGTATGCACACGCCCTAAAACTTCCAAACTTTAATTGCAAATATCTCTCGACCTAACGAGATTACCGAACTTCCGCCCTCGAAATATTGTCACTAAGGCCAAAACGCGTCGTTTGACACCTTTCCAGACATTTTCGGAGGTGTTTTAGCAGTTGACAGTTGTGGTATACAATTACCGAAAAAGTTCAATAAACAAGAGAAGGAACTCTTGCCATTCGAATGGCACCCCTTAAAACTCACGCAGTGCCGAAAGAACGGAGTTAAGCCCACTTGTCATCCCATTACCGCCTGACATTGATGGGCTGGCATAGCCACAACGCCTCCAAATAAACCGCGAAAATATCCGCCCCTGGTATATGCCAACCTAGGCCCAAACACGTCGTTTTACACCCTTCCCGATATCGTCGGGAGTGGTTTTAGACGTTGGCAGTGGATGTATAAACTTACCATCCAGGAGCTAATTTTGTGCACTATCATCGATAGGAAAGTGCAGGCGGACAGACTGAACCTGGACTGAGTTTAAATACATACATACATATTAAGACCTCTATTACTATCCACCGCTACCGTCACGCAGAAATCTGCATTGAAAATGTCCACGCAAAACAAAGGACTACAAGTTGTGAGCCAATCGATCTTGGATGCCGTGTGAGTGCTAGATCTCTGAAGGCAATTACCTTTGTATGCAAAGTGCAACAGGAACTGCGCTATAACCACTAGTCCAATCTACGTGACGGATGTAACCTCCAAGAAGACAACAAGTAACTTTGCGTTTACATTTCTGAATCTAAAGGCATCATGCACAGCACGCAAATGTGGATAATGGTTGGACAAGCCGTTGTAATGAGAATTTAGGCCCACACCTAACAAATGGTAACTAAGGGTCCAAAAATACCATGCCAGCCTGTGGCTAAATACTATCAGTATTGTTAAGGTACTTTTTCTTCAAAAAAGGATTTGGCCATATGAAATATTTGTGAAAAACGAAAAAAAAACCGACAAGGAAGTTACCAGTCCTGCACGGCAGGCGCTGCGTATAATGTTTACTCCTTAGTTGCTTAACGCTTAAGTTGGCAGCGCTCAATGCTCAAAGTTCGCTAGTCAAACTTGTTTGAAGTTAAATGACTTAAACAGGCGTTGGTGTCGCTAATTTGTGTGACGGCACTGAGTCATAGATAACTAACTAGCTATATATTGCAATCTTAAAACTACGGCACTACTTTACTAATCGTAACTCACGCGTTGAATATCAATGGATATAGTTATCGTAGTTCCGCCAGTAAAAGTTAATATAGCCATCCAATGACGCATAGTGAGAGTTGATCTAGATGGATGGCACCGGAAATTCCCACAAATATAAGATCAGCAACTCTAAGCATTTGAAAACTGGAAAAACAAGTCCAATATAGCCCTGCAAGCGGCAACACAGAAGCAATTACATCTGACATTGCAGGCATATCGGCGAGAAACTCGACCTCACCTCTAGTTGTTATGTTTTCGCCTTCCGCACCCGTCCCTCGGCGTTGAAGAAAAATATGTTGTTTATAGATGACAAAGCAAAGGAATTCTCCTGCAAACGTAGCAGCCGTTTTGATGGGGATGTTGGAATCGACGACATTTACTATTACTGCGTTCGGCTTCCAACGCGTCGCTCCATTTTGGCAACAAAACGTTCAAGGCACCTGAGCAAACGTAAATGAGCGGTATATACATTAACGCTTCCGCGATTAAATCACCGACTATCCCACTGAAAATCAAATACATAATCCAAAGCATGAAAACCTGCAAAGAAAAAAACCAAACATTAAGATTTGCACCGAATATATGTATATGTCCATGCAAATGTGTCTCAAATGCATGTGCCGGCCGCCACAGCATTGGAGACACCATATTTTCAAAGTAATTTGCGCTGCTACCGAAACGACACAGTATTTCGGGCAGCGCGAATAAAACTTACCTAATCCTGTCCTGATGTCCATGCGTCCAGCAGGCGATCCTCCACGATTTCATCCATGTGTCCATTGAGATCTGAAAAGGAAAAATTAGGTTATGCATATGGATAAAGATGAAAGAAAATTTACCACTTACCTCTGCTACTGCGACCACGCGTGCCAAAAATCCATGAAGAATGAATTGTTCTACATAATGTCAATATGTATAACAATGAATTTTTCTAACCACTCACTAGCAAAGCGTGAGTAAACATATGTATGTATGTGTGGTTCAATTGAACCGTCGCTCAATGCGAGCACCATACATATATGTAAATATGTTTGCTGATGATCACGCCAGCGCGCTAGTGATGCTACGGTTTTGGCGACGGGTACCAAAAAACCCGACATGCCGAAAAATCGGGACCGCTTACTGCGGGCGAAGGGGGGACGAAATCTACGTTCGTCCCACTCCTAGGCGACCGTGCCGAGGCCAAAAAAAATTAAAAAGGTCCAAAAAATAAAAAGTTTTTTTTCACTTCGGGAAAAATTTTTTTTTTGGTTGTTGAATTTTTTTTGATTTTGGGTTTGTTTTTTCAGAGGGGCAGGACTGTTTTGCCCACAAAACAACCATACCAAACCCGAAAACCGCCCTCCACTCACACTCTCTACCCGGATCGGTACCGAATGTCAGTACCGACCAAAGCGGAAATGTCGCTGTGTGCGCAGCCCTAATGAGCACAAGTGAACCACAACCCAGCTAGAACGGACTAAGGCATTCACAACTACAATCGCATAAACATGCTGATTGACTGTGAATGTAAGAGCGGGTAACACTGCTTTTTATGCTTGACATGTTAGCGGCATTTCCCTCTAACATACGAATGTCATTGGCACTTGTCAAAAAGTGAAAAGTCATCGTGCCGGCAACAGCGACAACAGCGTGGAAAAAAATAATTAAATTAAACCAAACAAAGGTAAGTAAAAATTGTGAAATAAATTTATAAATTAAAACGCAACAAAGTCAATTAAATTCGCAGACAATTATAACGAAACAAGTATTACCCTCGCAACAGCAGCAACAAACACGCACAAATGCAATTGAACAACAGCAACAGGCTCCAATAATGCAACAGAAAATACTTCCAAAAGTGAGCTTTTTTTATAATTATTTGGCTTTATCTACTGTCACTGGGTACATTTTAGCTTATATTTCTAAATCTAAAATCGCTTTATCTCTTTTTTTCAGCCGGCTGATCATCCGAGCTTAATTCAAGCGACTTTACAGGTAAAAAATCCACCCGTTGTACAAGGCGTAGCACAACAGCAAATAGCACCGCCACCTATTCCTTCTAGTAAATCTACCACTGCTCAACCAGTTAGAACACCTACACCGAAACAACAAACTATTCTTGGCTCTGAACCACCACCACAAAGTGAATCTACTACACGCCCGACAACTGTTGCCCAACAGGGCCAACATCAAACAGAAAACAAGGAAACTGGAAGCACTACAAGCGCAACAGAAAATGCAGTGGCAACCACATCCGAAGCAGGTGAATCAAAATCAATTACTCCACCACCACCATCACAATCACGAGTATTATCATCAACGTTGTGCCGTCACAACAACTACAACCACAACATCACCAACATCAACATCAAGAGCCGCTGACGGTATCAACGATACCAACGAAGCCATTGTCAACGCAATCAACAACAGTAACAACACCAACATCTTTAACATTGTTGAGCAACGAAAACGCAAACAACATTGCTGCTGCTTCCAACGATATTCTCACACATACAACACCAGCAACACATTCAGCTGTCGCCGTCATCGCCGCCTCTGGTACACCACCAACAACCACCTCATCCACCTGCACCGTACAAACACACAATCCGGTAGCACTGTCACAATTGTCATTAACACATCCCGTACAAACGCAACCAACTCCAACATCACATACGCATCCCAACCGGTACCGGCACACCAACAACAGTCAGTAGTGGTGGTAATACAACAGCAACAGCGAATACATCATCTTCATCTAGTTCATCATTATCGTCCGCCGGTGGCGGTGATGGTGGTATGTCTGCCGATTTGGCCCACTCGCCAATATACGAAATTTAACAATGGAAAAAGTTATGGTTCTACAGCGTCGTTGGTGTATACGGAAAAAACTGAACATGAAGAACAAATCGTACCTCAAGAAGCTATAGAAAGCTAACTCTAATTTATTTATTAATTATTAAGATATTTTACTTTATTTTTCATTCATTAATTTCTTAAACATTTTCTTAATTTTCTAAAGTTATCCATAAGATACTTATTTACATACACCTAGCCCAGTATGTCTGCGTTCAAAGGGTTTTTTTGGAATTTCCAGTAAGATTAACTTCCTTTGACTAATTTCATTATTTTTGTATGAAAGTATGTGTAAAAACACAATGAAAATTTAACAAATCAAAGTTAAAAATTTGTGGAAAATTCAAGAAAACTCGAAAAAGTTTCATCAAAATTTCTAACTTTTTAGTAATAAATATTCTTTTAGCGGCTTAAGATTAGCATCTTTGTTCACTACAATTGAACGACCTAAAAAACTGCATTCTCGAAAAAAATCTAAAAAATTTTACTAAAAAGTTAGAAATTTTGATGATACTGGTATAGGTGTATGATCTCTATATAAATATAAACAATGAAGGAAGTGCAATTTGAGTTATTTTAAAAGTGGAATAATACATTCAATGTTTAGATTTATAATTTAAATAAATATATATTTATAAAACACATTCTTTTATTTACGAAGAGGATCAAAGACCTGGTAAAGTACAATTCCTTATAAAATCCCTTAATTTATTCCCTTATATAACAGATTATATAATGCCTTAACGAATCCCTTTTATAATCCATTATTTAATGGCTTATTAAGGCCATATTTAATGCCTCACACTATACCTTAAACATCCCTTATGTATAGGCATTCGCGTGAGAGCGATAAATACATGAAGCTTATAAGAGAGAGAGAGACAAAAACTCACACGCATATGAACGTATCCCTTACATTTTTCCTTTTGCCCTGTACAATATAATGGAAAGTTGTCAAATTTGTGAGGCATACTTTGCCTTAGTACTATGGCATAATTAAGGGATTATTTAGGGCATAGTGTTCTGGCTGGGAAGTAGCAGAATAGATATATGTACATATGTATGTACCAAAAATAGCAAAACTCACTACAGGGTGATCCCCTAGTTACAATAAAATGTTCTTTGGATGCGTTCCAGTGGGACGGTGCCGTACGGCAACTTTTTGCAAAAATTATGTCTGCCAATCAGTTGCATTAGGCTGCAAACTAGAAAAGACATAAGAAACATAAAAATATATTCATATATATATATATAATTTCGCCAAATTATAGCGCTCTCGCCACCCACGCTTACCAGCGTCGTTCATATAACGGCGCCAGCATCGAACCTGGTTCGGAACCACGGCCATTCCGACCAGTACACGGGGTATCGGACTCACTGCCGTTCCGACCCTTGCGAACGAGTTTCATATAAACTCGACAATTTAGACTGGCCATTCAGCGTGCCAGCTAAATCTTTTGCTATCGACTATTTAGACTGGCCATTCAGCCGTGCCAGCTAAATCTTTTTTCTATCGAAATTTAGACTGGGGATCCGCAACCTGGTAGATTCCTAAGTCGCAAAGCGGGACATACTGCAGTAAGTTTACCGCTTACATTAATCGCAAAATATTCAAGATTGCGTTTAGTGCGGTCGCCGCAGTTGTGCGTAACGCCCCGCTGACACATATGAGCGCGCTTCTCTGCACTCTTTGCATTAAGATTGGAGTTTTTCTCCAGTCCCGTCCACCAGACTAGGACTTCATACAAAAGAATCGGTCTAACCACAGCGGTATACATCCAAAGTGTGACTTTGCGGGTCAACCACCATTTTTGCCCTACGGCCCCCCTACAAGTGTATAGGGCCAGTAAAACTTTTTTAGCACACTCCTGAATATTCTCATTCCATGAGATTTTTATGATGTAGGTCGGTGGTTTATTTATGTGATTGACCGAATGTAGTTGAGGAATTGCGGCTGGTGTTGCATCCTTTTTTTCTACGTATTTCACCGTAATTGACTTGCGTGAACGTAGTATGACGGATATAACCACCAAAGCGAGGATTATTGCCACTGTAAGTATTCCAAGGGAAACTGTTGTCCTTTTCAAAAATATGATTCGTTTTGTGTTATTGATATGCATTTCCTGGAGGTATTCCAGTGATAGGATGTCTATGTGCCTATTCTTATTTGGAGTTAACTGGAGTACTGGTGGTATTGTTTCGAATGGTAGTGATATAAAATTTTCGTATATTTGATCTTTGACCTTTATTGTTGCGTTGAAGAATTTAATTAGATACTTATGTAGGTCCCATTAATTTCTTGAGTAGAGTTATTGATCTCTACATTGCCATCAAAATTGTTCAATAATAGCACGCCTGGTTGTACTTCTTCCACGGTTGGTAGGTTGTGCCCTGACGTGGTTGTGCAGTTCGAATTTAAATTATTTACATATGACTCTAGGTATACATTGATCTCTTCTTAAATCTACTAAATTATTACTATTACAAATTGATATTTCATTGTATTTTTCACATTTTTCCCGAATTCCATATATTGCATTTTTATTTTTCAATATTTCTTTAAATTGAATATTTAGTACAACATTGCTTTGTTTTTTTACTGGTTTTAAATTTAATTTTTTAAATATTTCCGAGCTTGTAAGCGGAATTTTAATCATATAAACTAGCGTCATTTCTTCACAAAGCACGTTTACCTTTGAAAATTCTAACGCTTCCTCTGCGTTGCCAAATGGAAATCTTTCTCCCTTCAATTTATCTAATGCAATCCTTACTTCATTTCTATCCAATAAAACCGTATTTATGATATTCTCTTTCGCCCATTTTATGGCGTATTTAATGTTAACTAGTTCATCCTTAATTAACCTAATTTTACTTTGCAAATCTATTACTATTTCATTTACCAAATTGCTGCTTTTCTTTATAGAATTTAATATGACATTTGCAATAGCTGTGATATTATTTATCCGTTTTTCGAACATCTCATTTATTATGGTCTGTTTATCGTTATTTTCATTGAGATTCATCAAGTTACTACCAATAATTTCTAGATCGTCGTGGTCAGGTGATCCTGCTAAGTATTTCCACGCGGTTCCTAGTATATTAATCGCTCTTTTGGATCGAAATTTGCTGATAGGATTTAGGGTTTGGAGGATTTCAAGGGTTTGGTTTGTTTCATGTTTAATGATTGGGTAGAGGAAGCTGTCCTTAGGTAAGTTTTCAGTTACGCGGTCGTGAATGTCCGTCAGGAGTGTTTCTTATTTCTGCAAGTCAATTATGTGGATTAGTCTAAAGGTACCGTCCTGAATTTTGGCAATTCCGTTACTTATAGTCACTAAGTACGAGTTTGTGTGGTCAAGAATTTCGACATCTCCTTTTGTCGGTAGGAGGAAGCAAAGTCTGCAATAGAATGGGTGAGTTAGCTTTTTATATAACTTTTATGTACTGTTCTGCCAGCTTCTGTCAAAATTGTTCTATTACACTGGATCACAAATTCCAACTTTTTTTCTGCACCAGAGACGCCATAGTGAAATTCCTATGTAAAATCACCTCCTAATTCCGAAAATCAAAGTTATTTTTACTTGAATGGTACCGTTTTTGAGATATTTACGATTTACCGTTATTTCAAAAAACAAAAAAGATGGCTCCACTTAATCGTGTATATCTCAAGAACAAATTGAGCTATTCGAAAACGGTTTGAAAAATTTGAAAGCTTATAAAATTTACTATAATCAGTACACACAACACTTTTTGCTAGGTCCTGCAGATTCAAACATAGTGAACAATCATTACGGATTTTTCAAATTTTTTTTGTAAAAATATAAAAAAAAATGTACTTTGCGAGGAAGCATCTCGAAAACTTTTTGGTTTTTTGCAGATATTTTTTCCCCCCTCTAAGCTCTGTTTTATTACAAAAAAACAAGCTATCAGTGAACAAAATCGATGAACTAACACAAAAGTTATAAGCATTCAAGTAAATATATCCATTTAATGCTTAAGTACCCTACTGGTACATATGTGTTAGTATTCGTATATCAGTTAGTTAGCAGGTAGATTTTCGAAAAGTTATTAGATACAAAAATCTGTTAGTGTCGTTTTCTCAAACCTAGGTACATTTTAAACAAGAGCATATTTTTGAGGCAGGTAGTGTTTTCTTTGTAGAACTAGGGAACCTTTTTGTTTAGGTAGGCTTGAATTTTTACATGCGCCTTGTTCCTTCATAATATCTGCAAGGCTCGCCGGATACTGTTCAGTTTATAATTGCATATGATTCAAAAGAGTGGCGATTGTTCATAGACGGCAATAAATTAAGTTTAAAGGCCGTATTATTGCATATTGGCAACCAAAAGCCATCTATCCCGATCGCGCATGCAGTAAATACGAAGGAAACATATGAGATAATGCAAAAATTGCTCAAGTTAATCAAATACGAAGAACATGATTGGAAAATATGTGCCGATCTTAAAGTCGTTGGAATGCTACGTGGTCTACAAAGTGGATACACAAAATACTGTTCATTTCTATGCAAATGGGATAGCCGAGCTCGTCAAGACCACTACATCATAAAGGATTGGCCAGAACGAATCGAGTTTCAAGTTGGGGTAGATAACATAAAATACTCTCCACTTATAAAGAAGGAAACAATAATTCTACCTCCGCTCCACATCAAGCTCGGCCTTATCAAAAACTTTGTGAAGGCTTTGGAAAAAGAAGGCGAAGCTTTTCATCATTTGAAGCAGGGTTGGGCATATTTGCACTACCACTAAAAGTGCACTACCACTATTTTTTAGTGATAGTTAAAATCAAAAATCACTATCACTAAATATTAGTGTTAGTGAAAATTAAAAATCACTATCACTATCCCTTTTAGTGATAGTGAAAACTTGCACTATAACTACAAAATGCACTATCACTAAACTTGTAGTGAGTCATGATATTTTACTAAAAATTTGATTTGATATCCAATGGTAAATGTTGAGCAGTAATAGTGTTACTGTTACCAACAATACAGTAAAGATCGCCAATAATAATTTGTACAAACATACATACATATGTTCATACATTATACCAGCAATGCAACTGACATCAATCATGTTATACATATATGTATACGTAAACTTAGCAAAGCTGTGAACTTACAAACTACCTGCTTTTACTCGAACACTTGTTTTTAGTGAATTATTTGTATCAAAGCTTTTTGGCTATTTTTCAGGTTTGTAGTAGGGATGCAAATTCCCCATTTTGAAGTCCCGAAAATCTCGGGATTGCAATTTAGCATGTTAATTTTTCATCAACCATTTTTTGTAATTATTGTATATATGTATTTCTGTCTGTCTGTATGTTTGAGGTCTTGTCACTCGAAAACTGCTGAATTTAGTTGAATGAATTTTGCCGGGTCTACTAGTTATAAAAAAAAGTTTTATAGTTTTAGAGAAAAAAAAAATAAAATTTAATAATTTTAATTTAAGGTACTAAATTTCGCAAACAAATCTTGGATGAGAACGAATTTTAAAATCAAAGTCCAATCCCCAAAAAACCCGAGATGGTGAAAATCCCATAAATTGGCATCACTAGTTTGTAGTTATGAAAAACGTATAAACATTAGGGTCGTTCAGGTATACATAAACATTTTTTATTTCCAAACTATTTCTGTAAGCAATGCCAAAAAATCAGAAGAATGTGTCACGAAGTTAATATTGATAAGTTGATATTGATTATAATCTTATAAACTGGATGCTCCAAAAAAGTTCTTAGATCTTTTTAAGATATGGGGGAAAATGTTTGAGTAAATGCATCTCCTAAATAATTTTCAGCTGTGATTACAACGGTAATTTCCAAAAATAAGGTTGTGTTCTATAGGTAAAATAGAGCTGTATGCAAAAATTAGTCAAAATATGAGAACCCGTTCAAAATGTGCCTTTTTTAGCTAACTTGCCATACAACGCTCACCCTTATGTACATATATGCGTATGTTGCTCAGTTTCATTCGTGCTAATGCTGTGAAGTTAGCGCTGTTAAAAGAAAATCGGTTTTCATTTTAATCGATTATTTTTTTATTTTCGATTTTTTTAATATATTTTTTTAAATAGTTTGGGAAGTATAAAAATATGTAAAACTACCCACAATTCGGCCGAAAACCGAAGCTGAAGCCGAATACCAAAATAAGAAAAGTATATAGGTAGTTACTTAGGTTTGAGATTTTTTTTATTTCATAACAATTCAATTTTTTGTTTGTTTCTTGATTTCGGTCGGACATTAATATATAATAGTGATGGACAATGGCCAGTCTTTGGATAGGGACTGGGTATGGCCCGGATTTTTACACAAATCGGTTAATCACGAAGCAAAGAAATCGATTATTGACTGATCGATTTTATGGCCCAAGGTCACATCCTATTTGAAATTACATATATTTAATTGAAAAAAAATTTGTGCAGTACTGCAAGTGTTTTTTAGTAAAATATTTAAAAGTTTCTAAAGTGAATAAATTCTTTATTAAAAAAAAAAATTAAATAATACAAATGGATTCTAATAGTGACATTGATTTTGGAAGTGACGACTCAGTGGCTGACCCAACATTCGAGCCCAAACGTGGTTCAAGAACGTTGACTTTCAGTGAACCAATGGAAACTACCACTTCTGATAATTCTGAAACTGGAAAACAACTTTATGGGGTCAACGATATACTATTTGATGGAGAGTTTTATAAAATAGTGGAGAAGGTAGGTTTTAAGTTCAATACTTAAACAGGGCGTCAAATCTGTCTTGAACCGAACCGGTTTTTTTCCTATTGTTTATCTAACTCTTCTACCAGTGGATATAAAAGGGATCATTTTAAAATCTTTTTGGGATCATATTGGGCTCACTTTGGGATCAATACGAAATACGCAAGCATTTATAGTACATACTCTGTACAGTGCCACTTTTTCACCGAATTAATGGTGGTCTCTGTGATATTTTTGGTGTTGTTACTGTGACCTTATGTACATACCAAGGTATGGAACCGGCTAAAATAACGCTCCGGTTACGGTTTTGTAAAGCGACTCGGTTCCGGTTTCGTTCTTCAAAATTTATTTCGGTTTCGTTTACGGTTTCGGTTTCCAAATAAAAACACGAGCGCAAAAAAAAAAACCTAATTATGTAGCTGCAATATTGCAGGTCTGTATTTTTATCCCATTTTTCCAATATAATAGCACTATGCAACAAAATCCACTTTTTTCTGTGTATTGGACTAAACCAGCTTTTCTAAAGAGATTAAGACAGAAGTAAAATATGGGATCCACTGCCTCCAAAACTTACTTACGGGCTTTCGAAGTTCGAAAATTTTTAGCGTTTAAACTTTTTTAAGCATCCGCGAAAAACCGCTATAACATCCTTACTCTTAGTTTTACACTTTTTTAAAGAAGTTATAATGTTATTTGGTTTTATTAATTATCGATTTTCAAAATAAAAAAGGTACATACAAAAAAAAACAAGAATCGGGGGTTTTTGGAGTGACGGACAGCCCTGTTTTAACATATGTACTATGTATTTATTTTCATCATTCTCTTTGTTAAGTAGAGAGCTTCGACTCCATACCAAAAGAAAATGCAAGGTGTAATCGCGAAATGCCAAATATGCTCCAAAAAAGTTAAGGGTTCGCTTCGCGTAAGCTCCAACTTGATAGCCCACCTGCGCCAAAAACACCCAAAATCATTTATTAATTTTCAAAAAAAGAAAGCTGAAAACAGAAAATGTTACCGTTATCTATCCGCAATTGACCGAGATACCTTAGCTTTTATTTGCGAAACGTGCTCTCCATTGTCGATTATCGAGGAACCTACTTTTTTAAAACTGCTTGCGGGAAAAAAGGTTCCAAGTAGGCGTACAATAACAAGAATGCTTGCTGAGAGCCACATGGAGTTTCAACAAAAAATGACAGACTCTCTGGATAAAATTGAATTTGTATGTACGACAGCTGATATTTGGTCCGGAGGAAAAAGATCTTTTTTAGGATATACCTGCCATTGGCTAGATGCTGATACCTTGAAGAGGAAGTCTGCAGTATTGGCATGCCGCAGATTTAAGGGAACTCATTCTTTTGATAGAATAACAGATCTGATCTGCGAAATTAATAGTCAGTACAAAATATCAGTCGACAAAATTGTATATACCATAACAGATAATGGTTCAAATTTCGTTAAGGCGTTTAAAGAATTTGGAGTGGTTCTTGGTAAGTAATATGTTGAAAAATCATGTAACAAGTTAAGCGTTACAATATAATTACAGAGAGAGAAGGAACAAATGAAGGTGTCCATGAAGATAACTGCGAGGAAGATAACTTGTCAGAATACTCCAGCCTTGAGTTTCACAATTATGAGCATAGTTTGTCAAAGCATTTTCGATGTGCCAGTCATACGCTTAACCTTTTGGCCACAACTGATTTTACGAAAATATTAGAGGGTTCTACAAATCAGGCAGTTCGCAATATCCATAAAACTGCTTTCAACAGGTTAGAAATACAAATTTAAGCCTACAATGCTATTCACGTCAACTATTCATATATACAAATCATAAAAATAACGCTCTGGTTTCGGTTTTGTAACATGTTTCGGTTTCTGTTCCGGTTTCGTTCTTCAACATTTATTTAGGTTTCAGTTACGGTGCCGTTCTGGTTTCGGTTTCCAAATAAAAACACGAGCACAGAAGAATTTTACCACTACAGAACTCATGTACCTATGTACATATGCAGCTTCAAAAAGGGTCTGCATTTTCATAACTTTTTTTCGGATCTTGTCAATTTTTTTCGATAGCTTCATTTAACTATAGTCAAATTTCCTCTTTCCGAATTTTGATATTGATGTCAAAACGTGTCTTTTGCTCCATAATCTCCCATGAAAAATTTAAAGGGTACCTTTTTGTAAAAAACATTCCTATGTGCTCACTAGTACGGATCGGTTCCCATACAAAAAAAAAAAGTGTTTCCAGTCCACCCCTAGGATTAAAGATATTTTGAAGGCGATCCCAAAAAAAATTTGTATACCTTTCATGAACATGAAATGGTATTATAACTTTGGTCCGATGTTTGTAAGTATGAGAAGAAGAAGAGATAGACCCACCATTAAGTATACCGAAATGATCAGGGCGACGAGCTGAGTTGATTTAGCCATGTCCGTCTGTCCGTCTGTCCGTCCGTCTGTTTGAACGCAAACTAGTCCCTCAGTTTTAGAGATATCTCGATGAAATTTTGCAAGCAGGCGCCATTTTGCATAGGATTAATCATTTGTCGGAACCAGTAAGATCGGACCCATACAAGGCATAGCTCCCATACAATCGATTGTTCCGATAAATGGGTTTTGGCCTATAACTCTTGCAATTCAAAAGCTAGGAACGTAAAATTTTGCAAGTTTAGTACATATTGTATTTGTAACTTGTGTAGTGAAAATGACTCAGATCGGACCAACATAACATATAGCTCCCATATAATCGATAGTTTCGATAAATGGATTTTGGGCTATAAATGTTGCAAATAGAAAGCTAGAAACTTAAAATTTTGCAGGTTTGGTACTTATTATATATGTGATGTGTGTAGTGAAAATCATACAGATCGGACTTACATAACATATAGCTCCCATATTACCGATTGCTCCGATAAATGTGGTTTGGCTATGTATTTTTAACAG
Source organism: Sphenella marginata (assembly GCA_951509765.1). Lineage (NCBI taxonomy): Eukaryota > Metazoa > Arthropoda > Insecta > Diptera > Tephritidae > Sphenella > Sphenella marginata. The sequence continues at coordinate 48,018,210 of OX608082.1, forward strand.
TTTTGGAGAGTTTGTAAGTAATTGTAAGTAAGGATCGGACACTTAGAAAAGTTGTGCGTATTCATGAAAGGTATAAAGCCTTCGGCACAGCCGAAGACAGCCCTTTCCTTACTTGTTTTTTTTTGCCACGCCCCCCCGATGGGCTATTTACTTTTTTTACCATTTTAAGTCCGATTTTAATGAGCCGTACACCGTTGTTCATGGCTTGGAACCCACCACAATTCTTACCTTAATCATTTTTTATTCCGAGTTCAAATTCTAGTAGTGCCTGTCGGTATCTCGTTTCACATCATACCTAAAATCCAATTTTTTTAGTCTGTCGAAAAGCCCTTCAAATTCTGTGAAACTTTTTCTTGAAAATGATTAAGGTAAGAATTGTGGCTTCCAAGCCATGAACAACGGTGTACGGCTCATTAAAATCGGACTTAAAATGGTAAAAAAAGTAAATAGCCCATCGGGGGGGCGTGGCAAAAAAAAAATATTTTTTTGGGATCGTCTTCAAAATATCTTTAATCCTAGGGGTGGACTGGAAACACTTTTTTCGTCGATCCACCTTAGTGCTCACTGAAAGAAGTAAGACATAAAAAAATTCAAAACCGTTTAGAACCGGTCCCGGCTTTGAAATGGTTTCGGTTTCGATCTTTTTCTGAATAAATATGTTTTAATCGTTTACTATTACGTTACTTCTCACATTTTACCAACAGGTGTACAAAACTATGGAATAAATGCAGCAGACCGAAATCTGCGGAAGTAATAAAAAGTGTTTTATCCTCACGTCTGGTTACGCCTTGCGTTACGAGATGGAACTCAATGTATGATTCGGTTCGAAAACTAATAGAGGTTAAGCACAAATTAGGTGAGCTATGTTACAAGCTGGAAATCTCAAATTTTGACGAGGAAGAAATTAAGTATTTGGAGGAGTATGAAAAAATAATGCAACCTATTGCAGAAGCTATTGACTTTCTTCAAAAAGAAGAAAATATGTTCTTTGGCTACTTCATACCCGCATTGGTGTCCATAAAAATAAAAATTCGGCGTTTAGCTTCCGAAAATCTCAAATTTCTCACGGAAGTTAATAGTCAAATGGAGTCCAAGTTACTCGAAAGGTTTGAAAAATATTTTTATTTGCACTCTGACTCCTGGGATGCAGTTATTGCGGCAGCCATCATCCCCGATATAAAATTAAAGTTTTGCAAGGTCTTACTAGAAAGTGCTAATTCATACACTTTAGACCACGTTCGGGACAAAATAAAAGTATACGCGATGGAATTTAAAAATAATACCGTTGAGGGTGAAAATAATTCCCAAGCTTCCATGCGTGCTACTAAACGATTTCTGGAATTCGACAATGGCGCTAAAGGTATTTGATTGAATAAAGCCAATCCGTGTATTGTTTATAATAATTTCATTCTTTAGATACAAGTCAATATATAAGCTCACAAGGCAGAGCCATATCAACCGAAGTAGATTTCTACTTGAACGATGATGATAGCAACATTGATGCATTACGCCGCTTTCCCACAATAAGAAAGATGTTCTTAAAATATAACGCAGCTCTTCCATCCTCTGCGCCAGTGGAAAGACTATTTTCCTTTGCAGGAATTGTTAATAGATCCACGAGGCAAAATCTTAATGACTCTAATTTTGAAATGCTGGTATTAAAGAAGGCAAATAAAAATTTTAAAAACTAGAACTTCAAACATATACATACTTATATGCTTACTTATTTGATGCATTTATTTATTTACATGAAATATAGTTATAAACTTTTATATTACATACGAAGGTAACTAGCAAACATGGGTTATCAACCTAAGCTTCCTAATTTTAGTGGTAATTTAGTGCATTTTTCAAGTGGTAGTGCATTTTATTTTCACTATCACTAAATATTTAGTTATAGTGTTTTTGAATTTTCACTATCACTATAAAATTAGTGATAGTGAATTTCAATTTTAACTATCACTAAAAAAATAGTGCTAGTGAAACCAGTAGTGCTCACTAAATTTAGTGCACTATGCCCAACCCTGATTTGAAGACAATCTTCCCAGAGATTTCAGAAGCAAAAATAAAGGAAGGCATTTTTGTGGGACCACAAATAAGGAAAATGATGACCAATAACCATTTCAAAGAACTATTGTCACCAGTGGAGGCAGCAGCGTGGGATTCTTTTGAAAAGGTCGTTACTTCTTTTTTAGGCAAACACAAAAGTCCTAACTACGAGATGATAGTGAACGATAAATAAAAAAAAAAACCGCGTGTACCCAGTACACGTGAAAGAAGTTAACTTCTTAAATTCAGAAATAACGAAATATGAATAAGGTGTATTCGAGATTAGCATTTTGAACTGCTGATTGCTACCACGCACTAGGCCCCCATAAAAATTAGCAAGGGGTATCAGCATCGCGATAGAAAGACGAAAGAAAAAGAAAAATTCAAAGTTGTTGATTTACGGACAGGCTTCAAAAAGTGTGGTAAGAACCCTGTCGTGGATCTTCTAGAGGAACACCAAAACGTTCCAGCCAAAAATTGAGTGGCAAACTGCTCCCTCTTATTATCCTATGCTCTTTGCTATATTGAAAAATAAGGCCACTCTAGTGTGCATATAGGCAAAGAGCATAGAATAATAAGAGGGAGCAGTTTGCCACTCAATGGGAACGATGAAACACAAAAGTCTGAAAGGTCCGCAACAGGGTTTCGTCTCCGCTTTGACATGTCTTTCTTAAATATTCACCGCAAAATTTGTGTTGAATTTCATGGAATTCGCGGACGAAAGACAAATTTGCAATGAAAATGCCGAAATGTGTTTTATTGTTGTTGTAACAAGTGCAAACGTATGTATAGTTGTGTATGCAGCCGAATGCAATTTATTTTGTTGTTGCCATACATTGCGTTTATACATATAGTTGTGTGTAGCATAGTAACGGCAGGGCAAATGTCGCGATCTGCTTGCAGCGTCACGGTCAAAGTGTAGCATATGATTTTTCATAATTGTGACGGCTAATTTTTATGCGCGTCTGGTACAGTGAAATCTAAGTCGGTATAAAAGGCACCCCTTGTCCCTTCCTCACCTTTCCCATTCGTTGTTTCAAAGTGAATCTGATTCTAAAATATTATATTTTTGCATTTTTGTTCATTTTAGCAATTTCGACAATTTTTGCCATCGATGCTTGAAATCACTTGGACGAAATCAGGTGGAAGCACGAGCTCTGCTGATTGCTTCTTTTTTCTCGAAGTTTGACAGCTCACAGTCTAGTTTTGACATTCAGCTTACGAAAAACATACTGGAAAATGTATGTATGGAGATATGTATACTAAAGTCCATTTGTGCACATTAGAGTGCCTTTACTTCCATACAAAAATAAATTAATAAGCCTTTCCATTTATAAAAGGAATAAAACAAAATGTATGTCCCTTTTATTAAAAAATCGTTTCAATGTCTATTCACAATTTAATTTAATTTTGCGACAATGGTAGAATTGGGCTAAAACTTGTTTGGAATGATTTTTTTATTACGTACAGAAAAATCAGGTCAGAGCATCCCTAAAATTCCTATATTGAAAAATAAGGCCACTCTAGTGTGCATATAGGCAGAAGTTCGTGCGAATTTGAGACTTCTGCGCAATTGCAGCAAATAGAAATTTTTGTCAAATAGCATCCGCGCACGCATTTTTTCTGCGTGCCTGGTAGAACGAATTTATGCGCCGGTATAAAATCAAGCCGTCCGAGTCTGAGGATTGAATTTTATTGATTTGGGGGCACATTCCAGTTCTAATGTACTTGAATTAAATTCTTACAAAATCCGAAGAATTATTTAAAACTATAAAAGATGGTGATGAACACCCTAGACCAAACTAATTGATTTTTAGATGTTATATGCAGTTGTGGTTTGGACGCATACATAAAGCCACCTTAGGTCCATTTAATATAGCTATTTACTAAACATATCCCTGTAAAAAACGTTGGAGTATGGGAGTACTCCAACATTTATCCTTATTCATACAAAAAGGTGGTCCAATTTATAAGCCCATGTCCGGTGATTGGATCACCTAATCCATATCGGAGCACCCTGCTGAATAGTCTATGGAGCACCTACGTGAGAGTACTTTGAAAATGCTGGCAAAATATTACTCTATAGAGTACTTTGCAGTAAAGCGAGAGAGGGAGTATGTGTTCTTTTTGAGGACCACCTACTCCCTCTCTCGCTTTGCTGTTGAATAGTCCATAGAGTAATCCAATAGGAGGATTTTGGGAGTACTCTCATGTAGGTGGTCTATAGAGTATTCAAAAGCAAAGAAATGGAGTACTCCGAGTCGGATTAGGTGATCCAATTACCGGCCATCGCCATGTAAATTGGACCACCTCTTTTATATGAGCGCGGATAAGTGTTGGAGTACTCCGATACTCCTTAAGGAGTACTCTGTGGAGTATCGAACGGAGTATTTCGGTTTTTTGCAGGGATTATACTCAACAAGCATGACAATAACAAATGAGTTGACAATTGCAGCAACAAAAATCAACTATGTACTTAATTACTGTACTAATCTAACCAGCACCAAAGGCAATTATGTACAGCGTGTGTGTGTGTTGGTGTGCACCATCTAGCGTCGCCTGGCGTTTCTAGTGCCATCTACGCAGCGTAGTGAGGATTTCAAAGACAACAACCAATATTCTATTTCCGTTGCATAGTTCCCGTTATATCATCTATTACAATACAATTTTCTCAATTTTACTCTCAATAAAAACTTCATATCGCAGCCTAAGAAGTTAACTTCAAAAACATATTATAATAAATTATATATTACATAAATTTACATTAGAATATATAGCCATAAATCTGAATTCATCGTCCAGTTCCGAACAAACAAGAACGGGAAAAATATAAACAAAAAATTTTTTCTGAATTGAAAGATAAATCCAGCCTAAGAAAATTATATACTAATGTGTCACTTATGTATTTATCTAATTTACTTTTTTATTTTCTTTCAGGAGTAAATATGTCTTTAAAAATTCATTTCTTACACTCCCACTTAAATTTTTTCCCGAAAAATCTTGGCGACGAAAGTGACGAGCATGGCGAAAGGTTTCACCAGCAAATGAAAGTGATTGAAAGTCGGTATCAAGGATTCTGGGATGTCGCTATGATGGGCGACTACTGTTGGTTTCTCATAAGAGAAACCGATCCTAATCTAAATAAGCGTCAAAACAAGACACATAGCTTTTTCAATTATAAAATAAGATCATAGAGTTAAGACAGAAGCATATGTACATATCGTTAGCTTAATGAGAAAATGTGCTAAGTCACTTTTTTTTGAAAAATTCGATTTTGATGCAGTTTTAGAAATGAATTCAAAACACATCGTTTACAAAAAAAAATATATATACTTTTGTTCATTTTTACTTGCTATTGACAATGATGTGAAAATGTGCTAAGTCATTACCTTCTAAAAAATTAAAAAAATGTGCTAATTCCTGTCAGTAATATCAATCTGAACTGCTAGTCATTTCTTTGTGCGCATTTTATTTGCGAAACATATAGTTCCAGTGATATATTTCAAGCATTAAAGGTGAGGAGTGATGTTTATTAACAAATTTTAGCAATATATTATAAAAAAAACATTTTGTTAGTACCTAAGCATCGATGGCTTTGGATGACAAAAATAATAGTGCTACACAATTGCTTGAAATCGGCGATAGCTGTTTGTATGGCAATGAAAACGATGATGGTGTTTATGGACTTGTGCCATATGGCTTTCATACAGATTCAGAAGAGTCCCTAAATATACCTGTGATAAGCAAAAAAGAAGAACAAGGATGCAGGTGCAAAATGATGCGTGGTTTATGGCACAAAATAAAAAGCGTAGAGAGTGCGGTAAAAAGTACCTGGGAAAACAAAAAAGGGTGATACATGGAAATATAATGTAGTGAAGGAAGCAAGAGCTATAAAAAAGAGATGCGGATGTTCAAAAAAAAATGGAACTGCTACTACGAGATGCGCTTGGGTAACGGATGCCCAAAGACAAGATTTGTTTAAAAACTTTTGGCTTATGGACAGAAATCAAAAAAAAATATATGTCAACACATTAGTTGATAGTAGTCAGCCTTCTAAACCTCGAAACCGTAAGAATCATAATTAATCCGGAAGATTCCGTACTTTGAAATACCACTTGAAAGTTGCTGATAGACGGATACGAGTTTGCAGAACATTTTTTATTAGATTAGATTTATTTATTCATTTTTTCTTACAATGTAGTATAACAGCAAATACTTTACATCAGTTAATGGGTTATGTATAAGAAAAAAGGTAAGGCATTCTGTAAAATGAAATCTAATAGTTTCGAATGCTATTTTCAGATTTAAATCAAAAGTTATATAAATATCTACTTAGTGTAGTGTGTGGGGTGAAAACAGTTCTAAGAAATTACAATTTCAGTATTCAAAGAAAATAACTTTTAGATCTCAGGTTCACTAAATATTAGGTCTCAGCAAAACCCTGATATCAGTATGTGATAACTCTAGGAGATAAGATTTAACACTTTGTAAAAATTTAGGCAAATTCCTAATGAGGCGTATATTATCAGGCAGAGCATTGAACAACTTGCAAGATACTATGGTGAAGAAGTTACTTAAATGAGCTGTACGATATGCCGGAATAGCGACTAAGCCCTGGGTGTTGGTCCTCAGACAATAGTTTTCTGACTCCAGACTATGCAAATAACCGCATCGAATAAAAAATATTTTTAATGTCTTATAATAATACATGTGTCTTATTGGCAAGATTTTCATGTTTTTAAATAACTCCATAGAATGGTGAAACCGATTGACATTACAAATTTTTCTAATAACACATTTCTGCACAGTTAAAAGAGGCTGAATTTTATTAAGGGATGCACCACCCCAACAGCTAATCCCATATTGAAGTTTGGAGTCAACTAGCGCGAAGTATAAAGTTCTCAGCGTAGTGTTTGAACAAACATTTCTAAGTTTATAAAAGTGCCGAACTGTAGATTGCAGGTACGATTTTAAGAGGGTGGTATGAGAAGACCAGCATAGATTTTGGTCAAGAGATACACCCAAATATTGAAAGTTTTTCACCGTATCAATGGTGAAGCACAGATTGCTACAGGGAGCATTGGAGTTGAAGGATCTCAAAGGACAAGTCAACTCATGTAGGGAGAAACTACTGCAGTTTTTGGAGTGAAACACAAAGACTACATCAGGCACACTTTTCGCTTGAAGATTAAAGAACATCATCTTAGTTTTTTTACTTACTATGAGTTTATGCTTAGCGAACCAGGTCCTTAGCAGATGCACATCGTGATTGACACCCGCCACTAGATCTAAAAAACTCATGGACCCATACGCAATCGCGAGGTCGTCTGCGAAAGCGGTAACCTTCCCAAAAAATGGTAAGGAAAAGATTGAATTTAGGTAAATTAAAAATAACAGTGGACCTAAGACAGACCCTTGTGGAAATCCCAAATTAATTGAAGATGCGCTGCTAATACTTTTACAAACTTTTACCCTCTGTACTCTTCCTGTTAAGTAGGACTTAAACCAGTTAAAAAAAAAACACGAAAGCCGACGTTATGCAGCTTGGCTAACAAAATTTGATGATCTACCATGTCAAACGCTTTAGTAATGTCTACAAACAGACCAGCGCAGTTCTTTTTATTGCCTAAGTCGCCATAAATATATGAACAAAACTGTAACAAGGCATCTTCAGTAGACCGCCCTGACCTAAAACCGAATTGCATCGGACTAAAAAAGTTTTTATGATCAAGAAATGAAATAATTCTCGTCTTAATCAATTTTTCAAAGGCTTTAGATATCGAGGAAAGTAAAGAAATTGGCCTGTAGTTATTTCTGTCTTTTCTGTTGCCCTTTTTGTGTAAGGGGATTACAATAGAACATTTGAGCTCGGAAGGAAAAGTTCCAGAAAAAATGCTTGCATTAAAAAGGTGTATAAGGACGTCAACTACATCAAAAGCTATATTTTTCAAAACCTGGTTTGAAATTCCATCATCGCCACAAGATCTTGAATTGTTCAAAGACTTTATAGTTTGCAAAAATTCTCGGCCGGTGAAAGGTTCGAACATAAAACTACTCTCTGCACCTGCTTCTTCAAACTTTAGACAATTGCACGAAGATGATATGTCAGTTAATCCGATAGTAGAAAAGTGCTCATTAAAAAGGTTGGCAATCATCGTAGGATTTGTAATGGTCTCCCCACAACTAGTTAAGGAAATCGATGAGGATCTTGACTTGCAATTTCGGTTTACCATACTGTTTAAAATTTCCCATTCTTTCTTAGAATTACCCTGCGAGGATATAAACTTATCGCGATAAAACTTATCGCGTTGAAAGCCAACTTCGTTTTTTACTTCTCTACACAATTTAGCATACCGACGATGCAGCTTATGATTTCGCGCAATCCTAGAGCACTTCCTTCCTAATTTATTCTTTAATTTGATTTTGCAAATCAGCGACTTAGTAATCCACGGTTTTAGCTTCAAACTGGATTTACGTGGTATAAACGTGAAGCTTGCAGATTCTATATGCTTTTTTAGAATACTTGAAAAACTGCTGTAAGCCTTGGATATATCACTTACAATATAAACTTCGCCCCAAGATTCAAATCGTAGTCTTTGCTTCAGCAAAGAGAAATTTATTCTAACTATATTAGGAGTTAAACTTCTAATTGCCTCAGGTTTCACCCATACATTATTAATACATAAACCAGTCATTGTATGATCAGTAATTTTGAGGTCAAAGTTTAGAGCAGTGGTCGGCATTCTCATACATGCAAACAATTCATTTCGTGAATGTGTGTGTCACACATATAGGCGAGCACAATTTCACAAATTTTCTCATAGTTCGGCTTAACGCATATATATATTTTTGCGTGGGTGACTATCTAATAATGGCTGCTCAATTGATTACTAAGGTTTTGCATGACAATTTCAATATATTCTGACAAATGTAGCGCACATCTCCAACAACTGAAATAAATAAAAAAGACCGTACCTAGTTCATCTTAGCAACTAAAAACAATAAATTTTTTTTTTAATTTTTGTGTTTTTTTAAATTTTTTTTAGTTTTTTTTTTAAATACATGTTCTGCAAAGAAAAGTCGCATTTCCCACTCTAAATTAAATTTTGCCATAATTGCGTTCGTAAACATACAGGGATATATCAAAAATATGTAGGCACCCACGTAACAAGAAAAATCGATGCGCATAAACGACAACGTTCTTGCTTGCATGAAAGTTGGATAGGAACTGATCATATTTTTGGATTTGTGTTGCTAGCTCTCGCTACTGCGCTCGCATGTACGTGTGAAACACTTACGCTCTTGCCCAGCTCAGTGAGCTATGGGCTGCCGATGCCTGGTTTAGACTATTGAGAGGACTGGTGAAATTGCAATTGAAGCGACAAAATGCATGGTCTAGGCAAGTACCAGAGGCATTTCGCGTTGATTCATTTATATATGACGTTAGCCCAAAGCTGGCCATTAATGTTTGGTAATTATCTTCCGCAACACTTTGTTGCAAAATATCTAAATTAAAATCACCTAGCACAATGAGATTGCTTGATTTTTCACAGCTTAGAAGGGATGAAAATTCTTCCAAAAAGTATTGGACGGAGACTGAATGCAACCTGTAAACACATAGCTTTGCCAGCTATCTTAATGGAAAGTTTTAATATATCCGCGCTTATCAAGTGATAAGAACAAAAATCACAATCGTACGAGCTGCGCACGAATACTCCTACTCCACCTGCACAGTAACGCTCATTAGTATTCGCAAAAAAGTTATATTCACGTATTTTGAAATCTTGTGTTTCTTTCTCATATATCCATATCTCTGATACAAAGATAATATCAGGATAATTTTTAAATAGCTCAAGATTACAAAGAAGCAAGTCAAAATTTTGCCGGAGACTACGAATATTTTGGTGTACAATAACAAAGGGATTGGTAACGTAAAATAAGTGTTTCAAATCGTTTAGAGGACTAGCAATGACGTTGTTGTTTGTTATAAGAAAATTTGGAAAATCCATGAAAGGTATTTCAGAACTTAATTAAATTAAATTTAATTAAAAAATAAAAAAGATTAAGTGATTTTTGACAATTCGTCAAAGTTTCTTAAAACAACGACCCCGTCATTATCGTCCTTAATAGAATTCTATTGTTGCTTATCCATAAATACTTATAATTCTTCTCTTCTTTGATTTTTTTCGCAGGAGACAGCAGTGACCTGTTGTATGTTGTTAGACACTCATTAATAAAAATCTTCTTCTTATCTTTGTCTCCAAAAAGCTCAGTTGTTAATTTGCCCTTTGCCTTTTTTTCATCAGCATGACTTTTTTCTTCAAATCAGCGGAGGCGAAATGCACGCGAATAATATTTTTCACAGCAGAAGACTCATGTTTTTGCTTAATTTTCTTGACATAACATTTTTGCAATTGGTCCGGAGTTATGGAAATGCCCATAGCAGTGCTTAAAATATGCTGAGTGCACTCACCTACTTTCTCGTTAGTAATAGCAGGCACACCAACAATATCGACAGCACTCTCCAACAGCTGTTGCTCTCTATAGTTTAGCAAACCTTCCAGCCTGCTCACCTTCTCGCTCAGTTTTGCATTGTCAGCCTTCAGTTGCTTCACTGTGCTGAAAAAATCTGCATTGAATTTTCTCAAACTCAGTATTTCGTCATACAGCAACTGTATTGTGATTTCTTGGGCAGATTTACCGTTGTCAATGTTTGTTAGCTCGCTCACTTGTGTACAATGAACCTGATCTGTTGACTTTATGTTAGAATTGTTATTGTTATTGTTGATGTAATTTCTGTTGGTAACTGCATTGGCATTGTTGGATGATTTCTGTGACTGTGATTGTTGTTTTTGGCCGGTACTTGCAGTTGGTTTTTGTTTTACTACTTGAGAGGTTTTAGCGGCAGGCTGCGAGTTACTAATCAAGAGTTGAATATACAAACATACAAACTTGTGCGATGTGATTCTCACAGTAGGCACACTGGAGGTGTTTTGATTTATGTTCACGATTCTATTGAGTATAGTATTAAATATAACAAATCAATAGACAAAAACATTTGGTGTATTTTTATCAAATTGAAGCACATTAACCCCAAATGGCAGATCGGCGTGGTTTACCACTCACCTAGCACAAGTAATGCTGATTTTATTAACTACTTACGTAACGTCTTAGGTAGTAATTGTGAACTGTCTGAGAGTAATATTCTTGTAGGCGACTTTAATATTAATTTAAATACGATATCAACTTATAGTAATTGTGGTAGTAATTGTGAACTGTCTGAGAGTAATATTCTTGTAGGCGACTTTAATATTAATTTAAATACGATATCAACTTATAGCACACACCTAATTGATCTTTTTAAATCATACTCTATGTATCAAAGAGTTGAGTTTGATACACGTGTAACCGAGGTTTCCAAGACAAAAATTGATTTACTATTTTCGAATACAAATGATATCATATGTGAAAAGATAGATGATCATCAAATATCCGATCATGAAACCATTCAATTTAAAATTAAGAATAGCTCTAAATTTAAAATGAGAAGCTCTATAAATATAACGTCATGGGAGTACTATAATAATGAATCACTTATAAACTTGCTACGATTAGGTGATTTCAGTAATTTTGGTAGAATTAGTTTGGAGAGTAAGGTATTACAAGTTAATAACTATATTTTGAATGCTATGCAAAGTTTGACGTACGAAAAAGTTGTTCAGTTAAAAATAATGAATAAGTGGTATGACAATGAACTAGCCAATATGAACAAACTTAAGTTTGAACTATATAAAAGGGCCCAAATATTGGGAGAATGGGATGCATATAGAAACATAAAAAAAGAATATAAAAAGCTTATCAAAATCAAAAAAACCAAGTATATGGAGTATTATATTGACATCAATAGTCATGATAGCAAGACAATGTGGCAATATTTAAAACAGGCAGTGAGTATGGTGAATGAAAGTTCATCAATCAAAAAGATCGTAATTAACGATCAGTTATACCATAATGAATCCGATATTGCAAACAAACTAAACAGTTATTTTGTAGATAGCATAAAAGATATTTGTAGTAAGATTGAAGTAGTTGATAGAGACATGAATATTAGTAATCAGCCAAATTGCTTTTTTAAATTTCTCCAAGTTAGCACGGTTGACATTGAAGAACTTGTCAGTAAGTTTAAAGCAAAGAGGGGTGGAAAAAAATTATTGTCCGATGGAGTAATCAAAGATGCGATACCGTACCTAGGCTTTTTCTATGCTCAAATAGTAAATGAAAGCTTGAGCAGTGGCTTAGTCCCTGCCATGTGGAAAACTTCAACTGTTGTCCCTATAGAGAAGGTCAAGAATACGATTAAAGCAGAAGAGTTACGACCAATAAACACATTGGCCAGTGATGAAAAAATTTTAGAAGTTGTTGTAAAAAATCAGTTAGTCAAATATTTAGAGACTAACAAGATACTTATACCGCAACAATCAGGATTTAGGCAAAAGCATTCATGCGAAACAGCATTGAATATGGTATTAGCCGAATGGAAAGAAGATCTCAATAATAAAAAGTCAATAATAGCAGTTTTCGTTGATCTCAAAAGAGCTTTTGAAACTATCGATCAAAACATATTACTTGAAAAATTAGCATGCATTGGTATCAGAGATGTAGAATTAGAATGGTTTCGAAATTTTGTTACAAATCGTGAACAAAGAACTATCATTGTTTCGTCGGTATCAGATAAAGTGGACGTTAAGATTGGCCTACCCCAGGGTTCTGTTCTTGCCCCCATTTTATTCAACATTTATATTAATGATATTAACTTAATCTTAAAATTTAGTTCCATTAAACTCTTTGCTGATGATGCGCTAATATCGATAAGTGGAAAGAATGAACATGATATAAGAGAAAAATTACAAAGTGATTCAAATGCCCTGTATTTATGGTTGTGTGCTAACAAACTTAAAATTAACATTGGAAAAACGAAATATATGGTAATAACAAGAAAGAACGTTGCTGATCTTGAGGCTATCAAAATAAATAACGCGGAAATTGAAAAAGTTCATACAATTAAGTATTTGGGTATATTAATAGATAGCAAATTAAAGTTTGATGCTCATAGTGATTACGTAGTAAGTAAAATAGCAACAAAAATATGGTTTATTCAAAGAACTTGTAAGAACTTAAGTAATTATTATAAAGTGAAAGTATACAGGTCTATAATTGAGCCCTACTTTATCTATTGTGCTACAATCCTCTTTATAATGAAAGATTCTCAAATTGAAAAACTGCAAAAAATGCAGAATAAAGCCATGCGTTTTATTTTGTGCAAACGTTATGATACTCCCATAAAAGACATGCTACTTAGTTTAAATTGGATGAGTGTAAAGCAACAAATTTATTTTTATACAATGAAATTTATTTACAACATAAAAAACGGAAACTTGCCGGATTATCTAAGAGCAGGTATTAAATTCAACTATGAGGTCCATGATACGAATACAAGGCAAAGAAACAATTTCAAATTACCTAATTACAAAACCGAAGCTGAAAAAAATAGCCTTTCTTATAAAGGATTAAAATGCTTCAATGAGTTACCAGAATACATCAAAAATTGTGATAATAATTTATTTAAAACAAGGTTATATGATTACATAAGATCTATGAATGTATGAGATTGATATTGGGATTTGAGTAAACGTGTGGTACATATTTCAACGCAATTTAACATAGCATAATTAATATATTTCAATTTAAAATATTTCAATGTATCTTATTTTTACTCTCTACCACATAAAATATTGTATATCTGTTAACTAATGCAATATTATTTTTAAGTAATGAACTAGGCTCTAAGAGTCGTAATTAATAAATAAATAAATAAATAAATAATCTTCGGTCTCGAACTAGCATCTTCAGCTACCGCACCTGGCAAAGGCTGTTGATGCAGGGACTTACGACGCATAAGATTACAGCCGTCGCAGCGATGCTTGGTATTGTTTGATTTCATATATTCTAAAGTATCAGCATCGATTTTAGCGCACAATGCGTGGAAATAGGCGCCACAATCAGCACACGCGACTTTGGCAACTTCAGCACGGTCAACTTTGTCTTTACAAATTGCACAATTCATGTTAAATTAGATTTAGTTAAAATTTGTGATTATTAACGAAAAAAACTATTTAATATTGCTTTACTTAGCGCGCACCCCACGACACAAAGTAAAACACGTCCGCTCAGCTTGACTTCTATTGACTCGACACGTTAAGTATAGGTAGACGCTGTGTACTTGATTGGGTGAAAAACCTTTGGTTGCCCACGAAAATAAGTCAAAAGTAGTTGAGCGAAACTGGTCTGAAGAGAAAAAATGTTTGCATTTATTTTTTGATTCGCTCCCAATGATGGAATCCCATTACTGTCGCACTGTAACATCAAAAAAATATCTTCTTCCCGAATGGAGATCTAAGCAAATGTTTATTGTAAACAAAGTTCTTCCAACCCTTAGCAGCAATGATGGCATTCCTAAAATAATATTTTATAGCGATGGGTGCACATACCAAAATCGGAATTCTCTTATGAGCAACGCACTCCTTAATGTGGCTATGAAATATAACATTGTCATAGAGCAAAAAATTCTAGAGCCAGGTCATACTCAAATGGAGGCAGATAGCGTGCATGCATCCATTGAGCGTGCTATGCGAAATAGATAAATCAGTGTGCCTGCCGAATATATTGAAATATGTAAAGGAGCGCGAAAGAATCCCGAGCCGTACGATGTGACTTATTTAAATTATGACTTTTTTACAAAATTTAACAAAGTACAATTTTGTAAGAGTATTCGTCCTGGGCGTGGCAAGGGCGACGCAAAAGTTACAGATGTTCGGGGCTTACGATACACACCAACTCAAGAAATTTTTTATAAATTACGCTTTTCAGATTCTTGGACAATATTACCCCAAAGAGTGGATAAAAAAGTACTTGCCTTAAAATGGTGTGATTTGGAACAGCTTTATGAAGAAAGAAGAGCAATAACAGTAAGAAAATTTGAAGACTTGCAAATATTAAAACTGACTTTGCCAAAAGACCATCATAAATTTTATGAAGATATACCTCATTTATAATTTATTAATTTTTTTGAGATCACGGCATTGAAATAAGACTGCAAAATCATTATTTGTTAACTAATTTTTTTAAACTTTTAATAATATACATGTGTAATTTCACGAATTTACAGCAACGAAGTAAGACTGTTTATATATCGTCCTCTATGCCAATAAAAATGTTCCTTTTTATTTTTAAAAACATTGTTTTTATTATTTTGAGAACTATGGGGAAACATATTCAGTAAAAAGTGCTAAGTCAGGAGAAAAAATTTGTTTTGAGTGCGGAAATTGTGCTAAGTCATAAAATGGCTGCTGGGTCAGCATTCATGGTTTTAATTTATCTTTTTCAAAGCTTCCACACTCAAAAGTAGTGCAATAAAGGTATCTGCATTCACAGTTTTGAAAAAAAAAGGTTATTTCAACATTTATTCACTTTTTTTCGTCTCCTGTAAAATTTGTAAAAGTTGACTTAGCACATTTTCTCATTAAGCTAACGATATGCTATTATTTGTAGGGTACTTAAGTATTAAATGGATATATTTACTTGAATGCTTATAACTTTTGTATTAGTTCATCGATTTTGTTCACTGATAGCTTGTTTTTTTTGTAAAAAAACAGAGTTTAGAGGGGGGAAAAATATCTGCAAAAAAACAAAAAGTTTTCGAGATGCTTCCTCGCAAAGTACAATTTTTTTTATATTTTTCCAAAAAAAATTTTAAAAATCCGTAATGATTGTTCACTATGTTTGAATCTGCAGGACCTAGCAAAAAGTGTTGTATGTACTGATTATAGTAAATTTTATACGCTTTGAAATTTTTTAAACCGTTTTCGAATAGCTCATTTTGTTCTTGAGATATACACGATTAAGTGGAGCCATCTTTTTTGTTTTTTGAAATAACGGTAAATCGTAAATATATCAAAAGCGGTACCATTCAAGTAAAAATAACCTTGATTTTCGGAATTAGGAGGTGATTTTACATAGGAATTTCACTATGGCGTCTCTGGTGCATTTTGGCTGCAAACCAGTGTAGTTAGAGGATTTTGCACGATTAAAAAATATTTCACCTGGCTTTTGGTTTATAACCGAGTGAATTGAATGATTATATCTATCTACTGCTATGTTAATTAATTCTTTTGTCCTTAAATTTGGGTTGTCTATCTTCAAGCATCTAATTATTTCAATTAAGGTGGAGTGGAGTCTTTCCACCTAACCATTCACTTCGCTTCTTTGAGATGGTGTGCGATACAATTTGATTCCCAAAGAGTCTAACAGGTTCTGGATTTGTGGACTAATTAAACCGCGCTCATTGTCGGTCACGAGAATATCAGGTGTTGTGAAATAGTGAGGGAGTTTTATTATTTTGTCCTTAAGATGGAAAGTGGACTTCTTTCTGAAGTGGAAGAGTTTCGCAAATTTTGAGAATTTGTCAATAACACTAACGAATTTCTCCCCTTGAATTTCGAAAATGTCCAAATGGATAATCTCACAAGGACGTGATGGGATTGGTGTTCTTTGCAGCTCTGGTTCATTCGGATGTCTATCATATTTACTGACCTTACATGTTTCGCAGGACGAGAAGTACTCTTTGATTATCCTGCTCATTCTGGGAAAGTAGTATTTCTCTAGGATTTGTTTCTTATTTTCTGTCGCATTTCGGTGAGCCCTTGTATGTTCCCCCATATTGCCTCGGAAACCCTATCCGGATCCCTTAAATCTTCTACCATAGTCTGAGCTACCCGGATCTTATATTGCGTACAATTTTCTAAATATACCTTCTGAAGTAGTCCTAAATGAGCTTCTTGCATCTTAATGCCATTGATTACGTTTGGTCTTATTTTTTTCTTGAGGACTTCGATAAGCTCTGCTTCGCTAATCCCCTCTGACCGTAGATAGTGTCGCGAGTAACCGGGATGGGGTCGTCGAATATTTCTAGCCTTCCTCCAAACACAATCTGATTCCTAAATACGTTTATTGGCACTTCCACGTAAGGTATCAGATCCGAATTATCTTGCTCTGCGCTGTGGACGGTGTTGATATATAACAGTTAAACAGATACACTTGTTTAACTATTCTGGGTTTTGATCTGGCGCCTCTGAATTCAACCGACGATTGACGGCGACTCAGGTAGTTGGCAGTCCAACGTTTAAGACAGGGGGGAAGGGACGAGTCTGCAAGGTCTTTCATTAGTTGTGCATGGTTGACCGTGTCAAGAGCTTTGGCCAAGTCAAGCGCAACTAGCACTGCCCTGTGGTTTGAACGCTTTTGGCTTAATCCGTCCCCTATCTGAGTGGTTATGGCGTTCAACGCGGTGGTGATGCTGTGATTTTGCAAAATCCATGCTGATATTCGGCGAGCCCCAGGTTTGCGGTGAAATACGGTAACAAGATAGATTCCAACACCTTCACTACTGGCGAGAGGAGTGATATCGGGCGATATGACTCCCCTACGGCAGCTGGCTTGCCAGGCTTTAGTAGTGGGACCACCTTTGCCTGTCTCCATCTTTCGGGAATGACAAAGGTGGACAGGGAAAGGTTAAAAATGTGTGTAAGGTATCTTATGCCTTCGTCGCCGAGGTGTTTCAGCATCAGCATGGAAATGCCATCGGGGCCAATATATTTGGTGTTCTTAGATCTCCGAATTGCCTCATGAACTTCTGTTGTGGGGATGGCAATGGGCGCATCGCTGTATTTGTGTTTATACGCTTCCCTGGTGGCTCGGCGAATACCTTTGTTCAACGGAGGATGCATTACAAATTGTCGGCAGAAAGCGCTCGCGCATCTCTTAGGCTTCGACTGAACCTTATCACCGAAGGCGATGGATATTTTGTCGTTGGGTTTAGTCGGGTTGGACAAAGACTTCACCGTCGACCATAATTTGCCAACTCCAGCCGAGAGGTTGCAAGACCTTAGGTGCTCTTCCCACTTAGCTCACTTGTGCTTATCTACTAAGCGTCTGATTTCCGCATTAAGATCCTTTATTTGAGGATCCGTTATTCTACCTGACGAAATTTGTTGATGGGAGGCTCTCTGTGGTGGTGAGAAAACCCTCCCAGTCGGCTTTATTGAAGTTGGTGTACGTGCGATTTTCAGCGGTGACAAAGTCGGTGGGGCGATCGATAGAGAGCACTATGGGTAGCAGTTTACCGCCACTCTAGTGGGGGCATCCCCATTTACCGTGCAGAACGTCGAATAATCTATTTGGTCAGCCAGCTCCTGCCCCCTACCATCGGCCTGCAAGCTGGAGTGCCACAGGCCATGGTGTGCGTTGAAGTCACCAAGGATGACGCGATTCTCGCCCCTGAGTAATGCACGAATGTCGGGGTGGTAATCCCTGGGACAGCAGGTGACAGGAGGTATGTATATGTTTATGATTTCAAGGTCGACATCGCCTGACCGGACAACCATACCTTGACGTTCTAAGGTGGTGTCCCTCGGGTCGATGTCAGGCTCAAATAGACGATACAGCACAGATTGATGCGCGATGAATGCCAGACCACCTCCAAGCCCTCTCGCACGATCACAACGGTGTACATTGTACCCGTTTCAGGTCTGGAGAGACGACCTTCCACCGAGCTTTGTCTCCTGAACTAAGTTTATTACTTCAACAATTTTACCGGTTAGGCCGTTGCAATTAAATTGCAGGATACCAAAATGCGAAGGGGGAGCAGAGTTGATGCTGGGGGTACGGGACAGGTGCGTATGCCTAGGTGGTAATAGGCTGGATCGCGCACTACGGCGCATTCTTGAAGTCGAAGGAATCGCGTTACCAGAAGGTAGAGACGAGTCAGACGACGTTGAAGGTTGCGTAGCTAGACAGCATGGCGCAACGTACGTATCAGTCCACAGGTTCCTGTTTGCGAGTCCAGAGCATATAAGCAGGTGACACAGGCCAAGACAGTTATTGCACTTGACTGATGCCAAAGGCGGGTATAATCTTAACCGACAAACAGTGCACGTAGGATAAGGGACCAGGAGCTGATGGTTGTGACTTATACTCGTGCTGATGCTGAAAGAAGAGGGGCTGACTGAGGGGGTGGGAGCGAGTGGACGCTCAGCATTGCTCAAATCCACTTGGGGAAGTGCTACGTAGGGAGTAGCTGTGAGCTGGTGTGTGAGATGTTGACGCCTGGGGGCGTGAGCGGCCGCTATGAAAGTCTGCTAGTCGTGGAGATTGATGTGACAGAGTCAGACATATGTGGCGGAGCGATACTTGATCGACGACGGCCACAGGACGTCGTAGGACGTGAAGAGCAGGGGGGCCACAAAAGTTCTATAAAAACTAGCGGGTCTATGCGTAGAGTGATTTAGTCCGGAGCATCTAGTTAGATGCAACCATCTATTACAATTAGAGCATTGTACTGAATGTGAACGTTTCACATAGATTTTCTTCCAGCATATACAGCAGATCCATTCTCTTGGTCCCGGGTTGGATTCAATACCAGGCCGGAGCAAGTCCAGCTGCAAGGAGCTGCTCGGAGGATGACATTATTGGGGGGGGGGGGGGGGTTGGTCGGGAAAACCCCGAGTCATTCCGGTACGTAGAACCGGCTTTCGTGGGAATGATGTTGATGTCATGGGAATGGTGTTGCTTTTTTCAGATTGTTTTTTGTATGAATGGGGAATTTCTGTTAAATTTGAACAAAAAAATTTGTATTACAACATTTTCATATTCTTTGACTTTCCGCTAACATTTGCTCAATAAAAAAATCGTTTCAATTGAAAATTTCGTGCAAATTATTTAATAATGCTGAATAGAGCTCTCCTTGCCAGGGTCAATCAATGTTTTCAATTCAGTGCTGGAATTGGACGTGGCGTAATTAACCAGTATGTGTTTTATAGCGATGATGCATGAATCGTTGTGTTTGCGATTTGTTTGACGTTAAACAAAGATCCTTAGCTACAAGAGGCATACGAAAAGCTTGTTTATCAGCTTTGTCCCTAGTTCATTGCCTGCTATCCCCACATGACCTGGTATCCAAAGCAGCCACTTTCATAAAAGGCTAACAGTGCAATTAAACTCCGGTTAACGGTCACCGCCTTTTATGAAAGTGGCCTTAAGTGTAAATCTCCGCGTCTCGCTATGCCCGTTTGTTAATGATTTCAACACAATTAGACTGTCCGAGGCAATGATAGAAGGTTTTGATAAATCGTTTGATATGCTCCATCTATTCGCTGTCCTAATAAGGCATAAGATGATATTCCTTTGGTTAAGGAGCCGTCAGTATAATAAAATGCAAAGCTTGGATGGCTTGCTTTGATTGTATACTTCGAGGGAAGTGTTGCTTTTTTATGTTTCGCACTGAGAGGTCGATTCGTATCTTTGTGTTGCGCTGATGTCCGGAGGTTTTCAATTTGGTAAAACTTTACATTGCTCTACAACTGCAAAATACGCGTTTTAACCCCCGTAACAATAATCCGAAGGGGGGGAAAAATATTTTGGTTTAGTGAAAAGTTATTATCAAAAAGCCGAAAAGCGACCAAGGTCAAATCCTGACTTAAGGGAGCGATCCATATTTTTTATGTGCAGAACACCTTCTCCCGACATTTTTGGACGTGTTTAGAAGTTGACGTGCAATGTAAGGCTTTACCTTGGATTATTTTAAAATCAATTAAATAAATTTTTACTAAGTTTTTTTCCCCCTATCGCCCAATAAGGGCAAAAACTGTTTGGAGTTTTATCGCATTTTCCCTCCACAAAACACATCCCTACAGTTTCAGATAGTCTTTCTTGTCTGTCTCTTTTTATTTACTTCACCTTGTGATTCCACTCTGTGAATAACTAATAATTTTAAACTCATCACTCAAACTTTTTTGAATAAATAATCCTTTTTTATTTGTTATTTTTTCGTCATAAAATATCACTGCAGCAAAACCTGGAATACAAAATCCAATACGTGCCACGCATATTCCGGATAAGTCTGAAACATATTTTAGTGTCTAATCTTTATATTTTTTTGAAATCATACCTATTACTTGCTATTTTAAAAAGAAAGTAGGTTAAAAACTGCACAGTAATAATATAGCAGAACTTTTCCTATTTCCATTGAAACTTGTTTTTTTGGACTGTTGTTTTAAAACTACGATAGGGCTAAGTGGGATATAGAGGTCTATCAGCTATTCTAGCGGAACACTCTTCGGGAAAGAATTACAGTCACGCCTTTAAAGGCAGATATTACAACTTTTTTAAATTTTTCGTATTTAGTTTTTTATATATGTATGTAAATATGGTAGCAATGTTCCAACCGCGACCCGCCGGAAGCTCTACCGTAACAGCTAAAATAAAGATGGATAAATATACATACAAGTCCATGTAAATGAACTTCGATACATATGTAGCCGTTCCACCTAGATTTATTTCAGATTCATATCCCATTTCCTTATATGAGGAATTTCATGTCAAACCCAATATGCATTGAACCCGACCCCATAAGAATTTGATGAAATTTTGCATAGAGGCACATCTTACCGACCCAAACACAACCCCATTTTTAGAAATTGCATTTTCGAAAAATTATGGGCGTGGCAAGATATCGAAATATTCGAAAAATGACGATAACATGTACTTTTAAAGTGTGATTACTACGGAATGGCTTAATCGATTTCAAAGATCTTCATACCATTAGAAAGGTATTGAAATTTCATTTCAAAAAAATTCACAGTAAAAATTTTTTTCCAAAATAAAATTTTAAACTGAAAAAACACTTCAAATCAAGTGATTTTGAATAACAAAATTTTTTTTAGAAAGGTCTATTTAATATAGATACATATACAAGGTGGCGCAAAAGTAATCTTCCTATCAGAAAATGCTATCAATTTTGCGATTGACCCCTAAAGTCAGTTCTGTTTTGACATTTGTGTAGAAAACACATGCGAAATACACGTTAATAAACAATGTTACGCTACACTGCTCCAGAACGCGGAACATTGCTGACTATATATTTGACCAATAATCGGTCGGTGACTTTGGCACAACGTGAATTTCGTAGCAGTAAACGAGTTCTTTTTGCCGCAACTTGATGAATTGGGATTGGAAAACATGTGGTTCCAATAAGACTGTGCAACAGCACACACTGCACGTGCCACAACCGATATGCTGAAGGATGCATTTCCCGGGCGCCTAATCTCCCGTTTTGGCGATTTGCCTACTGATCAACGAGTTCTTTTTGCCGCAACTTGATGAATTGGGATTGGGAAACATGTGGTTCCAACAAGACGGTGCAACAGCACACACTGTACGTGCCACAACCGATATGCGGAAGGATGCATTTCCCGGGCGCCTAATCTCCTGTTTTGGCGATTTGCACTGGCCAGCAAGATCGCCTGATTTTACCGCTCCAGACTTCTTTTTGTGGGGCTTTTTGAAGTCGCGGGACAAAGATTTCACCGTCGACCATAATTTGCCAACTCCAGCCGAGAGGTTGCAAGACCTTAGGTGCTCTTCCCACTTAGCGCACTTGTGCTTATCTACTAAGCGTCTGATTTCCGCATTAAGATCCTTTATTTGAGGATCCGTTATTCTACCTGACGAAATTTGTTGATGGGAGGCTCTCTGTGGTGGTGAGAAAACCCTCCCAGTCGGCTTTATTGAAGTTGGTGTACGTGCGATTTTCAGCGGTGACAAAGTCGGTGGGGCGATCGATAGAGAGCACTATGGGTAGCAGTTTACCGCCACTCTAGTGGGGGCATCCCCATTTACCGTGCAGAACGTCGAATAATCTATTTGGTCAGCCAGCTCCTGCCCCCTACCATCGGCCTGCAAGCTGGAGTGCCACAGGCCATGGTGTGCCTTGAAGTCACCAAGGATGACGCGATTCTCGCCCCTGAGTAATGCACGAATGTCGGGGTGGTAATCCCTGGGACAGCAGGTGACACGAGGTATGTATATGTTTATGATTTCAAGGTCGACATCGCCTGACCGGAGAACCATACCTTGACGTTCTAAGGTGGTGTCCCTCGGGTCGATGTCAGGCTCAAATAGACGATACAGCACAGATTGATGCGCGATGAATGCCAGACCACCTCCAAGCCCTCTCGCACGATCACAACGGTGTACATTGTACCCGTTTCAGGTCTGGAGAGACGACCTTCCACCGAGCTTTGTCTCCTGAACTAAGTTTATTACTTCAACAATTTTACCGGTTAGGCCGTTGCAATTAAATTGCAGGATACCAAAATGCGAAGGGGGAGCAGAGTTGATGCTGGGGGTCACTGACAGGTGCGTATGCCTAGGTGGTAATAGGCTGGATCGCGCACTACGGCGCATTCTTGAAGTCGAAGGAATCGCGTTACCAGAAGGTAGAGACGAGTCAGACGACGTTGAAGGTTGCGTAGCTAGACAGCATGGCGCAACGTACGTATCAGTCCACAGGTTCCTGTTTGCGAGTCCAGAGCATATAAGCAGGTGACACAGGCCAAGACAGTTATTGCACTTGACTGATGCCAAAGGCGGGTATAATCTTAACCGACAAACAGTGCACGTAGGATAAGGGACCAGGAGCTGATGGTTGTGACTTATACTCGTGCTGATGCTGAAAGAAGAGGGGCTGACTGAGGGGGTGGGAGCGAGTGGACGCTCAGCATTGCTCAAATCCACTTGGGGAAGTGCTACGTAGGGAGTAGCTGTGAGCTGGTGTGTGAGATGTTGACGCCTGGGGGCGTGAGCGGCCGCTATGAAAGTCTGCTAGTCGTGGAGATTGATGTGACAGAGTCAGACATATGTGGCGGAGCGATACTTGATCGACGACGGCCACAGGACGTCGTAGGACGTGAAGAGCAGGGGGCCACAAAAGTTCTATAAAAACTAGCGGGTCTATGCGTAGAGTGATTTAGTCCGGAGCATCTAGTTAGATGCAACCATCTATTACAATTAGAGCATTGTACTGAATGTGAACGTTTCACATAGATTTTCTTCCAGCATATACAGCAGATCCATTCTCTTGGTCCCGGGTTGGATTCAATACCAGGCCGGAGCAAGTCCAGCTGCAAGGAGCTGCTCGGAGGATGACATTATTGGGGGGGGGGGGGGGGTTGGTCGGGAAAACCCCGAGTCATTCCGGTACGTAGAACCGGCTTTCGTGGGAATGATGTTGATGTCATGGGAATGGTGTTGCTTTTTTCAGATTGTTTTTTGTATGAATGGGGAATTTCTGTTAAATTTGAACAAAAAAATTTGTATTACAACATTTTCATATTCTTTGACTTTCCGCTAACATTTGCTCAATAAAAAAATCGTTTCAATTGAAAATTTCGTGCAAATTATTTAATAATGCTGAATAGAGCTCTCCTTGCCAGGGTCAATCAATGTTTTCAATTCAGTGCTGGAATTGGACGTGGCGTAATTAACCAGTATGTGTTTTATAGCGATGATGCATGAATCGTTGTGTTTGCGATTTGTTTGACGTTAAACAAAGATCCTTAGCTACAAGAGGCATACGAAAAGCTTGTTTATCAGCTTTGTCCCTAGTTCATTGCCTGCTATCCCCACATGACCTGGTATCCAAAGCAGCCACTTTCATAAAAGGCTAACAGTGCAATTAAACTCCGGTTAACGGTCACCGCCTTTTATGAAAGTGGCCTTAAGTGTAAATCTCCGCGTCTCGCTATGCCCGTTTGTTAATGATTTCAACACAATTAGACTGTCCGAGGCAATGATAGAAGGTTTTGATAAATCGTTTGATATGCTCCATCTATTCGCTGTCCTAATAAGGCATAAGATGATATTCCTTTGGTTAAGGAGCCGTCAGTATAATAAAATGCAAAGCTTGGATGGCTTGCTTTGATTGTATACTTCGAGGGAAGTGTTGCTTTTTTATGTTTCGCACTGAGAGGTCGATTCGTATCTTTGTGTTGCGCTGATGTCCGGAGGTTTTCAATTTGGTAAAACTTTACATTGCTCTACAACTGCAAAATACGCGTTTTAACCCCCGTAACAATAATCCGAAGGGGGGGAAAAATATTTTGGTTTAGTGAAAAGTTATTATCGAAAAGCCGAAAAGCGACCAAGGTCAAATCCTGACTTAAGGGAGCGATCCATATTTTTTATGTGCAGAACACCTTCTCCCGACATTTTTGGACGTGTTTAGAAGTTGACGTGCAATGTAAGGCTTTACCTTGGATTATTTTAAAATCAATTAAATAAATTTTTACTAAGTTTTTTTCCCCCTATCGCCCAATAAGGGCAAAAACTGTTTGGAGTTTTATCGCATTTTCCCTCCACAAAACACATCCCTACAGTTTCAGATAGTCTTTCTTGTCTGTCTCTTTTTATTTACTTCACCTTGTGATTCCACTCTGTGAATAACTAATAATTTTAAACTCATCACTCAAACTTTTTTGAATAAATAATCCTTTTTTATTTGTTATTTTTTCGTCATAAAATATCACTGCAGCAAAACCTGGAATACAAAATCCAATACGTGCCACGCATATTCCGGATAAGTCTGAAACATATTTTAGTGTCTAATCTTTATATTTTTTTGAAATCATACCTATTACTTGCTATTTTAAAAAGAAAGTAGGTTAAAAACTGCACAGTAATAATATAGCAGAACTTTTCCCATTTCCATTGAAACTTGTTTTTTTGGACTGTTGTTTTAAAACTACGATAGGGCTAAGTGGGATATAGAGGTCTATCAGCTATTCTAGCGGAACACTCTTCGGGAAAGAATTACAGTCACGCCTTTAAAGGCAGATATTACAACTTTTTTAAATTTTTCGTATTTAGTTTTTTATATATGTATGTAAATATGGTAGCAATGTTCCAACCGCGACCCGCCGGAAGCTCTACCGTAACAGCTAAAATAAAGATGGATAAATATACATACAAGTCCATGTAAATGAACTTCGATACATATGTAGCCGTTCCACCTAGATTTATTTCAGATTCATATCCCATTTCCTTATATGAGGAATTTCATGTCAAACCCAATATGCATTGAACCCGACCCCATAAGAATTTGATGAAATTTTGCATAGAGGCACATCTTACCGACCCAAACACAACCCCATTTTTAGAAATTGCATTTTCGAAAAATTATGGGCGTGGCAAGATATCGAAATATTCGAAAAATGACGATAACATGTACTTTTAAAGTGTGATTACTACGGAATGGCTTAATCGATTTCAAAGATCTTCATACCATTAGAAAGGTATTGAAATTTCATTTCAAAAAAATTCACAGTAAAATTTTTTTTCCAAAATAAAATTTTAAACTGAAAAAACACTTCAAATCAAGTGATTTTGAATAACAAAATTTTTTTTAGAAAGGTCTATTTAATATAGATACATATACAAGGTGGCGCAAAAGTAATCTTCCTATCAGAAAATGCTATCAATTTTGCGATTGACCCCTAAAGTCAGTTCTGTTTTGACATTTGTGTAGAAAACACATGCGAAATACACGTTAATAAACAATGTTACGCTACACTGCTCCAGAACGCGGAACTTTGCTGACTATATATTTGACCAATAATCGGTCGGTGACTTTGGCACAACGTGAATTTCGTAGCAGTAAACGAGTTCTTTTTGCCGCAACTTGATGAATTGGGATTGGAAAACATGTGGTTCCAATAAGACTGTGCAACAGCACACACTGCACGTGCCACAACCGATATGCTGAAGGATGCATTTCCCGGGCGCCTAATCTCCCGTTTTGGCGATTTGCCTACTGATCAACGAGTTCTTTTTGCCGCAACTTGATGAATTGGGATTGGGAAACATGTGGTTCCAACAAGACGGTGCAACAGCACACACTGTACGTGCCACAACCGATATGCGGAAGGATGCATTTCCCGGGCGCCTAATCTCCTGTTTTGGCGATTTGCACTGGCCAGCAAGATCGCCTGATTTTACCGCTCCAGACTTCTTTTTGTGGGGCTTTTTGAAGTCGCGGGACAAAGATTTCACCGTCGACCATAATTTGCCAACTCCAGCCGAGAGGTTGCAAGACCTTAGGTGCTCTTCCCACTTAGCGCACTTGTGCTTATCTACTAAGCGTCTGATTTCCGCATTAAGATCCTTTATTTGAGGATCCGTTATTCTACCTGACGAAATTTGTTGATGGGAGGCTCTCTGTGGTGGTGAGAAAACCCTCCCAGTCGGCTTTATTGAAGTTGGTGTACGTGCGATTTTCAGCGGTGACAAAGTCGGTGGGGCGATCGATAGAGAGCACTATGGGTAGCAGTTTACCGCCACTCTAGTGGGGGCATCCCCATTTACCGTGCAGAACGTCGAATAATCTATTTGGTCAGCCAGCTCCTGCCCCCTACCATCGGCCTGCAAGCTGGAGTGTCACAGGTCATGGTGTGCGTTGAAGTCACCAAGGATGACTCGATTCTCGCTCCTGAATAACGCACGAATGTCGGGGTGGTAATCCCTGGGACAGTAGGTGACAGGAGGTATGTATATGTTTATGATTTCAAGGTCGACATCGCCTGACCGGACAACCATACCTTGACGTTCTAAGGTGGTGTCCTTCGGGCCGATGTCAGGCTCAAATAGACGATACAGCACAGATTGATGCGTGATGAATGCCAGACCACCTCCAAGCCCTCTCGCACGATCACAACGGTGTACATTGTACCCGTTTCAGGTCTGGAGAGACGACCTTCCACCGAGCTTTGTCTCCTGAACTAAGTTTATTACTTCAACAATTTTACCGGTTAGCCCGTTGCAATTAAATTGCAGGATACCAAAATGCGAAGGGGGAGCAGAGTTGATGCTGGGGGTCAGGGACAGGTGCGTATGCCTAGGTGGTAATAGGCTGGGTCGCGCGGTGCAGTGAAATAACTCCCAAATGAAATAACTCCCATGAAATAACTCCCAATGAAATAAGTCCCAATAAAAATGAAATAATTCCCAACTTTAATAAATGAAATAACTCCCAAAGAACGAAATGAAATAACTCCCAATATTTGGTAGTTATTTCACAATGAAACCACAAGTCCCCAAAAAAATGAAATAACTCCCAAATGAAATAAGTCCCAAAAAAATGAAATAACTCCCAAATGAAATAAGTCCCAAAAAAAATGAAATAAATCCCAAATCAAAATTTGAAATGGTATATTTTTACAACATAATCAGTTACAATGAAATTTGAAAAATACAGGAAGTTAATATGTACATAGATATGTGAATGTAACAATTACATGAAAACCTGAATAGTGTTGTCGACCTTTTGACAGCAAATCGGACAGTTAAAGTTTTCTAGTCCTTCAGAAATACTCTTAGCATGAAGCATTAGAACACAAGCGTTGCATATTTTTAAATGTTTGCACGGCATCAATAGTACATTGGGCTCAACCTCCAAACAAATTACGCACCCAAAAAGCGAATTAATGTCAGTGACATTAAGACGCATGACCAAAAACGAATTAAAGTCAGTGCCCTTAATTCGTTTAATATTTTGACTTTAGTTCGCTTTGGACATGCGAATTAATGTCATTGAGGCAAAATTTGACTTAGGTCAGATCTTCAATTCGGGGCGTGATCGATGGTATTTATGTGCAGAACTCCTTTCCGCATTGGCGGCCTGCGGCCGCGCTTCAAAAAATAACCCTGGGCTACGCCATTCCAACTCCGGGTGTGTGCCATAGCCGTGGCTACCGCCACGGTGATGTCCTTCCGCGTGCCACGTTTCCCACTTTTTTACTTTTTTGGCTCAGCGTAATGTGCCATTACAACAACCACATGAAAATGACAGAAAATTGTGAACTTTAACTGGAAATAACTTTTGAACTGTTGAAAAAAATCTCATTTCAGATTCTAAATCTAGACATGGGTAATCGTTTACGTAGGGTACCGAGCGCTAATACACAACCAAAAATGTTGAGACGCGCTTTGGTCCCAGGAGCATAAATATAACTCCGCTGAACCAATATTTTTAGTAGTTTGCGAGATATTTGCAGTTAAAGTCATGTTCATGTGGTTATTGTAATCACATTACCCTGTGAGAAAAGAGTGGCACGCGGAAGGACATCACCGTGGCGGTAGCCACGGCTATGGCAACCACCCGGAGTTGGAATGGCGTAGCCCAGGGTTATTTTTTGAAGCGCGGCCGAAGGCCGCCAATGCGGAAAGGAGTTCTGCACATAAATACCATTGATCACGCCCCGAATCGAGGATCTGACCTAAGCCAATCTCAGATTCATTTTTTAAATTCCAGATTCTTGATATAATGATCATAAGTCGAAGGTGATAATGAAAAATGAAAATTTGGAATATAAAAAAAATGTACTGACTTTAGTTCGCTTTCGTACTGCGAATGAATGTCAATGACGCTAGTTCGCTAAAAATATTCCCCAACAAAAATGAAATAACTCCCATTAAAAATGAAATAACTCCCAATGCCTGGATTACAAGCAATGAAGTAAGTCCCAAAAAATGAAATAACTCCCAATTTCCAAAAATTATGAAATAACTCCCAAAGATATTTTATTGGGGATTATTTCATTTGGGAGTTATTTCATTATGAAATAATTCCCAGTTAAAATTATGAAATAAGTCCCAATGAATTGGGAGCTATTTCATAATGAAATAAGTCCCAACTTGCATGGAAAATATTTGGGAGTTATTTCATTTTTTTGTTGGGAGTTATTTCATTTGGGAGTTATTTCACTGCACCGGGTCGCGCACTACGGCGCATTCTTGAAGTCGAAGGAATCGCGTTACGAGAAGGTAGAGGCGAGTCAGACGACGTTGAAGGTTGCGTAGCTAGACAGCATGGCGCAACGTACGTATCAGTCCACAGGTTCCTGTTTGCGAGTCCAGAGCATATAAGCAGGTGACACAGGCCAAGGCAGTTATTGCACTTGACTGATGCCAAAGGCGGGTATAATCTTAACCGACAAACAGTGCACGTAGGATAAGGGACCAGGAGCTGATGGTTGTGACTTATACTCGTGCTGATGCTGAAAGAAGAGGGGCTGACTGAGGGGGTGGGAGCGAGCGGACGCTCAGCATTGCTCAAATCCACTTGGGGATGTGCTACGTAGGGAGTAGCTGTGAGCTGGTGTGTGAGATGTTGACGCCTTGGGGCGTGAGCGGCCGCTAGGAAAGTCTGCTAGTCGTGGAGATTGATGTGACAGAGTCAGACATATGTGGCGGAGCGATACTTGATCGACGACGGCCACAGGACGTCGTAGGACGTGAAGAGCAGGGGGGCCACAAAAGTTCTATAAAAACTAGCGGGTCTATGCGTAGAGTGATTTAGTCCGGAGCATCTAGTTAGATGCAACCATCTATTACAATTAGAGCATTGTACTGAATGTGAACGTTTCACATAGATTTTCTTCCAGCATATACAGCAGATCCATTCTCTTGGTCCCGGGTTGGATTCAATACCAGCCCGGAGCAAGTCCAGCTGCAAGGAGCTGCTCGGAGGATGACATAATTAGGGGGGGGGGTTGATTACTGACGGCTTAGGCAGGGGGGTAGCGAAATAACAGCCCTTGGTCGGGAAAACCCCGAGTCATTCCGGTACGTAGAACCGCCTTTCGTGGGAATGATGTTGATGTCATGGGAATGGTGTTGCTTTTTTCAGATTGTTTTTTGTATGAATGGGGAATTTCTGTTAAATTTGAACAAAAAAATTTGTATTACAACATTTCGTATCGATCGTTCGATATAAACCGTTCGACACCACTTTTGCTCTCGTTTTCAATTTTCGCAGCTGCCTACGCAATAAAATGTTAGTTGAAAATGTAAAATTTTTATAATTTTAAATTTTGTAAACCTATTTAGTTAGGAGTCAACAGACGAACGCTACTCAACTGAAGCTATTAATTGAATTTATGGAGATTGTGGATGGATTGAACCATTCCTTACATGGATGAAAGTCTTTTTCAAAATTTATCCATTGGCTGCTTAGATGTTCTTCCATGGGTAATAATGTGTGCCGAAATATCTTCGACAGCGTAATGTGTCCCATTGGAGCTGTGTGTGAGCCGCCAGTTTGCCATTGGTAACTGCCACCAGCTAATATCTCCAATGTCGCTGCTAGTCTCATGATTGGAGGAATATATCGACAGCCACACTGCAAAACCCCGTAAGTGACTATTTTTCCAAAAATAAGGTTCTGAGCCTTTCCCATAGATCGTGATATTTCGCACATTAAAATTCAGTCAAAATCGGGTTACAACTTCCCGTTTCTTTCCAGTGGTGAAATGAAATAACCGTCGCTCATATACATACGTTATAATTATTACAGTTTTTTCCCTCTCCTGAAAACTTTTTGGTTTTGAACATACAGGGTTTTGCAGTGTGGCTGTCGATATGGCTGATTCCATGGAAACTGATATATTTGTGTTCACCGACTTTAATGTCAAAATTTTATAACAAACCGACACTGTTTTAAATAAACTGATATGCAGTCTTATGAATCTCATCGAGTAATATAAATCAAGTGCAAAATTTAATCATTTAATGCCATGGACTACTTTAAAACAGACAAAAAAGAAAAAAAAGTCACAATTTATAGTGTCCCTTTGCTGAGGTCATGTACTTTTATTGGCATTATATGCTATACATTGTGATCAAAACAAAATTTGCATGAGGAAGATTTAAAAGAGGACAAAGAGCGTAACAATATGCCACAATTGTTTTAAAAATAATGTGCTTGACTAGGGTCCTATAGAGGACTAAACTTTGTTCTCAAAAAATGGTGGTCACAGTCGGCGTGTGCGAATATTAATTAACATATAATATTAATTTTTTTTGACACATGTTCAGTCTAATGTCAACATTTACCTGTGCTAGAGCAGCTCACATTTTGAAGACTGGTTGGGAAGATTTTGCGTTTAATATATGTGTCATACTTTCTCATGTCACAACTTTACCACAGCTTTTCTTCTAAACTAGGTGTAATTTTTGCTTGAAAATTAGAACACATATAGACCTTGGTGACATACATCTAATTTCTAACGGAAGTCCAAAAATATTAAGCCATATTAAAATGAGAATAGATTAAACATGAAATGTCACAACCCTAAAATGTCACAACTTTTTTTTCTACTGGTTTTGATACAGGAATAACTGTTATTTAGTGTCAACACATGAATAAACTGATTTTGGAGCATATTGTTCACATATATATATAGCCCACCGTTAAAAAAACACAAAAAAATACAATAATTCTTGGTTCAATTTCCACCAAATATATAAGTGTTCTCATAAGGGGTTAATAGTTTAAATATGAAACTGAATAATTCACTTGCGTTCAAAGCAGTTTATGAAATGGTTGTAGCAAAGCTATATATTTTCGATATTTAGAATGCATTTTTTCGATATTTGAATAAGTATGGGTACAGTGGGCGTTAATGGGTTAAGTTGTAGCGCAATGCGAAACAGGGGCTATTTCTTATACCCCATTTACAATGTATACACTTGCAAAAGTCATTTATCGTAACATTGACATTTCACAAAAAGTAGATGTGAAATATATCAGCCATATGTGCTTCTTATGCCTTCCCTTAACTTTATTTAACTGAGAACATATGTACATACTAAATACCTCTTTGGTTAGACGATATTTAGTTTGGAAGCTATGAAATAGAAATTAAATAATAGATATTGCTCTTTTTTCGAAAATGTGTATAAACCTTACTATATTTCTGGCAACTCCATAGGATTTGATGAATCTCTTATCCTTCTTCTATTATTATTAAAATCAAAAAATTACGCCACTTATACATTTTACGGTTTCAAATTACTCTTTATTTTTATTTTTACACACAGATTTTGACAGCCAGAAAGTGCTTTCCGAACACTTACTTAAAAATTAAAGTACTTTCTGCACATTTCCTGAAATATGAAAACGATAGTGCCTTTGTCGAAATACGGGAACCAAAACGGCATCGTTGAGAGTTCGATATCGTTTTGAAGTATCGAGCCAACGAGTGTCGACTATCGAATTACGGAAAGCCACCCCTGGTATCCAAAGCAGCCACTTTCATAAAAGGCTAACAGTGCAATTAAACTCCGGTTAACGGTCACCGCCTTTTATGAAAGTGACCTTAAGTGTAAATCTCCGCGTCTCGCTATGCCCGTTTGTTAATGATTTCAACACAATTAGACTGTCCGAGGCAATGATAGAAGGTTTTGATAAATTGTTTGATATGTTCCATCTATTCGCTGTCCTAATAAGGCATAAGATGATATTCCTTTGGTTAAGGAGCCGTCAGTATAATAAAATGCAAAGCTTGGATGGCTTGCTTTGATTGTATACTTCGAGGGAAGTGTTGCTTTTTTATGTTTCGCACTGAGAGGTCGATTCGTATCTTTGTGTTGCGCTGATGTCCGGAGGTTTTCAATTTGGTAAAACTTTACATTGCTCTACAACTGCAAAATACGCGTTTTAACCCCCGTAACAATAATCCGAAGGGGGGAAAAAATATTTTGGTTTAGTGAAAAGTTATTATCGAAAAGCCGAAAAGCGACCAAGGTCAAATCCTGACTTAAGGGAGCGATCCATATTTTTTATGTGCAGAACACCTTCTCCCGACATTTTTGGACGTGTTTAGAAGTTGACGTGCAATGTAAGGCTTTACCTTGGATTATTTTAAAATCAATTAAATAAATTTTTACTAAGTTTTTTTCCCCCTATCGCCCAATAAGGGCAAAAACTGTTTGGAGTTTTATCGCATTTTCCCTCCACAAAACACATCCCTACAGTTTCAGATAGTCTTTGTTGTCTGTCTCTTTTTATTTACTTCACCTTGTGATTCCACTCTGTGAATAACTAATAATTTTAAACTCATCACTCAAACTTTTTTGAATAAATAATCCTTTTTTATTTGTTATTTTTTCGTCATAAAATATCCCTGCAGCAAAACCTGGAATACAAAATCCAATACGTGCCACGCATATTCCGGATAGGTCTGAAACATATTTTAGTGTCTAATCTTTATATTTTTTTGAAATCATACCTATTACTTGCTATTTTAAATAGAAAGTAGGTTAAAAACTGCACATAAATAATATAGCAGAACTTTTCCCATTTCCATTGAAACTTGTTTTTTTGGACTGTTGTTTTAAAACTACGATAGGGCTAAGTGGGATATAGAGGTCTATCAGCTATTCTAGCGGAACACTCTTCGGGAAAGAATTACAGTCACGCAGTTCGGAAATTTCTATTAACAACGACGACGTTTTCGTACATGCTGCGAATATGCCAATTTACGTATGTACATCGTTCGGTTAGCTCCAAAATTAACCACTGTCTTGTCAAAGATGCCTTTAAAGACAGATATTACAACTTTTTTAAATTATATCCCAGTGTCCGAAAAGGGATCTGATGATGAGCTTGGAAACTCTGAAACATGTAATCCTATCCATCGCTGTGATTTAACAATGTAATTTTTCTCCAATTATCAATTTTTCCCAAAAACTGACAATTAAAATTCATTACGAGTTATTGTTTTCTCTGGTCTCGAGCTTGCCAAACTTACAAATATGTAAAAACAAGAAAGACCGCAAAAACCAACAACAAATATTAAGAACCGTAGCACGGGTTTACGTACATAAATATGTACAAACAAAAAAGTCCAGCACACGCATTGGTACGTATGACCGAAGGTCTAACAACAATGTGTGCTCACTGTTGGCAAGAACAAACAAACAAAAGGGAATTAATTGAAGTGGAGATAAATACATCGTGACGTCACAGGGCATCATAGCTTAGATGTTAGAATTTTCTAACAGCGGCTTTGGTGCAGACACTGGTTCATATCCCAGTGTCCGAAAATTGATCTGATGATGAGCTTGGAAACTCTAAAACATGTAATCCTATCCATCGCTGTGATTTAACAATGTAATTTTTCTCCAATTATCAATTTTTCCCAAAAACTGACAATTAAAATTCATTACGAATTATTGTTTTCTCTGGTCACGAGCTCGCCAAACTTACAAATATGTAAAAACAAGAAAGAGCGCAAAAACCAACAACAAATATTAAGAACCGTAGCACGGGTTTACGTACATAAATATGTACAAACAAAAAAGTCCAGCACACGCATTGGTACGTATGACCGAAGGTCTAACAACAATGTGTGCTCACTGTTGGCAAGAACAAACAAACAAAAGGGAATTAATTGAAGTGGAGATAAATGCATTGTGACGTCACAGGGCATCATAGCTTAAATGTTAGAATTTTCTAACAGCGGCTTTGGTGCAGACACTGGTTCATATCCCAGTGTCCGAAAAGGGATCTGATGATGAGCTTGGAAACTCTGAAACATGTAATCCTATCCATCGCTGTGATTTAACAATGTAATTTTTCTCCAATTATCAATTTTTCCCAAAAACTGACAATTAAAATTCATTACGAATTATTGTTTTCTCTGGTCTCGAGCTTGCCAAACTTACAAATATGTAAAAACAAGAAAGACAGCAAAAACCAACAACAAATTTTTCGTATTTAGTTTTTTATATATGTATGTAAATATGGTAGCAATGTTCCAACCGCGACCCGCCGGAAGCTCTACCGTAACAGCTAAAATAAAGATGGATAAATATTAGGAGTGGGATTTTTTTCGAATAATATTCGAATAAACACTATTCGAATAAACGAATAAAAAAATGCGAATAGTATTTATTCGAATTTTTTATTCGTTTATTCGAATATTATTATTCGTTAGTACTATTCGAATATTTTTGTTAATAGATTTTTAAAACGATATTCGCTGTTTTCTTTGCTTGTACCTATGAGCGTGCATTTATGTTTTGCATGTATGTGTGTATGTTTGCGTGTACAAATGTGTGCCCAAGCAGTAACAATATTTCCTTCATTATTCGAATAGTGGTAACGAATAGTTTATTCGGTATTTATTCGGTTAATGGTGGTTGAATAGTTTTTGGCTTATTATCTCAATAATTAAATAGCTATTTGTACAGTGTTGTGGGAATAATAAAATACAATTATTGGTAATAATTGAAGCTGTAAATAGACATTTACTATAAAGTTACTATACATAAATATGTATTTGTACATTTATATGTTTATGCAGCTACATTTGCTTGGTAGGTATTGTGCTAGGGCTTCAAGCAAGAGATGCCAGGGCCAAAATTCATTATGTATACTGTTTATTATGGTAAGAAAAGGACGGGTTTGTGCTGATTTTTCATGTTCACATGTGTAAATAGTTTAATTTGCGTAAAGCAACGTACACAAAATAATACTACCTGCTTCCTATTTTTTGTTAAATACTCATATAAATGTAATTACATACATACATATGTATGTAAGTATGTAGGTATGGTCATGGAAATTTGCGAACTCTTTGTGTTGAATGGCTGGTTAAGGATGATCATTAGTATGTAGATTTTTTATTGTGTTTCATCAACTGAAGAATTGCAAGCGCGACTATTTGTTTTAAATTTGGGTGTCTTAACTCGTTAACTAAATGAACACAAAGGACCTACTTGCATGAGGGATTGCGAATTCACCCGGCAGTAGCATGTAGCTATTTTCTTCTGTTGTCTTCCCTT